>WAAE01021262.1:186486-236105 GCA_013400495.1 Nicator chloris
TTGGGAATACTGAAATCTGAATGTCTGGGGAATACTGAAATCTGAATGCATTGGGAATACTGAAATCTGAATGTATTGGGAATACTGAAATCTGAATGTATTGGGAATACTGAAATCTGAATGTCTGGGGAATGCTGAAATCTGAATGCATTAGGAATACTGAAATCTGAATGCATTGGGAATACTGAAATCTGAATGCATTGGGAATACTGAAATCTGAATGTCCTGGGAATACTGAAATCTGAATGCATTGGGAATACTGAAATCTGAATGCATGGGGAATACTGAAATCTGAATGTCTGGGGAATGCTGAAATCTGAATGCATTAGGAATACTGAAATATGAATGCATTGGGAATACTGAAATCTAAAGTATAGGGAATACCGAAATTCGAAGCTGGGTTTGTCTCTGAGGCCGCACTGGGGGCCGTGTGAAACTCGACGCTGGCAGATCAGGAGTGTCAGAAAATCCTGCCAGCCTCCGATGGGCACGGGGCTGTCACCACGGAAATGCACAAAGTTTAAAGGGAAGCTCCTTCTGAAAGTCAAAGTTCCTTGAAATAGATGAACATCACCTGAGTTTTGAGGCAGAACCAGGTGAAACCACTTTTTCCTCTATTTGGGTATAAAACTCTGAGCCAGAGGGGGCTCTGCTGCCATAAAACTTTTGGGTTTTTTGGGTTTTCAGTAAATGCAGTGAATTGGAAAATGACAGAGGTAGCGTTTGGAATAAGACTATAAAGCAGGCGAACCGTATGGGATATTGTATTTCTATTTTAAACAATTCCCTGCTCCTAATAGTTTCCTTTTTAATTTTTTTTTTTCCCTGAAGAGGTTCTGTGTTGCAAGGTGGGTACCAGGAATGTTTTTATTATTTGAAGGATGAAGCATTAATCAATAAAATATAACGTGAAAGGGAAGGGGAAAAAAAAAACAAAAACCACACAAACAAAAAAAAAAAACCACCAAAACTTGTAACTGCTGAATTTAGTTGAGCAGAGAGTTACAGCAGCATCACCCTCTTGTACCAACTGGTTTGTCCTATTACAAACAAATATTCCAAAATAATGAAAGGAGCCTCCTTTTCCGTCTTCTGGAAAAGCAGAGGTTTACCTCTGTGTAAAAGAAAGGACTAAATAAAGAAGCTCATTCAATTGGGCCGTTTAGCCGAACAATGCAGCTGTTTGGCTGTTTAGCTGTAGTGTTGCATGCAGCAGATTTCGTGCGGCAGCACAAAAGGGACACTTCGGGGTTTTTTTCCCCCCTTCCCAAGTCTCACCAGCACAGCCCCGACCCTCGGCATTGTTTTTAAGCCAAAGAAAAATCTCCAAGTGAACAGTGACAATGAGTTTTCACGCCCAAGATTAAAATTAACAAATTAGGAAAAATTCGAGATGGGATTTTTTTTTTCCTCCTCTATGCTGCTGCCTCAGAGAAAGCCTTTAAACCCCTTTGTTTGTGCATCTTCGGGCTGCAAAGTTAATTTAAAGGGGCACTGCCAATGTTAGCAAGCTCAGAATTTGATTTCACTGGCTGTGCATGCTCCCCAGTCACTGCTTGGGAAGTCTGCATAGCTGTACATCTTTTTATCTTGAGGGAGAAAAAATGGAATTCCTGCAGGGAAATATATCAAAGCTGCAGGTCTGACTTCGTGGGCAATCCTGCAAAATCTGCCCAGCCTTTGTACAGAAGAGAGGAAAAACATTTTTGAATGAACTCAAACTCCCTTTGTAAGGCTCCCAGAGGGATGAGTGCAGTTAAAAAAGAAGAAGAAGGTGACTGAGGAGGAGGAGGGTTCTCTAAGTGGTGAGCACAACTGAAATGTGAAAACCAAACCAACACAGAACGTATTTGTCAGTGGCTTAGGTGGGGACCCTTTTTATTATTCACATCACTTCTGAATAGCAGCCTCCAAGTTATTTTCTGCCTTTTGCTCTGAAGACATCACGGATTTACTCGTGACTTAAGAGTTGTAGTCAAACCCCGTGGAATTATTCCTGCAAAGCAGCACACGGAGCACCTGAGCTGGGTTTCCTGTGTTCCTGACAGCTCCTGGTGGGTTTTCCTGGGGAGCTGCGGGCTCTGAGGGTCTGAGCTGGCTGCAGCAGAACCCCTCACCTGCTTCTCCTGCAGCGTGCTCAGGTGAGCTGCAGCTGCGGTGGGAGCTGTCCAGCAGCACAGCCAGGGGTGCCCTGACAGCCCCCAAAGCCTGCTGTGCTGCTTTGCACTTGGACAAATCCAACAGGAAACGGGGACTGGGCGTTTTCATCTTCTGGGAACTGTGCAGAGCCACAGCAGCTGCTGCAGGGAAGGGATGAGTCTCCCTTGGGGAGCACAAACTCACCCACAGCCACATTCCCGGGCCCTGCAGCCCCTGGTCCCCAGCCCTGGCTGCACTGGGGGTCTGTCACACCTAGAGCCACCTGAGAGGGAGGGGTCACCTGCACAGGGGGGTCTGTCACACTCGGGGTCACACCTGAGAGGGAGGGGTCACCTGCACAGGGGGGTCTGTCACACTCGGGGTCACACCTGAGAGGGAGGGGTCACCTGCACAGGGGGGTCTGTCACACTCGGGGTCACACCTGAGAGGGAGGGGTCACCTGCACAGGGGGGTCTGTCACACTCGGGGTCACACCTGAGAGGGAGGGGTCACCTGCCCAGCCCCAGCCCTGTTTGCCCTGCTGGAAATCTGTGTAACCACACCTGCTGCTACCCCCTGGTGAAAGGAGCACCTGAGGAAGCCTCTCCAGGTGTTTCTGGCTTTCCTCAAGCCTCTCCTTCCCCCAGCAGCTGTCCCGGGTTCCAGCCCTTCCATCCCACCTCCCAGGCCGAGCCATGAAAGCCAAGAGCAAAGCACAGTACGTCTGCCCCACTCACTGTGTGGAAATGGGGAGAACCACACAGGAGGGACCCACTCTTCAGCTGTAATTCAGCCAAGGATGAACTCATGGACCAGGATTTAAATCATTGACACGCACACATTTTCCTGGGATGACTCCAATGTTTAAAGCTGGGTACAAGCACAAGCAGTTTGTTGAATCAGGACCTGAAATGGCACCTTCTGCTCATATAAATTGCACTTTATAGCTCATTTTGGAGCAGCGTGGTAAAATAAATCCTTATCTTAGTACTAATAAAAAACATGATTATTGGTACCTTTCCTGTAGTACTTCATGGAAAGAGAAATGCTGTACAATTGCAGCTGACCTTGCTTCTTGATCAACCTGATAATTAATGGGAATAGAGAAAAAGCCCTGTATTTCTGAGTGCTGATCAGGCAGCAAAGGCACTCCAAGCATCTGAAGAAAAAACAGTTTGTTAATTGCTGTCTAGACAGTTTATTGCTGCAATAAGATCAAAACACAGAATACTGAGGTTTGTGGTACGAATCACGCAGGCTAAACAATTGTTTTCTTGCATTTACAGAGCACTTGATTTATAATGCAGCCAGCTCGGTAATAAAATTCCTGCATTGTATATCCTGAATAATTTCACCCCGTTTCACATCTCCCTGGCTGAATTCTGTATGGAGATGCTTTAAAACGTCTGCCTGGAGAGGGGATCAGTGCCATGTGGGTACGGAGCTCCTCACCAGGGTCTCTGCTGTGTCATCAGAGACAGCCCCTGGTCACTCCCTGGGTCAGCTGTGGGACTGGGGACACCCTGAGGAGCAGACTGAGGGGGCTGCAGGGACACTCAGGCTGGCCCAGGGCAGGAGTTTCAGCCCACCCCGCCCTCAGCCCAAAGGGATCCATCAGGCAAGTGGCTTTTCCCCTTTTTTAAAACTTTATTACGCTGCAGAACTTTACTGGGAAGGAAGATTTCTCTGTCTGCTTCTGTGGGCATCTCTGGGGCTGAAAGGGAGCTTTTCTGGAAACCAAGAAACTTTGGGGATGGTGGAAATTGCTCTTTATTGAGCACTGAGCTGGGCTAAGGGGATACTTGCATGAATCTGAGTCTGTGCAGAGTGCCAGCTTTCCCCGGGAGCATCCAATGATGTTGTCTGGGTTTGGGGTAAGACATCTTTGTATTATTTCCATTTCCTAGTTTTGACAAATTACAATCCTCCCAATATCCCTGAAGACCAAAGAAATAACAGCTGGGATTGTAGTTCTGGAGCAAAATCAAACCAGAGACCTAAATCTGGAGAGCCCCAATCCCCCAAATTCTGGGCTGCCATTCTCCCCCCTGGGTCCCAGGGTCCCTACAAGGTTTGTGCCCTGCTTCTTGATCAATCTGACTGTGCTGGGGGAAGGCAGGATGATATTTCTCCTTTTATCAATGCCTGTTCACCCAAGATTTTGAAGAAAAAGCTCTTTGGGTAAGTTTAGCTAAATATCCTTAATTCAGTATTGGGGCAAAGCAATGCTGTGCAGAGTAACCCCTGCTGAGGCTCTGTGCTGGCTCACTGCTCTAACCTGGGTCCTGGCACTGCAGTTACCTCAAATAAACTCTGACAGGGCATTTCTGCCAGGCCTCACTGTAAAATACTCCTGAGGTGGAGGGATCTTGGCACGTGGGCACCCTTGGCTTTACCTGTAAGAGCTGCTGGTTGAAATTGGAAAACAAAACAGCCAAGGGCTGATCAAGAGTGTTCCACCCAAAAAGCTGCTCCTGGCTCCTCACCATCTCCTGGGACCAGCTGCAGAGAAATGACAGGAGATGCTCTGGTGTGGACTTTTGCCCCTCCATGGTGTGTGGAGATCAGTCCTGGCTCTCTGAAATCCCCCAGTATTAACGACTTTGCCTTTCTGCTGTTAATTCCTCCTTCCTGCAGTGGCTCCATCCCACGCTGCCTCTGACCCCCCAGCACCCACCTGGGGCAGAGCTGACCCTCCTGAGCACCCACCTGGGGCACAGCTGACCCTCCTGAGCACCCACCTGGGGCACAGCTGACCCCCCAGCACCCACCTGGGGCACAGCTGACCCTCCTGAGCACCCACCTGGGGCACAGCTGACCCCCCAGCACCCACCTGGGGCACAGCTGACCCTCCTGAGCACCCACCTGGGGCACAGCTGACCCCCCAGCACCCACCTGGGGCACAGCTGACCCTCCTGAGCACCCACCTGGGGCACAGCTGACCCCCCAGCACCCACCTGGGGCACAGCTGACCCTCCTGAGCACCCACCTGGGGCACAGCTGACCCCCCAGCACCCACCTGGGGCACAGCTGACCCTCCTGAGCACCCACCTGGGGCACAGCTGACCCCCCAGCACCCACCTGGGGCACAGCTGACCCTCCTGAGCACCCACCTGGGGCACAGCTGACCCCCCAGCACCCACCTGGGGCACAGCTGACCCTCCTGAGCACCCACCTGGGGCACAGCTGACCCCCCAGCACCCACCTGGGGCACAGCTGACCCTCCTGAGCACCCACCTGGGGCACAGCTGACCCCCCAGCACCCACCTGGGGCACAGCTGACCCTCCTGAGCACCCACCTGGGGCACAGCTGACCCCCCCAGCACCCACCTGGGGCAGAGCTGACCCTCCTGAGCACCCACCTGGGGCACAGCTGACCCTCCTGAGCATCCCTGGCACACCAAGAGCCGAATTTGGAGGTGAGAGGTGTCCCTGGGCAGAGGCAGAGCCCCGAGGGAAGGAGGCAGCAGGAATGCAGGCTGGGCTCTGGCTGCAGCCTCTGTCTCCTGGCTGATCCTGCAGGTTTGTGCTCCTGCACAGCAGCAGCCCCAGAGGAGGAAGCTGATGCTCTTTTGAAAAAGACCCAGATGTTCTTGGAGACCCAAGCCCAGAGTCCCAACCCAGTGAAGAAGAGACAGGCACTCAGGTAAAAACAAAATTCCCCAGAATGCCCCTGCCCAGACCCTCGTCTCCCTCCTCCAAATGACAGACACAAATACCAGCAGAGAACAATCAAGTGCCTTTTGAAATAGCTTTATTTTAGAAAGTAGCAACAATCCTAGACAAAATGAGATATTAAACCCACCCTGGCAGGGCTGGGCTGGGCTGGGCTGGGCTGGGCTGGGCTCCACAGGCAAACAGGCTTCCAGCAGCACAGACTGATGCCTTGTGGGCACAGAGATGCTACAGAGAGAACCTGGGCTGTGAACAGAATTCAGCAATCTTGCCAGCAATCCAGGAACTGGCTGGTCCTTTAGACCTAGAGATTTTCATTAACAGAATTGTAAAGTAAATCCAGGGCATTGATGTCAATAATGCACAGCTGTAGTTTGAGAGTTTTGAATGCCCAGATAAATTATTTGGCTACTTTCTAACCAAAGTGAGAATCTGTTGCTGCCTGAGAGGATTTGACACTAAATTTGCAGGTAAAAATAGCAGCAAAAGATTCTATTTAGAGCCCAACTTCTCTGCAGGTGGAGTAGATATCTCTAGAAAGGGTTGTGTGGTTTGGCCCACATTGCTCCAGCTGCCAGAGCTTTTTGGTCCAAATCCAGGCAATTGTCTGCTCGGGATGTGCAGTGCCTGCTGTGCAGCAGGATGCCAACACCAGCACCTTGAGCAGAGCTGCTGGCACCCTCCCTGCCCAGGGTGCTCCAGAGTGCCCCTGTGCTGCAGAGCCCCTGGGCCACCTCCTGCTCACCCCCCTGGGAAGGGCCAGGGGCTCTACAAGGGTCAGGGGGCTCTGGTGAAGGATTTGAGGAGAAAAAGGTGAGAATTTGGTTTGCCCCCTTTTCAGCCTGATTTTGATGTTCTGCTCCTTGATGCCCTTGAGTTACTGTGACATATATTATTATATTATAGTATATTATAGTATATTATAGTATTATATTGTACTCTATCATACTCTATTGTATTATATTATATTGTATTGTATTATAATTTATTATTAATATTATTATTATTCCAGAAAAGCACTTCAGAGTGTGAAGCCAGGCAGGAGGGTGGCACAGCCAATGCTGCCCCTGCCCCAGAGCTGCCCTGGGCACAGCAGAGCAGAGGAATTGATGTGGGCAGAGAGAGTGAGGAAGGATTCTGCCTGGGGAAAGGCACCAGAGCGTTGCAGAGGCTGTGAGCAGCACATGTAGGTGCTGGCAGGGGTCACAGACAGCCCCAGGGTGTGGCAGGAAGGGTGGGACAGTCCCTGGCCCCTGGCAGGGCACCCTCTCCCCCTGGCTGGGGGCAGCCAGCCCTGGGTGCTTTCCTTTACGTGCCTTTAAAGGCTGGGAGCAGCATTTCTGTCCTTTATTGCTGCTCAATAAAGTTTTATCTCGTGGAAGCCATGATTTATTTACTCCATCTTGCAGAGCAGACATGTGCTCCCTCCCACATCAGCACCCCTTCAGCAGATTCATAAAATGTGTTAACAATTCATTTAAAACCCATGCCCAAGGCAGGCCCAGCTCCCTGCCAGGGCAGCCCAGGGCAGCCCACGTGTCCTGGCGTGTGGCAACACTGCCAGGGGCTGCTCTGAGCCTCCCCCAGCACTCCAGGGCTCCCTGGGGCTGCTGCCCTGTCCAGCCACTCCAACAACATCTCCACATTTCCCACTTATCGCTGGGCTTTTGCTAATTCTCCTCCTCAGCTCCCAGGAAAACACCGATTGTGAGAGTGGTGGGTTCAGAGAGTGAGTGACTGGTCAAGGGTTTATCTGCAGCCTTTCAGTTTCTGCACTCCCTGCTTCACAGGGCTTTCACCTGCCCTGACAAGAGGCAGCTTTTTGCTGCTCTGGCTGTGGGTTAGGAGCAGAAAGGTGAGGTGAGAATCAAAATGAGGGTTTTTATCCCTCTCTGCCACGGTGGGAGAATCCTCTTTGCCTGTAGCTCTTCCAGCAGTCCTTCAGGAAGGTGTGGCTTTTATGAGTGGCTGTGGAATAGCCCTGGTTATTCCCTTTCCCTGTGTTTTGGGGTTACTGCACTGCACCTGCTCACAGCACTGCTGTTTGCATTTCCCAGCACCAAAGGACCCTGGCTCTGAACCTGAGCCACCAACATCCCACCCCAAGGTGCCCCACTCTGAACCTTGGCCAGGCAAAGAAGGCTTCTGGGAACACCTCAGGCTTCCTTATCCTCCCTATCTCATGGCATTTGCATAATTCCCAGCCTAAGGAGATGGGACTATCTCTGCAGTTTGCTTCTTCCCTTCTGTCCCAGTTTTTACTGGGGAAGAGAGTCTGGTGTTTGTGAATTCCAGGGGGAAAAATTATTGGCCATTCTGTGCTGCCCTAAAGAGAAACATGCCAATTTGGGGGTGTGGACAGGTCCCAGGGTGTGCTCCAGGCACCAGCTGTCCTTCAGAAGGGCACCCAGCTGGGTGTGCATTCCTCACCACGTTGCTACACACAGTTGTGCAATATTTGGCTTATTTGTGCAACATAATTAATGAAACATGTCTCATTGGCACCAGCATCCCCAGGGACCCTAAAGCAAATGGGGGCCTTTGAAGCCTGAGAGGGCCTTAAAAGCAGAAAATATTTACCACAAGTTTATTAAACCAGGCTTCACTGGTCATAAATCAGCAGCCTGTAGACAGGCCCTTATCTGGAAAAGCTGGCAGGGATCTATCAGAAAAATACAGCAAGGGTTTCCAGTGTGCACAGCAGCTCTCAATGTCTCATTCCCCAGCTGCTGCTGCACGTGGCTACCAAAATCCTCAGCTTTGGGGGGTGAGATGGCCCTTCCTGAGGCAGCTCCTCGGCAGGGGACAGCCCTGAGCCCCGGGCTGCTGCCCATGTGCAATGCCCAGGAGCCCGGGAGGATGCCCAGCCCAGGGAGGACACCAAGCCCTGTCACCCCCTGGTGTCACTCCTGCTCCCACAGCCTGGTCCGTGACTGCAGGGGCTTTAAAACCTGACCCAGAGTGTCAGTGACTGAGCTGGAAGGGAGGATGCCAAGGGAGGATGGCCAGGGAGGATGCCCAGGGAGGATGCCCAGGAAGGATGGCCAGGAAGGATGCTCAGGGAGGATGCCAATGGAGGATGCCCAGGGAGGATGCCCAGGGAGGATGCCAAGGAAGGATGCTCAGGGAGGATGCCCAGGAAGGATGCCCAGGGAGGATGCTCAGGGAGGATGCTCAGGGAGGATGCCCAGGGAGGATGCTCAGGAAGGATGCCCAGGGAGGATGCCCAGGGAGGATGCCCAGGAAGGATGCTCAGGGAGGATGCCCAGGGAGGATGGCCAGGAAGGATGCTCAGGAGGATGCCCAGGAAGGATGCTCAGGGAGGATGCTCAGGAGGATGCCCAGGGAGGATGCCAATGGAGGATGGCCAGGAAGGATGCCCAGGAAGGATGCCAAGGAAGCATGTCAACCCCTGTCACCCCCTGGTGTCACTCCTGGTCCATGACTGCAGGGGCTTCAAAGCCCCTGACCCAGTGTCAGTGACGGAGCTGGGGGTGGCTGCTGATGTCCCCTCTGCCCCTCCATCACACCAGGTTGTGTGACCTCCCCGTGCTGTCCCAAACCCACAGAGCAGCGCGGGGTTTGCGGATTTGCACATCCCCGGGGCTGCCCCATTGTATGGTAAATGACAGCGGAGCCTCTCCCAGCCGCCCGACAAAAGCCCATTGTTCCCGGTGTCACATCCCCCACGTGCTCTGCCCACCGCCCACACTTGGAGCAGCAAAGTGCAGAGTTCACGTGAGAACTGTTTGCTGCTGTTCCCCTTCGGGTGTTCAGTGGCGTTTGTGCAGGTGCACAGCTGAGAAAAGGGCTTTTCTCTCAGTCTGCAGTGTTGGGCCAAATTTCAGCTGGAGCAAGAGCCATGAGCAGCAATCTGGAGTTTGGTTTCTAACCGTGATCTCCAAATTTTGTGTTGCATCACTGAGAATTGCTGGGTTTTATTTAAAAATGATGTGTTTGAGCATCTTTCTTTCAAACACGTTTCATAGGTGGGGGCAGTTTGTGCAGTCCAGCCAGTGCCACAGGAGGTCCAAGGCAGTTGAGGATGTGTGCAGCTGTTCATAAATTCATTTTAGTGCAAATGCTGTCTTAGTTAATAAACAAATTATGTTTCATTGCAGAATCAAGCCTTATGTGGCAGGCAGCACAATCCTCATCCTGACACCACTCAGAGGCCCAAAACCTCTGGCTTGTGGCCGTGGCCTCAGGGCACAGGGCTCAGCTCATTCCTGCCCCATCACACCTTTCCCAGCCTCCATCCCTTGCTTTCCGTGGGTGTTTTTAAGCTGGGTCAGGTCCCTGGGCTGTGTGACAGATTTCAGAACAAGGTGGGCCAGCACAGGGAGGATTTTGGTGCATGGAAGAAGAGGCAGCGTGGGGGGAATCCTGGATTACTGGAAACCACAATTGTGTCCAAGCCCACGGAAAGAGGAATCTGCAGCTAAGGCTGGTCCTGGCCCCAGGCTGCAGCTGATGCCTGTGCCCAGGGGAGAATCCCCTCCCAGCAGGGCTGTGCACAAGGTTGATACTCTGTCTTCCCAATTCCTGGAGGGCTGAAGCTTGTTTGGACATCAAACGAGGCCCAGTTGGAGTCTAGCACGCAGAATTGTCCCCCTAATATAACTCAGCTGTGTGTGTGTTTCCTTGCAAAGCAAATACAGCCATGCACCAGGTTCCCTCATCAGAGGCCACACCAGTGTTAATGCTCATCTGTGTTAACAGAGGAGCACCGGGCAGGAGTCTGAAAAAATGCCAATTTACTCCGAATCTTCTGAAATATTTGGAGTTACAGGCCAAGGGGATCTGAGTCAGGCCACTTGTCCCAGTTTCTGTCACCCCAACACTAACCCTCTATAAATCATTAATTTCCAGACTGTTTATTATCCAGGGGAAGTAACAAAACAGGAGTATCACATAACACATCCTAAGAATGCCTTGTTCATTTTAAGAGCAAATAAAACTAAATAGCACCAAGTTGTTACTGATGCAGCCTTCGAGGCCGAGCAGAACACAAAAAGGGCCCTTAATCAGACAGAGGCCACAAAATAAACAGGGGGGAAAAGGAGAAAAAAGGCTTTGGACAAGAGTGACCACACGTAGACGTCTTCACACAGATATTCTCTGTTTGCTGTCCCAGGGAAATTGCCCCTGCTCGTTCCGTGGTGGGGCTTTGGGAGCAGCAATGGTTTCCACAGCTGCTGCTGCCCTCAGCCTCCTTTCTCCCAGCGAGGATTTCACAGCCATCCCCAGGCAGAGCACAGAGCAGAGCCTCCTTCTCCAAAAGGAATCATCCCAGTTAATTACTGCGTGGAGAAAGCAAACCCATGGCTGTTTGCTTAGCAGGGCCCAGCCCTAATGGCTTTGTCATGTGGCACCAGGAGCTGCCTGGGGCAGGGCAGGGACACCAATTCCCAGCTGAAGATGAGGAGGAGCAGAGGGGTGTTCATGTGAGCCAGGACTGCTCTGAAGTTCACCTTCCTGAGCAGCTCCCGGGGTGCTGAGAGGATGCTCCAGCACCCACAGGCTGCCCAGGCACAGAGATCCACCTTGGCCCAAAATGTCACCACAGAGGGGCAAGCAGGAGCAAGAGCATGGGCTAAATGAGGTGGGAGTTGGGATTTGCTCTGTGGCCTTTCAATGGAGAGTGCTGACAGCTGGGAAATGCAGCTGTCCTGGCAGGTCTGCTAATACAGCACAGCTCTGAGCTGCCTCAGCCCTGCTGACCCTCCCCAGCCTGGCTTTGTGTCAATTTAGCTTCAACGCCTTCTAACTTCCCCCAGTAAAAAAGTCCTTTTCTGGGCAATATTTCAGAGTTGATGTTGAGCTGGGTGTTCTGCTGGTCACACTTGTCAGGAGGGTATTGTGCTTCTAAAACTGTAATCCAGGCCTCACAGGTTATTTTGCTCCATATGTTATTTATTTTAATCTTTTAAGGTCCCAAAATACTAGATATTTACAGCTGCCCTTTAAAGTTATTGTTAGTTACAAAATATTAGAACCATAGTTTCAGCTATAAAATGTATGATTAAATTAATCTTTACCATACTTTTTTTTTACCTCACACAGGAAGCATTTTAGTCTGATGAATACCATGGACATATAATTAGTACTTTTTACCATAAACTAGATTATAACTTACACTGTCCACCCTGGCTCCAAAAATCCTTGCAGGTTTTAATTCAATTGCTGCCCTTTATCTGGATGAAAACATTTGAATTCAATTACTGGTTTGATTATTCAGGGTGGATTTGTGCCTTTGTATGGGTCAGATGTGGTGGTAGTTTTAAACACAGCTTTAGTGGAAGTCTCAAATTAGGCACTTGCATCTGTATTTAGGCAACTACCAGAGTTTAAATGCTGAACATCTGATTTTTCCAGCTGAGGTTTGCCCAGGTCGGGGTTGAATGGGAATCTAGGCTGCAGGATGAAAGTAAAGGGACACTAATTCTGAGGTGTGTCTGAATTCCAGTGGGAATTGGGCACCTGAAATGCTCAGACTCTTTTGAAAACCTCTTTCCATGCCTAACTGTACCCTTCAGTGCCCAAATCCCCTTCAAAACCTGGCAGGACACTTTGTGGCAATAAAATCTATAAAATCTCCTCATTCTCTGTGATTTGTCCTTCCCATGCCTGAGACATTTCAGGTATTTTCAGCACCCAGACAGCCCTTGAGGCAGAGCTGCCCTCTTGCATTTAGCTGAAGCTGAGTTAGGTGTGGTGGAGTTTAGAGGCATTTGGGACAGGGGTTGTGAAGCAGCCAGGATCTCCTGCTTTGGGGTTGATCCTGCAGAGCCAGGCCATTTATCCTCCTCCTCCAGAGCCAGGCCTGTGTTTATACCAGCTTGTTTAGCTTACTCCTAATGCACATCCTAGGGACCCACCTCTCGTACACATCCCAAGACATGTTTATGAAAATTCTTTATAAGCAAAATATTTTACTTGCATCGAGCGAGTTCAGATCCAGAACAGCCTCAGCACCAGAGGTGCTTCAACAGCCTCCCTGTGCATTTTTATTTCAGAATTCAGCCTTCAGCCCACCCACATCACCACAGCCAGAGCCAAGGACTGGGACACGTGGCCAGTCCTGGGCTGGGTGTGCAGGAATTATCAGTCAGGAGATTAAACTCCACTTGGGGATGCAAAGGTGAGCTGTCAGCTGGAGAAGAGCAGCTGCCATTTGGACCCAGGTTTGGGTTTAATTCTTCCAATGTGCCTTTAGAGCAGGTAGTGCACCCCTTTACAAAGTGTGTTCCTGAGCTGTGATCCTCCTCTGGAGCCAACTGGGAAATCTGTTCCATGCAGTGGGCTCCAACCCATGGCAGCATGACCTGCCCGAGCACCAACACCTGCCTTGATCTTAAAGAGGTGCTGGGCTCTTCCAGAGCCCACTGACTCTGGTTGTGGGTGCTCAGCACTTCTGAACAGCAGGCAGGAGGCTTTGAAAGATGAAACAATAGCCCGACTCCAGCAGGAAGTGAACTCATTTCCAACTTGCAGAGAGACACATAAAAAGGGGACACGACATTCGGGAGATATTTTATGATATTAGACAGCAGCTTCATAGGAAATGCCTTCTCAGGGAAGTGATTTATTGAACTGTGGGGCTCGTGGCCACCCAGACAAGGATTTTAAGAGTTTCATGCACACACACTGGATGACAGCCCCATCTCTGTTTAGCTGGTGTTGCTAATGGCATTTCTGCCAGGCTCGTTTAACCTTGGGCTTCAGAGTCTGATCCACACTCTGCTTTTCAGCTCAAAACAGAACCAAATGTGGTGGCTGATTATCTTGCAGGTCTTTGACACCACCTTTCCTGAGCATCAAATGATGTCCAGTGTCAAAACTCGTCACTGGATGAGACAGGCACCTTTCCCTCCTCCTGGTTTAGTTATTTCTGTCCCACACACTCAATTCTGTTGTCCTAAAATCAAGTTTTGGTGCTCACACCCTGCAGGAAAGAATCTCAGAGAGATTCTGCCTGTAAAAGACAGAGGGGATGAGCTCTAAAGCCCAGCAAGAAGCAGCAGCTCAGACCAGTTTCCCTCCCTGGATGCTGGTTTGTCCCACACCTGACCCCACCTGCCCCAATTCCAGATTCCTCAGGATTCAGGTGGGCACTGAACTGCTGCACTCAGCCTTCTGCTGCACTGCTGATGTTCCTTCTTTCCTGAGGGATGGGGGGAAGAGGAGAAGAGAAGAAAAGAGAAGAGAAGAGAAGAGAAGAGAAGAGAAGAGAAGAGAAGAGAAGAGAAGAGAAGAGAAGAGAAGAGAAGAGAAGATTTAATGTGCTTTTTAAACTGATAAATAACATGAGTCAAAGGCAATGTGGCAAATCTGTTCCATGGCTGCAGGCCCACTGTGGGTCTGCCCACTGAGCCAAACCCAGTCCTGCTGAGCCATCCTTCCTCCTTCCACCTCAGGAATCTGGCCCAGGGAGCCCAGAACACTTCCCTTTATTCACCATCCCCTCTCTTCCTGCCACCCATGCCCCTCAGCATTTCTTGTCCTTATCCTCGATGCCTTGTCCAAGATGTAGCCCCACAGTCCATTTACCTGCTGTGATCATCAGACTAAAACCAGAGAGAGACTGGAGCTCAGATTCCCAGCAGGCTGAAATCTGATTTCCTGCCTGGTTTATTCACCTATCGTTGATAGTATCTGGAAAACTGAATATTCACTGAGTTTGGATGAATGAATTCCACGTCAGAGAGAAACACAGCATTGTGTTCAGAGTTTTAGGAGGGAAAAATCCCTATAGAGCACAGCCAAACACACTCACACTGCCAGATATTAACTTAAATTATCCCCAAAAGCACCAAAATTACCTTAAAGTTATCTGAGACTTTAATATATATAAATAAATATATACATATACACACACAGAGAGGTTATATATAAATACTGGAAATACCTATATACTAGAAATATATATATACGAAAAATGTTCTGTTTACTTTCTGAGGGCTTATGACCTTAGGATGAACCCCACCAAGACCCCACATCTTCAAGCTTTTCTTTATTATCCCATCTTTTCAGATTTCTTTCGAGATCTGCAGAAGAAAGGCTTCTCTTACAAGCATTTGTTTCTCTAGGAACCTCAGTTCTAAATGAAACCTCAAATATCGTGGGAGCTGGAAACCCAAAACCAAAGAGTTTGTATCAAGAAACTGCTCCACATGAGCAGTGAGGGCTCTGAATAGTCCTCATTCATTTTCAGAGTGACCATCAGCTGGCTCTGTAACTGTAGACCCCCAAAATTATGGAAGTTTGCAAAACCATCCCCTCACGCCGTGAATTCAAACCCTTTTTCCTCCTTTTCTGAGCACACAGGGACGGAGCTTCCAGCACATTTCACAGATCACAAAGTCACCTCTAAGGTTTGCTTTCCACGTGACATTTGGGGGCCAGGTTCAAGGATCCCCTGGCCAACTCTCAGGTGGGGCTGTTGGGGTGTCTGTGCAGGGCCAGGAGTTGGAGCCCGTGATCCTTGTGGGTGCCCCCAGCTCAGGAGATGCCATGGAATACAATCAGAGCTCAGGAAATAAAAGCGGTTTTTCCTGGAGTGAATGTTGAAAGCAGAAGGTAGAAAGGAGCTGAGGGGTCACCAGCACGATGGGGCCAGAGCCTCAGGTGTTCCCCATCACCCCACTGCTAATGAGCATCTTCAGCCATCCCAGAGGAGCTCTGAGCACCTCCATCCATCCCAGAGGAGCTCTGAGCACCTTCACCCATCCCAGCAGGGCTCAGAGCACCTCCATCCATCCCAGAGGAGCTCTGAGCACCTCCATCCATCCCAGCAGNGTCCACCTCCACCCATCCCTGCAGGGCCCTGCCCACCTCCCTCCATCCCTCCTGAGCACCTCCATCCATCCCACCAGGGCCCTGAGCACCTCCATCCATCCCAGCAGAGCCCTGAGCACCTCCACCCATCCCAGAGGAGCTCTGAGCACCTCCATCCATCCCAGCAGGGCCCAGAGCACCTCCATCCATCCCAGCAGGGCCCTGAGCACCTCCACCCATCCCAGCAGGGCCCAGAGCACCTCCATCCATCCCTCCTGAGCACCTCCACCCATCCCTCCCAGCCTGGCCCAGGAAATGCATCCCAGGTACTGGTCTGTGCCCGGCTGCCCCGGGCTATTCCAGCAGAATTCCTGGAGCTGCAGCAGCTCCCCTCACCCGGGCAGGGTCTGCAATAAGCCCAGCCAGGCCACCCCAGCTGGGAGCTGCACAGGCAAACCCTGCCTGCTCGGAGTTGTGTTGGCTTTAACACCACTCTGTTACTGCTGTGAAGAGCAGAGCCAGACAAAGCTGAGGGAGAAATGCCCGTGGTTCATTCTACCCCATGCACCCAGCAGACATCCCCCCTTCTCCAGCAGAGCCACAGAACGCATTAATTGAGCTTCAGGCTGGCTGATAATTACATAATTGCAGACTAATTTCCCCTTTCCTAGAGGTGAAGTTGCCCTGGTGGCAAAAAGACCCACAGAGCCTTTTCAAAAGCAGAAATGCCCCTGCACAAACCAGAGCTGCTCCTGGCTTGGAGAGCACCAGGCTGATGCTGGCTGGGCAGGGTTGGGGCTGCTGGGCTCCAGCCCCATGTGCAGGCTCCCCTCCTCCCTGGAGGGACCCACACGCACCTTTTGTGGGCTGAGGAAATGACCCAGCTGAGCCTGCAGCCTTTATTTATGGTTTTTTAAACTGGGTTATTTTTCAGCCAGTGCAGCACAAAAGGAACAAAAGCGAGGTGGGAGCACGGGCTGGTTCAGCCAGGGTGCTGCTCGTGCTGATGCTCAGATGTCACCCAGCTACACTGGGAGGCTTTGGCCCTGTGGGCTCCAAACCCTGCCCAAAGCCTTGCTGCCACCCTCCTTCCCCTGCCCTTGGCTGGCTGGGAGCAGGAGTTTGGCTCATCCCAACCTGGAACTTCCCCCCGGGGCTCCTGCTGGGCCTCTTGGGCTTTGCCACGTTCTGGTTTAACAGCCCTGAGCACAGCCAGGGCCCAGAACAAAACCCAGGGACACTGAGGGGATGGGGCTGCTCCTGGTTATTGGCAGTGGTGATTCCATTGCTGCCAGAGGCATCAGCACCCAAATTCGGGCTCCTCACCCCAGATTTCCCCCAAATTCGGGCTCCTCAGCCCGGATTTCACCCAAATNTGGGCTCTTCAGCCCAGACTTCACCCAGATTCGGGCTACTCAGCCCAGACTTCACCCAGATTCGGGCTACTCAGCCCAGACTTCACCCAGATTCGGGCTACTCAGCCCAGACTTCACCCAGATTCGGGCTACTCAGCCCAGACTTCACCCAGATTCGGGCTACTCAGCCCAGACTTCACCCAGATTCGGGCTACTCAGCCCAGACTTCACCCAGATTCGGGCTACTCAGCCCAGACTTCACCCAGATTCGGGCTACTCAGCCCAGACTTCACCCAGATTCGGGCTACTCAGCCCAGACTTCACCCAGATTCGGGCTACTCAGCCCAGACTTCACCCAAATTCGGGCTCCTCAGCCTCAATTTCACCCAAAATTCGGACTCCTCAGCATTTATTTCACCATTTCTCCCGCTGAGTTCAGCCAAGGACTCTCTCTAAAGGCAGACCCAGCCGTGGGTGTTTAGTAGGGGTGATGAGGATGCTCCACTCAGGTTCCACCTCGAGTTCTTTCACTCCCTCCCTGCAGGTAACACCCTGCACCTTGGCTCTTCCAGCCCCAGGCAGTAACTTTATGCCACTGCAGGGAGGATAAATATTACAGCATTTCTTGAGATTACCTCATGTGCTCTCTGAAAGCCCAAGTGCTTCCCGATCTTTTGCTTTCCCCCCTCAAAACACCAAAAAATATTTCTCAGCCATTTTAAAACTCGTGGCTTCAGACTCCGATAACAACTTGAAAAGGTTTGTAGGAAACAAGTCTGCAAATGTATTTAGTGCATGGAAAATGATTTTCTGAAGAACATACAAGATGTTCTATTTCACCTAATTCTCTGTATTGATTTCTGTGGCATCATCTTCTTCCTTCCCTTTTTCATCTTTTAATGCATTTCTATTTCTTCTGAACACACAAAACTCCCTGGTTCTTTTACAAAACAGAACAAAGAAGTTTTCCTCCCCAATCAGTAATTTCGTTTTCTTTTGTAATTGCAAAAAGAAACTCCTGGAAAATCAATGCACTGTTGCCAAGCCGTACACAACCGGGAATGGAGCAAGCTTAGTAAATAAAGGAAATTGCATTTTTTCCCCTCTCTTTGGTCACCCTTTAGCACACGCAAGGTGACTGCCAATCTCCCCGGTGCTTCCCACCCCAGCCACTCCGCCTTCCCTCCCTGGAAATTTTCAAGTTAATCTTGGAGATGAAAAGAAAAGTTTGAAAAGAATTGTTCTTGGAGCCCAAATTCCTGATGTCCCAAATTACAGCAACCCCCACCCGCAAGCGGCTGGCTCCTCGGGGTAACCTGAGCCCTCTCAATTAGCCAGCACCAAGATAAAGATTGCCCATGCTAAAGATGTCACACAACACCGGCCTTAGGAATTGGAAAATCTCGGCTGCAGGGGAGATACCTGCTCGGCCGGATCAATAGTTTCAACATCTATCAATATTTGGAGACGATTTACTCTCTTGATGTGCAAAATTGAGTGAATTTGTGCGCCCAAACCTAACAAGAGCGGCTTCTTGTGGAAAAGCCACTTTAATTAAAATGCATAAGGGACCTCTTACAGGTAAGAGCTCAGATCTTTTCGTGAGGCTTTTTGCCGTCTGTGAAATCCCCACTCGGGTTTTGGGAGCTCAGATGTGAGCTGCTCCCAAATCTGAAGGGGCAGGAAAGAGATGTGTTACCAGCTTGATTTGCACCTGCAATTAAACAGACACCCAGGCCAGGCTAATTTACACTGAAACTTAATTGCAAGCATAAATCTCGTGTATACAAACGACATATAAATAAAACTTCCAGCAGATACCCATGATCTGTTACACAAAGGAGCCAAGAATCCCATATCTCCTCCTTTTTTTTTTTTTCTCATGGTTACAGGTCTCACTTTGGGCCACAGAATTACTTTAATGCATTTGTCTTTTTGCCTAAAAATCCCTAACTGTGGGATGTCAAAAAAATAAATCAGGACCCAGTTTGTCCTGGCACACTTTTAAAAGGGGATGCTGTTAACAATTAATCAGCAAAATAGTGTGGAGAAACACAAGTCTGTGGGTTACAATTTATTAATATTCCAGCGTCCTGTGAAGGTGCTTTACTGCTCTGGAGTTTTGGTGGAGAGAGGCAGGACTGAGTGTTCAGGGGACTCGGGTTTGCTGAGGCTGTTTGTTTTTTTTTTATTTTCTAAACCATATTTCATGGGTGGAAGGTGCTTTGAGGCTTCGGGGCTGAGCTGTGCACAACCACAGCAGAGCTCTTTTTGTGAGTGGAGAATTTCTGTGCAGTCCAAAGGAGAAGGTGAAGAAAGGGAACATCCAGAAAAGGGACAGACAGCACCCCAGGCTGGGTGTTTCCCCTGAAAATACCTCTCACATAATCATTTATTTCCATATCAAATGGGGTGTTTGGGGGCTTAGGGGAGCCTGGATAAGGGGATTGAAGGAGGGGAAGATGTGAGCTGAAGTCATTTGGAGCCTGGACCAGGCTGGAGCATCCTCTCAGTGGTGGTGGGATCTGCGTGGAGGCTTACGGTGAACTGGCACTGGGTATTTGGAGGCTGGAATTGTCATTTCCTTGGTCTCACGGCCGGTCAGTTCAGAGGCAATCAGATTTCTGGTTTTCTCCCCAAACTGAATTCAGGAGGTTTTCCCCACTGGGGCTGTGAGTGATACTCACTGTGATAAGGCTGTTCGTGGTGTGACCTGCTTAACCGGAGCTGGAGGCTCACAGGACTGAAAGAGTAAAGGCCACAAACAGGAAAAGATATCTCATATATATATATATATAAAAAAAAAAAAAAGTGTTTTCAGACTTTTGTCCTGTTTTGTCCTTTATGTGCTGCAAGGTGTCAAGCACCGAGCCAGCGCCGGGAGCATTGTTCACCCAAGTGCCCCTTTCAAATGGAAATGTCTGCTAAAGCCATGTCAGCAAAAGGAGCTCTTTGCCTCAACTGTGGCTCCTCGCTTACACCCCACAATAAAACCTGAGGCACATTAGTCCATGCTGAGGACTTTTTACTGGGTCTTACAGCTTCTTCCAGGCACGGGTTTAGCCTCAGCTGGCTGCACCACTACCACGGGCGAGATTAAAAAGTGGCAAGGTTACGTTGCCTTCCACTTGAACGTCAGGAATCTGATTTCGGGTTTTTACGAGTGAACTGTCTGTTAAAAAAGATCTTTCTGGAGCTCCTGGCCTGGCTGCAGCCACACAGGAAACAGGCTCAAGGATTTCCAAAGGGTTGTTGATTTTTCAGCTTTCATGCTCCCAAGATACATTTCCTTTGAAGTGTCTCGAATAGGGTGGTGTCCAATCATATTTGTAATCCCAATCTAATTCAATCAGGGACTCCAATTATAGCTGATCTGCCTCTTAATCTAGTTAAAGTCTGTGGGGTAGACTGGACCTTAGCTAACATAACTACATTCAAATTTAAGCCGTTGATCCAGGGATAACCAAATTACAAGACACAACTAGCTGGAAAGTGGGAGGTTTGCAATGGAAACGGGTTTATCCTCCTTGGATCCAAACCCTGCACCAGCTCCCCTCGCAGCCAAATCCCTGCCAAGCTTACAATTATGAAGGGCCTTAAAAAGTGCTTTTGTTCTGAGCCAAATACAACTGATTTGCTTTGGCTGGTTGTTTTCTTCCTCCTGAATTCTTCACCCCAGCTCCCCCCACAGAGGGAGAGCCACGTCCACAAGGGCATCACCTGGAAACTCTTTGGAGCCTTGCAGCTGCCTGGCACCTTCCCTGCTCACCGTGTGGCCTTGGCACAGCTGGAGCAGCCAGGCTGCTACAGCTGGAGTTGGCACAGCCAGGCTGGCACAGCTAGAGCAGCCAGGCTGGCACCGCTCGAGCTGGCACAGCCAGGCTGGCACAGCTGGAGCAGCCAGGCTGGTACAGCTGGAGGACCAGATTGGCACAGCTGGAGCAATCAGGTTGGCACAGCTGGAACAGGCAGGCTGGCACAGCTGGAACAGCCAGGCTGGCACAGCTGGAGCTGGCACAGCCAGGCTGGCACAGCTGGAGCAGCCAGGCTGGCACAGCTGGAGTTGGCACAGTCAGGCTGGCACAGCTGAAGTGACCAGGCTGGCACAGCTGGAACAGCCAGGCTGGCACCCAGGAGTGGCACAAATCCCCCCTCACCTGTCACCCCAAGAGCTTCCTAAGGCACTCAGTTGTGTCCAACTCAGGTAGAGATATCAAATAATATTAAAAGTGCAATCTTAACTTTGGTGGGCTCGTTCAGACAAAAATCCCTCAGTTCCTTTAAAAGAATGGCCTTGGAAACATCACCAAACCTGGAGATAATGCATTGAAATCAGAGTTTCTTGGGACAATTATGGCAGGCAGAACCCAGCACCAGCTCTGAGTCTTGGACAAGAACCGACCTGCAGGAAAGCTGGGACAGGAAGAAGGAAAGGATGAGTTTCTTCCACACTTTACTCTGGGAACCAGATCTATAAATTCTGAGAAGAGAACAAGACTCGGAGTGAATTATGCAGACTGAAGAGTGATCATTCTGTTCTGCCCCCCTGCACTTCCCCCTCCCTCCTGGCATAAAGAGTAGAGCACTAAATTTGATCATTTTAGATATTCAAGTCATCATTCCAAGTTAACACTTCATAAACAACCCCAAGTCATACATGTGTGTCCTTTTTTTCTATCAGCTTTTGTCTGGATAAATTTGTGTTGATTTCTGTTCATGGTTTTAAGTGTTAATGTTTTGGGTTGGGTTTTTTTCCTATGACTTCCAACCATAACAGCTGGAGACAAGGGACTTAGGGATTTTTTAGTTGGTGATAATATATATATTTTTAATTAGAAGCTGAGTTATCAAAGAGCAGATGGCACCTCCCAAAGCTGCTCTGAATCTCCACTAACAATTGGTTGCCAGTCCTTCTCCGAGTGTGGCATGAACCAAATTCACCCATATGGAAAGTAGCCAAATTTAGGACTGGGATGTAACTGATAAAAGTAATTGGAAAAACTGCTGTAGCAGAAGAAATGGAATTAGGTCTACCACATTACAAAAAATGTTATTAATCATAGTCATAAAAGCAGAAAATGAAAGCTAATTTTACTAAGTAAAAGCCCCCTGCTAAGTGGTATTTTGACATCTGAAAATAATTCAGTTTCGATCTTGGCGCTCCATTGACACGAGGAAGGAAATTGATAATTCTCTCTCAAGTTGCTGTTTCCAGTCATCTCCACACAGACAATTTTCTCTGCACATCCCAGGAACACAGACCTGGAACCAGACCCAGCCCCTCTCCAGGACAGGCAGCGAGTTCCACGTGCCTTTCACCAGCTGCTTCTTAGGATAACACACAGTGGAACAACAAATGGATTATGGAGCAAGACTGGCTGCAATTCCACCGTGGTTATCTGAGACAAGGACACAGGGGGAGGGTGTCCTCATTTGCTGCCCACCAAGCTGTATTTTCATTGCCATCTGATTCAATATTTCACTGGCACATTCAGACATTGGTTGGTATTCCCTGAAAAAAGAAAAAAAAAGCCTCATAAGCCAATTCCAAACCGTGCAGGGGATTCACCAGGGGCTATGGCAGCCCTGATGCACCCTCACACCACTGCTGTAAAAAGGGACAATAAGGAGACATCTCCCAAGGCTCCCTTACAGCAGAGTGCTAAAAGAAAGGGCTTGTGTACCTTGTCTGGGAGGAAAGGATCTCACAGGATTCCTGTTACTCTCCCTGATGTGTCACTGGGCCATGAAATTCAAAGAAGACAGCAGACAAAGCCAAGTTACACCTACCTCTGATCTTTGGTTTATTCAGAAGCAAGTGAGTGTTTGAAATTGAACAAATATTGCAGAGCAAGGGGAATGTTATTCACTTCACACCCAGGTAATCCATTGTGAAAACCACTGCTGTTCCTGGGGAAAGCTGGACCTCCCATTCTCAGACTGCATCCGACATTAATACAAGATCCTGCACAAGGACACTTTTCACGCTGTGGGAAATCAGAGCTGATAAAGTTTCCTCCCACACAGGTGAAAGGCTCGGGCATTTTAACAAACACCCAGAGATTTGTTTGTTTACCTGCCTAAGCCACATGCCTCTCATTCCACCTGGCTGGGAGCTCCTCGGTGGATCTTTCAAAAAGTTACAATTCCCGAGTTATTCCTTTCCCTTGCGTGGGAGAGCTGAGCTTGGAAAGAATGTTTCTAACTTTGGCCCCAAGCGTGGCGATGAACAGGGTACCCCGTAATTTTATGGGCCTGAAAATGCCTATAAGATCCAGGAACGTGGCTCAGGTGACAGCTCAGTGGTGTTAAAATTGTCATTTTAACAATTCCCACACGGAAGCTGCTTCAGCAAGGTCCTGGCTGCATTATCTGCAGCTGGACCAAAAGCACCACCAGGTCAAGCAGGGAGCTGTTCCCTGAGTCGTGGCTGAGGTTGCTGAAGGATTGTTCTCCATCCTCCTCCCAGTCCTCAGTGGTTTCCCTGCCCAGTCCCACTTTGGTGCCCTCTGCCTCGCTGGCTGTGGGTAAGGTTGGAACCCTAATTCTTGCTTCCAACGACCACGTTAATTGGGATCTTTCCTCTCTCTCCAGGTGATGACTGTCACTCCATTAGCACAAACCCATGTCTTCAGAACTTCTCCCCTGTGATCAGGTTTGACCGAGGTGCTCAGCAGCTCCTAAAAAGGGAGATGGAGGATGGACTGAGGGAAAACATAATCTTTCTTTTGCTATACAGGAGGAAAAAATCCCTCCATTCTCATAGTTATAATGGTATAAACGGAGTTTAAAGAGGAGTTTCCTGGGTTTGGATTGGGCTGAGTCTAGTCTGGAGCAGTCACTGCCCGTGGCAACATTCAGTTTAACACCCTTATGAACTGCTTCTGGATCGGAGTGTCTGGCTCTCTGCACTCAGCCTTGATTAACTGGCCCAACAATGAATGTTAATCACCCCGATTTACATTGCCTGCAGAGCTGTGGTCAACTTCATAGCAGCATCCTTGCAGCTCCTTTAACATGTTCCAACAGGGAACTTGCAGGGTGCCTTCCACCAGTGGGGGTGAGCCTGGGAGTCTGTCCTGGGAGGTTTGTCTGGCACCTCGCCAAGTGGAGTGATGTGCCTCAAAGACCTTCTTCTTTTCCAGCTCTCCAAGCCATAAAGATGTAGGTAACACAGAGGAAAAGACATTTTTAGTTACATTTGGATTCTGAATACTTAAAAAAAACCCTTACGTTTTAAACTTGTGTGTTCTTGCCAGCAACAAACGGAGCTGGTCAGAGGGGACAAGGCAGGATTTGGGACAACGTCCTTTACCTTGGTGGGGGTTAGGAAGTGTGCACAGGGAGATACACACAACATGTACCTCTTCAGCAAACGCCCCTACAGATTTTTCCATGTGTGACCACTTTGCAGCGACACTGGACATTGGGAGGACAGGAATTTCCAGGGCTGGGCAGAGCCAGCTGCTGGCAGCAGTTTGTGGTGGCAGGACTTCCAGGTGCTGCTGAGGCTGGGCGTTCAAACAGCTCCTGTTATCACTGCAGGCTGCGCTGGCTGCTCCTGGAAATTCGCCTATCAGGGACAATGCCACAGCTCTGTTGGTGGCAGAAGATTGTTCCTCTGGACTTTTCTTAGAAAAATAAATAAAATGTCAAGCCTGAAAAGGAAGCCTGCTATTTTTCAAATCCAGGAGCTGTAATCATGCTAATCCATATGATCGTGCTAAAGCCAAGCAAAATGCCTTTTGCATATGATGTAATCAGCCAGGGCAGCCTATTTATAACCACCACTGCCTGGGAGCACCTTCCCAGCAAAATACAGTCAGGACAGCTTTCATTGGTCACATTCTTCCTCTTCCTCCCCGTGTTTTTCACTTTCTTTGTGCTCTTTCGCCTACTTTTGCTGTCTTTCCAACCCTTAATGGAGCAACTTTTACATTTTTAGTTTAAACTAATGCTTCCCATGCATTCTATTTTATCCGTGTTTTAGAGCCGTGCTGGGCGAAATCCCAGTCCTGTGAAATCAATACCAAAATTCCTATTGATTTCATATAATATATTCCTTTCAATTCAGTACAAATGCTCCACAGGAGTTGTCTATTTTAAGTATGGATCTACTGTACAGGGCTGTCAGTCTCTCAGCTGGATACATAAACCAGCGTGGTTTAATAAATTCATTGGTGTGGCTTGGGAGCTTTCTGTGTAATAACTGAAAATCAGCTGGTCATACTGAGCATATCAAGTGTAAAAGGAGAGGATTCATCAATGTGAATATCTATCTGTGGATCGATTGGTATCAATCTTGTCTAACAGCCTATTTCCTCAGGACACACTTTGGGAACAAAGAGCATTTCAAACTGTTGGTTAAACAAACAAATATAGAGAAGCTCTTTGGGCAACATGGGGGTGGAGTAAACACCAGATAAAAATGGTCAGTGATTTCAAATACCTGTTAATCTCTTCCATCTTATATTAGTAACTAGAGAGTTTCTCTTGATGTAACGTGCCCATTAAAGTGCATCAAGATTGGGGGTTTGAAACCATTTTTTGCTCGCAGAAGAAAGTGGCCTGGAGACCAAAATTTGTCCCCTGACCTCCATGTTTAGCAGTTGTTCAGGGAGGAGGGTGACACCTTCTGCTCTGCAAGATTTGTGTTATCCTTAGCTAAATAAAACCCCCTTGTGGGACGCTATAAAAACAAAACCAGCCCCCAAGAGGATACAGAACTAATTAGATCAGGCTGCACTGCCTACCTTGGTCTACAACATCAAGATATTTTATGCCTGTCCCAGCCAGGTCCCCCGTCCTCAAGCCCCAAAATAAAGATAATCCTGACCAGTACTTGGCGTGACTGTGCACAAGCACAAATTTGAGCACAGACTAAATGTTGTACGGCCCCCAGGGGCTTTGCAGGGTAAAAGTGCCAGTAAGGAACCAGGTGAAACGAGCCCGTGCTGTTGTGCAATGTCCCGTGGCCGTTGTGTGGCTGTCTGAGGTGCCATCGCTTCCTCCCTCCCGCTGGCGAGGCAGATTTGGGTTTTCCACTCGGCGCCACCCTTCTGCACCGCCCCATCACCTCGGGTGGGTGTTTGTCGGCACGGCAGCTCCTCAGCGGGGGAACCCTCAGTGCACAGGCAGGAAACTGAGGCACAGAGCCTGCTCGATTGTTTGCAGATGAATGCAGTGGCAGAGTGTGCCTTCAGCTGAACCTGATCCTCCTGAACCCTTACCCCGTCTCCTCCTCCAAATCAACAAAATCATCTCCTCATCAAATAAATCTCTCCAGTGTTTTCCAGCAAACCACCTCATGTTCGTAGATAGACCTGGGGCACGTGTGTTGTTCTACATTAAATCAAAAAGCAATCACGTGTCCCACAAAGGTTTTGCAGTCCGCATCTCCATACATTCGAAGACCCTCACATTTTTGCCTGTGCAAGACCTGTCTGGCTTCAGTGGGGGTCGGAGGGGTTGGGGTGACTCTGCTGTGACATTTGGGGACTTTACAGCACAGTTCAGTCCGAGGCTCAGCTGAGCCGGGTCCTGCAGTCACCTCCAGCCACACGGACTGTCCCCAGTGTGCCACCCAGCCTGGGGGCCACCCGGCTGGGGCTCGTGTCACGTTCCCATGGAACTCAGCAGCCGGAAAGGGGAGGAAAGATGAAAATTATTCCACTCCGTATTAACGCAGTCAGCTTAGTGTGGGAAAACACTCTCAAAGCGCTGTTGCTTCAACTTTCTCACACGAGCCTTTACGTGCCTCACGTCTTTGCTGGCTGTTAAGAATACTACTTGCTCAGCTTCGCCTGCTTCCCAGAAAGCGAGACTTTAAAGAGTCCTCAAACAGCTGAAGCGAACCAGCCTAATTATGCGCCGTCTGCATCCGCTTTTAAAGCCCCCCCGGTTGCCCACCCCACCGCGGGAGCCCGGGCTCGCCCCTTCCAGCTATGGGTGCTCTTCCCTTTGCCACCTTCTCGAGCGACAAAAGGGAAGAAAGAATGAGCATTGTCCCGGGCTTCTGCTTGCTTTAGGGAAGGGGGGAAAAACTCTTTAAAGCACGATCTAAAAGGCGCAGGTGAGACAACAAAGGTATTGTCCGTGTGCAGGCTGGAGAGCCGCGCTGCCGGGTTGTTTGTTTACTCGGGGAGGTGGCGGAGCCCCCCCGGTGGCCCGGGGGTGGCCCGGGGCGGCCCCGCGGGGCTCACGCCTTTGTCGCCCGCCGGGGCGGGCCGGGCGCGGGGACTACATGGCCCAGCGTGCCCCGCTGCGCGGATCAATGGGGCTGATTTGAATAATCTGTGAGCCCTTGGACTCAGGCCAATCAGCCGTCAGGGACCCATGATAAATCGCAATGCATTATTGATAATCATAATTAGTCTGACATGCGCATTCCGCCCAAATTTCCCAACTCTAGGAATTTGTTGTGAAGAGGAAAATAATTGCTACTATTGCACGCTCCCGATGCTGGTGCACCATGTCGCGACGGAAGCAGGCGAAGCCCCAGCACATCAACGCCGAGGAGCAGCCCCCAGATGCTGCAAGTGGTGAGCGCAGAGGGGGCGCGGAGCGGCCGCGGCTCCCAACTCGGCTGATGCGAGGGGCGCTTCCCAGGGGCTTTTTCCCCCCTCGTGTTTCACCCCCCGCGCCTTTCCCCCCGCGGGCTCTGCCAGGAGCCGACCCTCGGCTCGCCCCGGGGTTTTTTTGGGGGGCTGAACTCCCCCGCGGGACTGAGCGGGGGCACAGGCTCCTCGTTGTTTTCGGGGGGGTTCCGCCTTGGGCGCAGCGCTGCCCCTCGCCCGGCGGCCCCGCAATGCCCCGCACGGTCCCCCCGCGGCCGCGGAGCCTCCGCCGGTCCCCCGTGGGAGGGGAGCCCCGAAGCCTCCCCGAGGCGGAGGGAATTGGGGGGATGGGGGTGAAGGGGTGGGGGAGCAGAGGGAGAAATTACAGACAACTTCGGAGGGGTAGGAAATGGCTCGGGCTGGGTTTCCTCGGTGTACTTAGCACTTTGTCGGGAGTTCGATGAGAATTTTTGTGGGGCTTTAAAAAAAAAAACCGGGGGGGAAAACCTTCCACGCTCGGACTATTTCTGTTGGAGATCACAATCGCCCTGGACCTTTTGTGGCTTGACCTCCAGCCATCTTTGATTTCCGACTTCCTAAAATAACTCCGGTGAGCTAATGTGGGGTGTGCGCGAGCGCTTTGTATTTGGGCGGCGTGGGGGACTCGGCCACCGCGAATCGCTCTCCCCATTTTGGGGGAGCTCCCATTCCTGGGCCGTGCTACGGGAAAAGTAGAAATTCTGGCTCAGATCAGCCGGGAGCTCCCGGCGGGGTGGGCGTGCAGGGGAAGGGCGGAGGGGGCACTCGCCGGTGCCCCCGCGGGAGCGGCGCCGGGGCTCCCGGAGCAGCATCTTCCCGAGCCGGGCTGCGGGGGCTGGCGGCTCCCTGGCCGCGCTGCGGGCTCTTCTCTTACCCCGCTCTCGCCGCCCTCGGTGCGGAGCTCCGGACGCTGCCGCGGTGCCCGGCCCGCTCCCGGCCGGGGTGCGGCGGGAGGAGGGCACGTCCCGTCCCGCGTGGGGACCGTTCTCCCGGAGTTGTTGTGGTTGTTGTGCCCCCATGTTTCCGTGTGCCCCCCCACCCCCCAAGAACTTTCTTTGGGTTCTTTGCTTGCGTTTGGGACTGGTTTTGTTTCCATGCCTAGACCTGATCGAAACCCGTGCCCATTACGGGAGCTGCTTATTCCCAGTCCGCAGGAGGTTCGGGCTCTTTAATTTTTTTCTTTTTTTCCCCTCCTCCCCCTTCTCTTCTTTGAGTCGAAATGTGCAATTGTTGGGTCCGGTTAATGGTGACTTAAGAAACAGCATGCTGGCCAGAAGGCAATAAATCCCATGTTTAATGCATGACTGTTTTCCTTTGTGCATATGGTTAGGTTGGGGGATGGAGGTGATGTTTCCACATGTAAATCTCTGCCCGCTGCTGGAAAGGCACCTCCGGCCCCGCGCTGAAACAAAAGGGTTAATCACTCCTGATGCGGCCGCTTGGGCGGGGGAGGCGTGCGGGAGGGAGGGAGGGAGGATGGCTCCGCACCGCGCTCTCCGGGGCAATGGCCAGCTGCTTTTTTGTTATTGTTGTTCGGGCTTTTTTTTACACACACACACACACACACACACACACCCCCGTTCTCAATTTTAACAACCAAACCCTGGATGGAATCCCTCCGGGAGCCCTCAGCGGCCGGCCAGGCCGGCGGACCTGTGGCCCTGCCCGGGGGATTCTCCTGCTGCTCGTGGGGTGCTGTGGGTTTGGGGGGCTCCGGGCACGTCCCGCACTGGGCCCCGTCCTGCGGCATCTCCGCTCCCCGAAATACAACGCGGGGCTGCGGCTCTGACGGCTCGGAGCGCCCGCCAGTCTCCCAAAGAGTCTTGGTATTCCCCGCTCCAGGTGTGCCCGTAAATAATAAGTGATGAAGCTGCATAACAAAGTCGAAATTCCGCAGGGATTTGTCTGGGGCATTAGCGAGGATATACACGTAATCGTAATAATAAAATCAAGCCCTTATCTCCTTTTTTGCAAGTATTCCCTTTTTTCGCAAAGCGATTTGGGACCCACCTCTGTGAACAATGCAGCGGGTTAAAGTGTCCCGCGAACCTGGGGATCCATTAACAGGTCAAAAAATCAGCAGGTGGTCACAGGGGAATAATGCAACATACTGAAAATTAGCATTTCCACAAAAGGGCTTGAAAATGCCTATTGTGCTGGATTGCTGCCATTAAAAATCGGGCTCATTCTTAAAAATACAGTATCAAACTCCAACTTTTTTTTTTCCCCTTAGGGTAAAATTAGCGTAGCTTTGCTTCAATTATATCTCCGATTGGTGCGCTGAGCTTTGTAGAACTGGAGAGGGATGTTGGACAAGGAAAGGCTGAACGAGGAAAGCCCAAGTTTTGTGGTGGTTCATCTTAGGTTTGATTTCGGTTGCCCGGAGCTGCTGTCGGGGACTTGCTGGCCCGGCCGCGAGCCCCGGGGTGCGGGAGCATCCCCGCCGTGCCCGGGGTGTTGCGGCCCTGCCACGGGGCAGAGGGTGCCGAGGGTCGGAGGGGGCCGATGCCTGGCTTGTTTTTCCTTTTACGTAAGTGAAACATTATATTCGTAGGGATGGAGCCCTTTCGCCGGGCTCGGCGGCATGTGACGTTTTGACAGAGCTGCTGCTCTAACCTTTGCCTCCTCCTGCTTGCTGTGGGTGGTAAGTTGATGTCAGGCTCACAATTAGGACTCTCATGCAATTGACCTTGGCAGCGGGGTTTGTGCCGTTTAGCTGCCTCTTAAACACCGGACGAGTGTTAAGTGTGGTCCGGGCGCGCAGCTGCGGCCGCCGGGCAGGTAGGGCCGGCCGGGGCGGTGGGCTCGGGGCCGCGGCTTTGGAGCGGCACCCGCGGCCGCAGATGGCGGTGCGGGGGATGCCGGCAGCTCAGGTGGGTGCCGGGGTGGCGGTGGCCCCGCCCGGGGTGTTGGTGGCCCGGCAGGGCCGGAGCGCGGGCCATGAGTGCCCTCCACCGACCGGCCCCGGGACCTCCGGGCAGCGAGCCCGGCGCTTCCCGGGGGGCTCCGGGCGCTTCCCGGGGGGCTCCGAGCCCCTCCGGGGCGGCCGGAGCGGGGCTGCGCCCTCGGCGGCCAGCGCCCCGGGTCCTCGCTTTCCCCGCGGGTTTTAGCACTTGTTCTCCGTGGTTTGTTGTGTCTTCGGTTGAGTATCCCGCTTGAAGTTGTGGATAGGCCAAAGCGTGGATTAGTAAGTAGATAATAAAATAGTTAAAGCCTTGAGAGAGCGCCTGTAAGCACGTGAAATGCTGATTGTGGGTGTAACGCGTTTCTGCCTCTTTCGTGGGTAGGAAAATGCAGCTGATGAATTCAGCATAGAAAGCATCAAGGCCTTTGCAATCTCTCTGGAAGTTGTCAGTCGTGCGCTTTACTTACTCAAGCAAGTGATGTTGTCACAGTTAAAATGCATTCAGTGGTGTTTGATAGCGGGAGAAGGGCGATTTGGGGCAGTTCAGAGTTCTTGAAGTCCTCACTTTGCAGCTGGGAGCAGGAAAAAAGGATCGGGGAAGCGCGACCCTGAGAGCGACAGCGAGCTGATGGCACAGGGTTCATGTCTAGGAGAGGCGTGGAGGGTCGGTCATCAATCCTCCATGAGTTAATTTAAACCGGGGAAGTGCGTGGGTTTGTTAACCTTAATGTAAAAGTAGTTGATCAAATGTGGAGTGTGAGGAAAGTAAGGTCACCAAAGGTATTAAAACTCATGAATAAAAAAAAAAGGTGGGTGGGAAAGCTGGAGTTCTGTTTCATCCCAATTCAAGTGAAATAAAGTTGAGGAAAAAAGTCACTAATGCCTTAGATGAGTGGTAGGCCAGCAGCACCCGTCTCGAAATCGCATCAAACCAGATTTACTTCACTCCTTTTACTGTTTTCCTTAAAAAAAAAATAAATGGAGCGGTGTGGATTTTATCAGTCTTCCTTGTCGATGACCGCCTTGTCCGACACAATAGTGGATTTTTTCCATCCATTTGCCAGTGATTCAGTCTAACCCCCCTGCTGGGTTTACTGCATTCTTCTAACTTATTGGATAACTAGATGCTGAGAGATAACATTCCTGAAATTCGGGGGTGGGGAGATTAAAAAAACCACAGTAGAAGTCCTATCCCTGGGAAGCCCGTGGAGGAGAGGGTTAAGTGAAGTGCACAGGGAGCTGCTGTGGCCGGGCAGTGCTGGGTGAATCCTGGCACAGGCGGTGGGCACAGCTGCCCGGTGGGCACAGCTGCCCGGTGGGCACCGAGAGCCCCGAGTCCAGGCCGGTATTTCATTCGGGGGTCCCTGCTGGGCCCGGGGAGCTGAGGGGCTCTGATTGCAGCACTTGGGCCAGGGAGAGGAGGTGGTTACAAATCCACCATGGTTTTCACAGAAGCTCTTGGGGTTCCTTACAGAAACAGTCAATTGCTCCTTTGTTATTCCAGCTACTGTAAAATAACCCGGCGTCCTACTTGTGAATTTATCTAAAACCCTTTCTTTAAGGTAAAAGGGAAAATAATGCATAACTTCCCTGCTTGTCATGCAGCAAGTCGTTTCAAGCTCTGAATTGAGTTTATTCAGAGTCCTAAGCTAATGCTTCACTGTCAGGGAAATGAAAATATGTGACAGGGCAGGGCTGCCAACCCCTGCCCGCTGCTGCCCAGCACAGGGACCTTCAGTTTGCCGGAGTTTCCTTAAAATGGCAACTGCTGCTCAGAACCAGAAAAGTTATCAAGAGTTCCTCAGAATTGTGAAAATGAGGAGCGTGGGCTGTGCTGGAGATTGGGAAAGGGGCACTGAATTTAGTGTGATCTTATCAGCGCAGAAGTAGAAAAATAAGAAGTGTTATCAAGGGAAAGGAGATAAATAATCGGATGCTTTGAAGCAGTTAAAGTTTGAGGACTTGTCTAGACATTATCCTGGAATATCTCCTTGGGGGTGGGCAGCAGTGTTTGGTGCAGGCATTTCTGTGCCACTGGAAAAAGTAAAAGCTGAGGAACATTTTAATATTTATTAATTTGATGATAAATTCAATTATTTTAATGATTTTAATATTTAATATTTTAATATTTAGTGACGTGGAAACAGTGTCATTCTGCCTGGGACATGGAACTGGGAAAGCCCCAAACACTTAAAGATTTGGAAAAGAGATTTTCATGTTTTAGTGTATTCTATGAAACAGGAAAGTAGTCAAAGACCTCTCAAGTCAGTGTAGAGCAGTTCTGGAACTTTATTGTCTTTTTTTAACCTAAGTACTTTCTTTCCTGGTATATCTGCCCAGACTCTTGCAAAACGAGTTTTAAATAATCTATTCGTGAGCTTGATCATGTAGTTGTACTTGTCTGCAGACTGGACTTCTCTGTGTGTTTTTAGAGTTAAATCTGCTTTAGAGACATCACTTTAATGATATTTTGGGATGGGAAATGTGTGCTGCTCTTACTGTCTCTTTCACTTAGGGGAGTTGTTTGGGCTGCAGGGGAAGTGTTTAATTCTCCCTGTTTAGATAGGAGGCATCCAAACATTTTTAATCATAGCTGTGCTGAGAACTCCTTTCCTCCCGGTTCAAGGACTTGTGCAGGTTTGGATTTATTGCTCTGCAGATCACAGGCCTCTGAGACTTGCGAATTTTTGTAATTGATCAAATGTTTATTTTTGAAAGTAAACTTTCACGTGCGCTTGATGCCACGCGACATTAAATGGTTGAAGTTTGCTTTGTTGAATGCACACCGTGCCCTTGTTGAGGTAAGAAATGGCAAGGTTTGCAGTATCCTCCCTCAGAACGGTTTTACATCCCCCTCAAGCGAGGTGATGTGCTGGAGTTGTCCCCTGGACGTGGTTCCCGTCCATGTGCAGGTCACACCCGGGCTGGTTTGGCCACACCTTGCACAAGGCAAAGCCTCAAGGAGCTCCTGAGCTTGCAGAGTCCTGGCTTCACCCCGGCCCAGGGGGAGGCTGGTGACAGGGGCAGGAGCCAGGACAGATGGGTGACACCATTCCCGTGTCCTCCACTGGGGCTGTGGCAGGTGAAGCCACTGCACCCATCAAAATTGGAGCAATTACAGCGAGCTCCAGGATTTTCAGCTGGAATCCTTCCAGCTTGCCCCTCACTGGGAAGTTTTCCCTGCTGCCCTGAGCACTGCCCCGCCTCGAGCGGGCTGCGAGCTTCTTGTTTGAAGGATGGCAAGGCTGAGCGAAAACATCCTGTTTTGGTTATCATTTCTCTTAACCTCTTCCAGTTCAGATATTTCCCCGAATTTTTTTTTTTTTTTGGTCCACGTGCAAATTCTGCTCAGCCTCAGCTGTGGGGTGCTGGTGGTGGAAGGGCAGGAGTGGACCTGGAGCCCAGCTTGGCTTTCCGTGCCCCCTCCCAAAAGTGGGTGAGTTGTGGATGCAGCTGAACGGGGCCTCCTGCCAGGATCGGAAATGCCCCGGTGTGGTTTGGCAAGCAGGACTCCTCGTTTGTGTTAATTGGACTAATCATCTGTACAGTGGAGGCTCCTACTTGTGTGTCAAGTTCCAGCACTTAATAATTTCTTTGCTACTGTGTTAATGTTGAAATTACTTGGGGGGTGTGTTTGCTTTTGAAGGATTTAACGGCTAATGCTGGCCTTGCGGGGCTTCTGTCAGCCCTCTTGCCTTGTAATTACTTTGATAATGGGAGAGTGAGGTCGTTTAGATCGGTACAGTCAGAAGTGCTCAAAATTCCTGTGTTAACGATCTTGTATGAATTTCTGAGAGGTGGTTAACAAAGAAATGGAACCTGAAGTGCAAAGAGCAAGTAACTCGTGTGGTGTTTTGCTCAGTGCTTTCTCTGTCCTTCTGTTCCTTTTAAGCTGTGTTGCAGGTGCTGCCTTGCAGGACTGTTCCAGGGTTTTTTTACCTGTATAAAGGGATTTGGGAAAAATCTCTTTTCACTGAGCCTTGTGAGAGTCCTTTTATATTATGTTTTTTCTTGTAAACTGAGCTGAGATGCCCATTTCTTTGGGGTTGTGAAGGAATTGGCATCAAAACAAAAAGCAGAATTTCAGATTGATCTGCAGACTTGATTCCAGTGTCTTGTATCTTTAATTACCTATTCAGGTGCAGTCAGTGATCTTAATAGTGAATGCTTGGTCTAAATCTAGCAATTATTAATACGAGTTTCTTTTATTTTAAGGGAGTCCACAAGACATCCCAGGTGACAGAGATGGTGAAATGAGTTCCAAAAGGTGCCACACAGAGGAACCCAAAATCTGTGAGAAATGCTGTGCAAAATTCTTTGTTCTCTCTGAGTTCCTTGAGCATAAGAAAAATTGCACTAAAAATCCACCTGTTCTAATCATGAATGACAGCGAGGGAGCAGTCCCCCCTGAGAGCTTCTCCGAGGCCTCTCTGGGGACCTTCCCGAGCGACCGACTGGATGGCAGGACACGCAAGGACGTTCAGGCCAAGGGCTGCACTGGCTCTGTGGATAAGAGAGAAGGAAAAATGGATGCTGAACCGGTAGGAGGAATGTACCTTAAAATAGAACCCCCCCTGACGCCTGCAGCTCCCGGCCTAAGCTATCTACCCAAACCCAAAGTACCGAACACTAACGTGACCTTGCAGACCATCCGTGGCACTAAAGTGGCCGTGAACCAGCGCGCGTCCGACGCCATCTCCTCCTCGGCGGCCGGCTTCAACGCCATCCCCATGATCCTGGAGCAGCTCGTGTGCTTGCAGCAGCAGCAGCTGCAGCAGATCCAGCTGACGGAGCAGATCCGCATCCAGATCGCCATGATGGCTCCCCACGCCCTGCACCCCTCCATAGCAGCTGCTGCTGACCCGCTCAAAGCTCTGGGCGCCCACATGTCCCAGCAGCTCTCGGCTGCCGTGGCTCTCATCGGACAGAAAGCCGGGAGCCAGAGCCTATCACTGGAATCCTTGAAGCAAGGCAAACTACCTCATTCTAACACTGGCATTGCAGCCGCCAGCTCGCTGGCTGCTGGGCTCTCCTCCTCCTTCCCCCTGAAGCCAGAGGGGAGCCGAGATGTCCCCGGCTCCATCTCTCAGTTTCCAAATCCTTTGCTACCTCAGTCCTCCAGCTCGGTCATCTTCCAGAACCCGCTGTCGGCCGTCTCGTCTGTGATGGATCCCTCGAAGAAGGGGAAGGGGAAACCCCCCAACATCAGCGTGTCTGAAAGCAAACCGAACGCAGAGGAGCCGTTCTTGAAACACCCGTGTAAATTCTGTGGGAAGGTCTTTGGCAACGACAGTGCCCTGCAGATCCATCTCCGCTCCCACACCGGGGAAAGACCCTATAAGTGTAACATCTGTGGGAACCGCTTCACGACCAAAGGAAACCTTAAAGTGCATTTTCAGCGTCACAAAGACAAGTACCCCCACATAAAGATGAATCCTTACCCAGTTCCCGAGCACCTGGACAATATTCCTACCAGCACTGGAATCCCGTACGGGATGTCTGTGCCACTGGATGAGTCCAACCTGATTGTGGACAGCAAACCTCTCCTAACAACTCTGCCTACCTCTGCAGCCACCGGCGCACCTCAGGCCATCTCCAGCCTGGCAGGCATCAAGGAGTCTCTGCCTGGCACGTTCTCAAGTGAGCTGCAGTCAAGGCCCTCTCCTGAGAGCGAGGGCGGCTCCTCCTCGTCGGGGGCGGTCGGTCACGAGTCGGGAACAGAGCAGAGCTTGAGCTCACCACAACCTACCTGCAGCGTCAGCATCTTCCACGTAAGTGGGTCGAACGAGCAAGGCTCAGAGACATCAAAGCTCCAGCAGCTGGTTGAAAATATCGACAAATCCACTGCTGACCCCAACGAGTGCCTGATCTGTCACCGAGTGCTGAGCTGCCAGAGCTCGCTCAAAATGCATTACCGCACCCACACCGGCGAGAGGCCGTTCAAGTGTAAGATCTGTGGCCGAGCCTTCTCCACTAAAGGGAACCTTAAAACTCACTATGGTGTGCACCGGGCCAATACCCCCTTGAAGATGCAGCATTCGTGTCCGATTTGCCAGAAGAAGTTCACAAACGCCGTGGTGCTGCAGCAGCACATCCGCATGCACATGGGCGGGCAGATCCCCAACACCCCGATGCCAGAGCCCCCCTGCGACAGCGCCGAGGTGGAGCCAGCCGTGCCTGAGAAGAATGGAGACATCGGCCGCCCCGAGGAGATGGTGGAAAGCATAGACGTGGAAGATGACATGGACTCTCAGGATGGCCCCAGGAGTTCTTCCAAACCTCCTACTCCGTATGACGCACAATCGGAGTCGCCCGCCGCGGCCGCCGCCTTCTCTGGGGTTACAGCACTGGAGAATCAGATGAAGGTTGTCGCCTCCTCTCTGAATTTGCAGCGGCAGAGCAGTCTGAAGTCCAGTGACAACGGCTCAGCAGAAAGCGATGGCATGACCAACGACTCGTCCTCGGTGGCGGGAGATGCCGACTATCCCAACGGCAGGAGCCCCGCCGCCTCCGAGGCCGCGTCCCTGCAGGCCCTGTCCCCGGCCAACAGCCAGGCTGAGAGCGTCAGGTCAAAGTCACCTGCCTTCAACAACCAAGAGGATTCAGGCACGGGGAGTAAAGCAGAGGGCCCTGAGAGTGCTCCTGCGGAAATGGAAGGCGTTGTCGGAGCTTTGGATTTAACCTACGGCAATATTGGGCGGAAGGTCATTAAAGAAGAGCCTGGGCTACACTTTGCAAATGGAGAATATGGTGAGTAATAAAATGCTGCCAGGGATTTGGGGTGGGGCAGTAGGAAATCAATCCTAAAAGGACCAACAGGAAACAAAACTTCCTCAGCTTTCCCCTCTTGCTCTGTTTGGATAAGGGCATAGGCCCTGTAAAGTTTTCCTGACTAAGTCAGGCCCAAAATTCAAAGGCTTAAGTGGTATCATGTCCTTAAAATTAATGTGTACTGTGCCCTCGCTGTCTTTCATGGGCTGACTTGATATCTCCTTATAGCTGTTTAAAAATACACCTTTGTGTTTAAGGGAGAACTGCTTATCCCAAGAGTGTGACATGGAAACCCTGAAAACAGTTTGTGGGGTTTTCAGACTCTCAAGCACTGAGGTCAAGGTTGATCTAAATTTGACCTGAAAGACCTTAGAACTTTTAAGCTCACCCACAAACCCAGGGGTGAACTGGTTTGTTTTGGGGTATGCTAGGAAGTGTGGTGGGCTCTGCAGATGTGCTCTTCCTGCACGTGCAGCTTCAAAGGCCAGGCCTCGAGCCTCAGCCAGGCTTAGGCGTGGAAGCAGGATTAGGTTGGGATAAGCACCACCTTTGCTTTCTGTGCAGGTCGAAGCAGTATTCCAGCTGCTTTTGTCAGAGCCCCACCAGCCCTGATAAAAATGGAGCTGCCTAGCGATCGTCCCCTCAGCACTGGCCACTTCATTGGCCCCCCAGCTCTGTCCCCCGGGGTGGCCCCTCTCCTGGTGCCACGCCCCAAGTTCTGCCGTCCTGCCAAACAGCACATCTGCACTACCTGTGGGAAGAACTTCTCCTCTGCCAGCGCCCTGCAGATCCACGAACGCACCCACACCGGGGAGAAGCCCTTTGCCTGCACCGTCTGTGGGAGAGCCTTTGCCACCAAAGGGAACCTGAAGGTGGGTCCTGTCTGTTGTCGTCTCCTTTGTCTGTGAAACTAGGACTAGAGATGGAAAGACTGTTTCTAATATTTGACCTGCCTTTGGGACAGCACTGGTCCTCAGCACTGATTTTCTTTTAGTTCCTCCAATACTTACTTTTGACTCTTGTCTCCTTCCTGAGTTTCTCCACACAGTTTTTTTGTGCAAGTGTTATGAGATCACCTGCAGACCTTTGCTGCTGTCCTTGGCTTTCCTTTTGGGAGGGAAGGGAAGGCTTAGCCCTCACTAAGCAGATTGCTTTCTTTTTTAATTTGGATTTGGGTGTGTCAAGACATAAGCATTTCATAGACTGCTACAAAATGCTGCCTGCTGAGTAAATGCATTACACTGCACTGCTTGAAATTTTGTGAGATGAGGAGGGATAAACTGGGATAATCCTGGGATGGCACAGAGTGCCTGGGGATTGTGTCTAAGCACACTCTGAAGAAGTGCTGTGAGTCTGTCCTTTTGCCAGATGAATCCATTTGCCCTGTGAGGGACTCAGCTCCCTCACTTGCACACAGGCTTCTCCCTCCCTGTGAGAAGCATTTCAGTCCTCTTGCACAAATGCTGATGGGGAGAGAAAATACTCTGCCGTGTGTGAGCAGTGCCTTGCTGGAAGCACCAGCAAAATGTGGGGTGGTAGATTCCAGCTTAAATGAACCTCTCTGCCAAATTACTTGGTGTTTTTTTGCATGACCCGGTATTTATTTCAGTATGGTCTGTTTGCAACAGATAATGTGGCTTCTGTTTTGGGGGGAGAGAGGGTGGCTTTGCCAACACCACTTATTCCAAGTGTAAAACACAGTCCTCCAGGGCCTCTAGCAGCCAACTCCAGAGAGCCATGGTGATGTCAGGCAGTGGAATGACTGTGTCTTAATCATGGCATGAAGGGAACTCTGACAAGAACCACCCAGATTAAATATTTACCTGAATGCAAATGAAGCAAGCCTGACTTCTTTGGGCTACTTGGCTGCAAGCCAAGTAGAATTTGGGTCACACCAGGAGAGAGCAGCAGCATTAACGATTCTCTTTGCCTTGCCCCCTTCTCGGGCAGGTGCACGTGGGAACCCACATGTGGAACAACTCGGCCAGGCGGGGCAGGCGGCTGTCCATCGACAACCCCATGGCCCTGCTGGGGAACGACCCCAAGAAGGTGTCGGAGATGTTCCCCAAGGACATGATGGTGCCCTCGGTGAGCATCGACCCCGCCGTGTGGAACCGGTGCGCGGCCGTGCTCAGCACCGGGCTGGCTGTGAAGACAAACGAGATCTCGGTGATCCAGAGCGGGGCCCTGCCCGTGCCCGTGCCCGGGGGCTCGCCCATGAACTCCGCCCCGGCCTCCAAGGGGGACACGGCCCAGGCTCAGGCCTCAGACACAGAGAAGGCGGCGGGTGCTGCTGCAGACAGTGTGCCAAAACACCAGTTCCCTCACTTCCTGGAGGAGAACAAAATCGCCGTTAGCTAAGGACTCGGGAGGAGCTGCCCTACAGAAAGAACAAATATATATAGACACAAACATATATTTTTAAGAGATTCCACTTCGGCCTCCTATTTTCCTATTGACGTGCAAATGATTTTATGGTTGTCTTTGTAAGAGTTGCCCAGAGTACAATCATGATATTGCTTTGCAAATAGTAATTAAGAACGAATAGGATTTCCTTCTATTTGGAAAGATGCGGGTCTTGCAAAGTAGTTCTTACGTGTGACTTTAATGTGTACAGCCTTACAGAAGTTTCTACAACTTGAAATTCCAAAGGTTAGCGTATTTACCTCTTTGTTTAGAGTGATAATGGGGGTTTTGAATAGAGTGGAAACAACCTACTGTTGATGGAAAAGCTTCTATTTACTGATGAGAAATGGAAACTGTTAATGCGGGTAAATATCCTAGAATGTCTGCCACCCTCTTAGATTTTTTCTGTTTGGATTTTTGGCTCTGTGTGGTTTCTGAATGTACTTTTTCTTAAAAATGGCTATAAAAACTACAGGTTTTTTTTTTTTTATTCCCTTGGTTTTTTGCCTCAGAAGTTCTATGAGAAGCAAGTTGCTGTTTTTCTTTGGTCACTGCTCCTAAGTAATTAATTCTTTTTGTTGACTGCTGCTTATTTAATACTACTAATAGGACAGTCCTTCAAGTATAGTGCCAAAATTCCTGCTTCCAAAGATGTGCAGTTTTTCCTAGATGTTTTATTTCAATACCAAGAGCCCCAAACAAGCATGGGTGGGTATGTATATACTTTTTTTGTTTGTTTGTTTCCTCTCGAAAGGGAAGACTTGCCTTGGGAAGTCAGGTCTAAAAGCTCTGCAAGGAATCTCAGGTGACTGTTGCAATTTGCCATGGGAACTGGTTTCCTTAGCAAGAGACTTTTTGTTTTTATTTTTATTTTTTTTGTTTGGGTAATTTAGGAGATCAGTCTGTGTAAACCTGTATTTAAATACGAAGTATTCATGCTTAGGTTAAATGTTCTGTGGATTTTTGGATGGCATTCCTGCTCTGGTCATTAAGGTTTTTTTGGTGGTCTGTGAGCTTGCATTCCACCAAAATGGTGATTAATGATCCATGTGTGTTGTATGAAGGTTGCTGGGATAGTCATCTGGATTCTAAGCTATCTACCTCATTTTTTCCTTTTGTAGTTGTAGTGTCTCTTTTTTCTAATAATGACCACTGTAATGACTGAGATTCAAGCAGATGCTTCCATGCACTATGTGAAACGAAAACCTGATGTATTATTAGTGGAAGCACCTGAGGAGTTGCTGGACTGACCTTTCACTGTTCCTCGAACACCTGCTGGGACTGGATGTGTCACGGGATCTGAACCAGGCTGCAAAGGGAGCATTTGGTGTGGAAGGACTGAAGGAGGGAAAGCAAGCTGGCTGCTGACTGCAGGAAATCTTCAAGCCCAGTCTCTGTTGTGGAAGGCCCCAGAAATGCAGATTTACCAAAAGTTTGTGTGATGTTGTTGCACCTGATTGTTGCTTTTATGATCTCTGTATGCCGAGTTGTGCCTTTCCTGCTGGACTTGTGGGTAAGAACATCCCAGTACCTGTTTACACTGTAAGATGGATATTGTTACATAGACCACACAAAAGGCATCCCAGTTGTCACGTTTCTACGTTGTGAATGTATGACTTTGGAGAACTCTGTAGTTTTGAGCATCTACTGCTGCGTTTCTGTTGACATTTTTGAGAATAAATTTTGAGATGGCTTTTTCACTTTTGGTGCTTAACATTTTTCTGACAAAAGGCTTTTTGTCTCCTGAAGAGCGAGTTCAAGAAGGCAGCATGCTGCTTCACTCCAGGGGCCTGAAATCCAGGTAGAGTTAGACTTTAGTTCATTACTTAGAACAACAGGACCTAGGAAGCCGTGGAGGAGTCTGAGATCCATTCCTCAGGAGCAGCTGGGGTTTGATGAAGGGGTTGGGACGTGCCAGGGGTGTTGATTTCCACACTAGAATAGAATTGACAGGAATATGTGCAATCATTTTTGTACTGTGATCGTCCAACAAAGGGAAAAAAGAATATTGAGTTGTCAAGTTGCCAGTGCCTGAAGATGCTGGCTGCATAGCAAAGGGATAAATGACTTCCCCTAAAGAGCAAAGAAAAACAGTTCTGGGAACAGCCCTGATAAAATGGAAAAGTGCTGAGATCCTGATTCTTGCAACATAAACCAGCAAATGTGTTTTGCCCTTGGGAGCTAACAGAGGAGGGAAAGAGGTGCAGAACCAGGGAACCCTAAAGCTGCACCTTTCCACCATCAGAGCTGCCTGCTCATGGTGCTCCTTGCTCAGTCAGAAAGGCAGAAAGCAAACACTTATGTTCTCATCTCTGCCCCCAGGCTCTGAAGGAAGGTGCAGGGAGGGCAGGACAAGTCTGAGCTCCAGGAGGCTCTGTCCCTGCCAGTGGTGAGTTGCATTTCTGGCCAAGCTGTGGGCTCTGACTGCTTCTTCATCACCATCCATAACAATTCCATATTCACACCTCTGCTGCCTCCAGGTGTATTGTGCAGGTTGGACGTTGAGGGGAGATGGGGAGGGAAGGAGTTTGATAAAACCTGAGTGCTGGTGTACAAACCAACAGGAGGAGACTGCCACAGCCTGGTGCTGCCCTGCTTTGGCAGCAGACAGGTGTGATGTCCCTGCAGCCCGGGGCCATGGGCTCAGGCTGGGCTGTGCCTGCCCTGGCCCAGTGACCTGGCACAGGGGCCCTGCAGGGCTCTGCTCTCCAGGCCACGGTGTTGGGCACTGGCTGTGCCCAAAGCTGTGTCAGCCTGGTGCCAAGGCAGCTCCAGGCTGGAGCAGGACAACATCTGCAAGTGCTGGATCTTCCCACAACACCTGGATAACAGGTAGGACCTACCTGAGCCTGTTCCCACAGCAGGGGCTGGGCCAAAGGGATGTTTCTGCTGCAGGGGACAGTGTTTGCAAGGCAAGCAGGGCTGGGGATCACCTGCTCTCCCATGTGTGAGAGCTGAACCAACACCTACTGAAAGCCAGTGTGGTGGAACTCCCCACAGTGGCAAGTGTGCTCAGCTTGCAGTAACATCTACAGTTGCATCTTAACAATTAAAAGAGTCTTGTGGCCTTTGCTGGTGTGCATTGGGAGCGAGCTGGTGCAGCTGCAGGGGTGTGAGAGCAGGGTGAGCTCGGTATGTGCACTGTCTCTGCTCATTAGCCTCTCCTCTTGCCCGGAGGACTTGCTCGTTGGTGTTTGCTCTTGCTTTGCCCCTCACACAGAGGGTTTGCAGGCTGTTGCTGTTGTGTAAGTAGCATATGGGCTTGCATGAGCTAAGGTAAAATCTGGCTTGCTTAAAATGTTAAATTTGAACTTGAACGTTGCATTGCTTAAAACAAAAAAAGCCTAAACAGTAAGTACATTTGCTTTACCTGAATGTATTACCTCAAGTATTCCTCTAAAGAAAGATTTCTTTTAACCTGTCCTTTCTGTTCAAAGCTTCCCAAAAGGTCGATGGGGACCCTGAGGAGGGAATTTGACAATGGCAGATGAGCAGCTCTGGGCTGGGCTGGGCGAGGCTGATTTGCCTTTCCACAGCTGGCAGTGGGGTTGGTAAATACAGCGTGGAGCAAAGGGCAAGTGACCATGGGGCTGGGATCAGCCCGGGGGAAAGGACCTGGCTGAGGTGCTTGGACTGACAGCATGGCAGAGAGGGGCTGGAACAAAGGGAAAGAGGTGACTGTTAGAATAATTTTCAGGTTTTTTTCTGTTGAAGGCCATGGCGCTCCTTGCAGGGTTTGCAGTCGAGTCAGGGATCGTTCCTGTGTGAAAAATCACAGAGTGGGCAGAAGGCTGCCCTGGTGTCTGTGATCCCAGGAGGTTCCTGCTCACAGCTGAGGCTCTCTTGGTGCTTCTCTGTGCTGTGTGCTCAGCCCAGGGCTCCTCTCTGCCTGCCCTTGCCCTGCTGGCCGGGCTGTGCTCAGTGCTGGGCTCACGTGTTTGACTTCAGCTCACATTCACCACTGACCTAGAAAAGCTCCTGGCACTGCACAGCCACAGCAGGACAGGAAACAGCTCAGAGGCACAGAAAGAGCCAGCAATTCCCCACTCCTGGAGCCTATTACCAGGCTATCTATTTTGTTATCATGCCTTCTGGTTTGTGCACTTGGGGTTCTTTGCATCTGAAGGGCCGTGTTCTCTGCAGCATTCTGATTGCTGTTGGTCTGTCTGCTTCATTGGAAAGGTTCTTGGTTAATAATGCCTGTTAGAAGTGATTTTATGCTGGACTTCCCAGCCACTCTCTGGCAGCATTGCTCTCTTTTTAAACTTCTTTATTGACATGTGATTGTCACATCTCACAGGCCGAAGATTCACTTCTCTGACTCGATTACTTCGTGCAGAAAGTGAAGTCTCAAGTCAGAATGAGAACAGGTGGATCTCATCATGGGCCTTATTTTCCAGACTTGGTTTAGGCAAAATCCAGACATGACTAAACATTTGTGTTAGTGTCTCTCTAAAGAAAACTAAAACCCCAAATCCAGTAAAATCCACAATATCTAGTGTGTAATAGTAATATCTATTACATATATATGTATGTTTGTCTTGTCCCCAGCCCAGAGCCCTGAGTGTCCCCTCCAGGGATGGGGACTCCAGACCTCCCTGGGCAGCCCTGCCAAGGCCTGACCACCCCTCCCAGGAGCAGGGACAAACCTGAGCAAACTGAGCTCAGCCAGAGCACTCAGTCTATGACCTCCTGAGAATCTGAGGGCCAGGTACACAAACCATGGTGTGCTGTGAACAGAAGGTGCTGCAGGAGGAACCTATGGGCAAAAGAATGACAAATCACCTGTGTTCTCAGCGTGGTAATACAGAATCAGTCCTGAAATCTTCTGTTCACCCGCTCTTCCCAGAGACTCCCTGGCTGTGCAGTCCTCTGCATGTGGTGACAGAATGTTTGTAAATCAAGTTACCTGGCTTGGCTTTACAGCCCTTCACAGTCCTGTCGATCCACTTGGCAAAGTTTGTTTTAGAGGAATTTGTCTCCATGCAGTCTAGATGTTCAGAATGCCAAACATAACTTTTTAATTTTTTTTTTTTGACACACTGCTTTGGTTTTCTTTCCCACGAAACCAGTCTGATTACTTAGGTCCTTAAGGTTCAGCACGCATTCAGGTGATCTGCTGCCTCAGGGCACCTAAATTTCTGTATGTATTGAAAGTACTCCACCCCTCCCAAGTCCCAAAGTCCAGATTTGAAAAACATCAAATTCCCTCATTACTTATTCTTCTGTTTCCCTTTCAAGTCTTCCAGTCTTAAATGACAAAATAACTACATTATGTAGGGACTTTGCTTTTTGTTTTTTACTTTTTATAAGAGTTGCAAATATAAAACATGTCACAAGTATTTTCAGTTTATAGCTTTACATTTTTATCACACTCACAGGAGTTGTAACACAAAAACAATATGGCAAGAATTCACAGAACAGCTACAGCTAATAGCCAGATCATTTCAAGAACTAACAAAAAACAAATATAAAATGCAAGTGGGAGTTTATTTGTCTAGAAAGCCTTTTTCTTTCTTCATTTCTTAAGCTGACAGCTGTCCTAGCTGAATGACAGTTTGACTACTATGGCTTTAAAAATTAGGTGCTAAAGGGTTGTTTTCTTCTTGATCCACAACATATAATTATGCGAGGAAGAAAAAGATCCTACACAGAGACTGCACTTCCTCAGAGCAGCGTGAGCAGTATCTGCTCTGAAACTTCATTATGAGAATGCCAAATGTTCCCTGCACAGCAGAGCCCGTGGCAGTGGGAGCTTTATTGTAGTTTCCCTTAGCAAGTGTTGATGGATTTATGGAGGGCTTCATTAAATATAGGCTTAAAGGATATCCGCTATCGCCCACTTGTCAAGAGCAAAAATAATATCAAAGCCATCCGTGCAGCTCCGAGCTGCAGGTGTTAACAGTGCTCCATAATCTGGGAGTGTTTAACTCCCCAATTAATCGCAGTAGTCTTGTCTGAGCTCAGCCCTCTCAGAGATAAATTTCCAAGACGAATGCAGCCCGTGGAGGCTGAGGGCACTTGTACAACGATCCCACCCTGCTGATGGTTGGTGCTGTGCTGTCCCAGCTCAGGGTTGTGTTTCCCCAGCTCTCAGTGCTGATGGTTGGTGCTGTGCTGTCCCAGCTCAGGGCTGTGTTTCCCCAGCTCTCAGGGCTGATGGTTGGTGCTGTCCCAGCTCAGGGTTGTGTTTCCCCAGCTCTCAGGGCTGATGGTTGGTGCTGTCCCAGCTCAGGGCTGTGTTTCCCCAGCTCTCAGGGCTGATGGTTGGTGCTGTCCCAGCTCAGGGTTGTGTTTCCCCAGCTCTCAGGGCTGATGGTTGGTGCTGTCCCAGCTCAGGGTTGTGTTTCCCAGCTCTCAGGGCTGATGGTTGGTGCTGTCCCAGCTCAGGGTTGTGTTTCCCCAGCTCTCAGGGCTGATGGTTGGTGCTGTCCCAGCTCAGGGCTGTGTTTCCCCAGCTCTCAGGGCTGATGGTTGGTGCTGTCCCAGCTCAGGGTTGTGTTTTCCCAGCCCTCAGGGCTCCGTGCACGGAGCTGAGCCCCAGGAGGGGCAGCCTTGGCAGGTTTGCTCTGATTTTGAGGGACTGAACACCACAGCCCAGGCCTGTTTTGGTGCTGCTCGAGCAAGAGGGATGTTTCCCAGCACCAAACCCACCTGTTTGCTGTCACTGGTGGGAGCGAGTCAGGAGCATCCCAGTGTGGGAGCCGAGGGCTGCACGTTTGCCCTTGGCAAGGAAATCCCCTCTCCTGCCTTCCTTAAACGGGGGCAGCTGCAAACCCAGCCCTGAAACAAAGCTGCAAATACCATGTGCAACGGGCTGTGCCTCCAGACAAAGAGGGTGCACCCTGGTGTTTGTAAAACATGCACGTATGGAATCAGATAATAACAGGTACAAAGGATAATGGCACGACTCGGGCTGCCTGTGGAATTATAAACATTTTGTTCAACCAGTCACAGCCCCTTCGTCTGGGCCAACTCCTCAGATGTCAGAATTCTCTATATTTCGATACTCGTGGTTAGGGGGGGAAAATAAAGTAAACAAACACAAAAGTTGTTCCAAAATTGAATTAATCTTTCGGCTTACAAGAAGGCAAACAGGATATAGTTATTATGACTTTCCTCTGTGTTCGTCAGGAAAAAAAATAGTCCTCTGCATAAAAAGCCCAATTATTTATTTAGTAGCAAAACTACAGTGGAAGAAAATTTATAGCATATTGTGCTAAATAGGTAATGAGTACAATTTGCAAATGCATTATCAAAAGCACCAACCCATTGTTTGAGTGGGAAACTGGCACCAGGATTTGCTCCCTGAAGGAGTACGGGCAGACCCCCAAAACACGATTTATTTCCATGTTCTTTGATCAGTGGAGCTCAGAGACCTGGGTGCATTGGAGGACCAGTGGGGCCCTGGAAGGCCTCACGTGAGGGTGAGAAATTGGTGTCATGGGCAGAGAGCAGCAGGCAAAGCCACGGGGACAAGGAGGGGACAGTGCTGTGCACCACAGAGCTGCAGGGGAGAAGTGGGGGACAGGAAAGGCTCCCAAAGGCAGTGGGAAACTCTGTGGCAGAGGCTGATGGACACAGGGACTCCTGGTTTGGTTAAGATGCACCTGCAGCCAGTTGTGTCCATAGGCTGGGCTTTGCCAGGATCAGCTTCCACTTGTCTTTGTGAGCCTGAACATGGCCAGACCGTGGGAGACTCAGTGCATAAAACATAATCCTACTGGCAAAGCAGGTGCTTGTGCTGCCTGCTCGGGGAAGAGGTATTAAATCATCCCAATAAACATTCATCCCACCAACTTTCATCCAACCCTTTGTGTTAAAAATAGGGCTCAGCCTTGGACTTTCCAATAAACCATTCCTGGGTTGGAAATGGGATTTATGATGTGCAGAACTGGGAACTGGGGCAGCATCTGATGGACTCTCCCTACAGGACAACCTCAGAGGGGGCCAACGGTCCAGCTCTGGTTCTACGACAAATCACTTGGTGATATAGGAGGGATATAAACCAGCTGGTTTTGCTGTCAATTTAATCATCTGGGGGGAAAAAAAGTCCCGGGAGAAAACAAAAAACATAGATAATGATTTAAAATTATGGAAAATATCTCAGCTTCTTTTAATTAGCAGTGGTGCAGTATGAATTCTGGAGGTTGCAGGGCTCCTTTGTGAGCCTCAAGTTCTGTGCGTGCAAAAATAGAGCATCAAAGCAAGCCAGTGGCACCAGAAAAAAAAAATCATTTTTATTTCACTTGATTTAACAATTCTAGCTTCTCAGACTGAGGCTGGAGGTTTTCCCTTGGGCATTCCTTCTCGATAGGAGAATGAAAATCAAAGGCTTGCAAAGCAGGAGAGCTCATACCTGCTGTGAGTGCTGGGATCACAAGCCAATTTTTTCCAGCAAAGCAAATGTTATGCCAGAAATATGTCAAGGAGTGGCTTTAGTCCACTGGGCTACAGCCTCTAGATCCTCCAGAGTGACTTTCTCACTAAAACTCAAAAGTGTCTCAATACGAGGCAGAAAATCAGAGCACCCATGTGGGAGGCTTTGAACATTTGTTTGGCTCCTCAGATGCTGCGTGAGTCTGCAGGGCATCCCTTTGCTCCTCCTTCAGGATTTCTGGGACTGAATCACCTTACAGCATCTTATCCTGAAAAGCAGCTGGTGAAAGGCACGTGGAACTCGCTGCCTGTCCTGGAGAGGGGCTGGGTCTGGTTCCAGGTCTGTGTTCCTGGGATGTGCAGAGAAAATTGTCTGTGTGGAGATGACTGGAAACAACAGCTCGAGAGAGAATTATCAATTTCTTGAAAGTATTATTGAGTTTGCTGTTTCATGGTTCCTTCTCCCATGCTCTCGGAGGTTGGAGTTGGGCGGGAATGTCATGGAGGGAGTTCAGCTGCTCCATGTGAAGGAGAGATGTCATGAAGTTCATCTGATCACAAAGGTATCAAGGGCCAAAATGAGGTGCTTAAAAGAATGTTGGATGTTTTCAAACCCAGTGCCACTTTCACATCAAAGCAAATAAAAAATGGCATTTGATAAATTTTATTTTAATCAAGGCTGGAGGCTCAGACTGGCATTTCATTTAATTGCCTGTACAGCATTAGGGCAGTGGGTTTGTGGCAATGGTGTGACTACTTCTGGTCAAGTACAAGGTCCTGTTTAGGTTCTTCAGTTGCTCCTTTTAATAAATTATAATGTGCTGTGAATTCCAGCATCATATCCTTTCATATATAAAAAATTCCGATGTAGACTATGAGAAAAAATAGAGCAAATATGTTTTGTGAGCCCAAGTGTTTGTGGGAGACAGGATTTCTGTTTCTACTTGACTACATGGGGGAGTAAGAACAGTAGACTGGGAAATAAGAAATTAAAACATGATATTACTTAATTGAAATACAGCCTAAAAATCAACCCTACAAACAGTTTTTGTAATAAGACAGCTAGGGTGGCATTGGGAATATCTGTCTAAACTGTCTCACTACTGGTGCCTGAAACTGGTGAAACTCTTCATTGCCTTGCCGAAATGTCCTCATTGCAAAATGTCAGGATGACTCTGCTTCAACTGTAATGAATGAAAAACGTGAAATGACAGTTGCAGGTTTTGTGCTGCTGTAATCCACAGTGTAACGAGATGCTTGAAATCAGAAACAGAAATGCTGGAGCAATTTGTACCTAAATTTGCAGAGGACATCTGGCTTTGGATCCAGAAAGGGGCGTTGAGAGGAGTGGCTGAAGGTCACCGAGCAAGAAGGGTGCGAGCAGCAGCAGCAGCAGCAGCAGCACAAATCCCAGCCCCGCAGGGCGGGTGCGGGTGGTGCGGGGAGGGGAGGGGAGCCCGGCCCCGCCGCTCCGCGCGGGCTGCGGGAGGCAGAGCACACGGGCTGCGCTGCTCAGCTGCTGAGAGCCTGCGAGAGAACGGGAAAGCAACGCGGGGCGGCGGGGGAAAGGGCGGGATGGGGTGAAGGGCAGAGCAGGTGACGGCTGGGGACGGG
>WAAE01021262.1:236213-406307 GCA_013400495.1 Nicator chloris
GGCCGGCCCCTCGGCGGAGCCGCCAGACGGCGGCGGCCGGGCTGGGCGCTGCCGGCCGCGCATCCCCCGCTGCGCTCCGCCCCGCAGCCGCGGCCATGACCGACAACATCCCGCTGCAGCCGGTCCGGCAGAAGAAGCGCATGGACAGCAAGCACCGCGGCGGGTGAGCCAGGCGGCGGCGGCGGCGCGACCGCGTCGGGATGCGCGGGGCGGGGGCGGCGGCCCGAGCCCGGGCAGGAGGAGGAGGGGAGGATGAGGAGGATGAGGAGGATGAGGAGGATGAGGATGAGGCCGGCGGGCGGGCGCTGACAGGTTGCTCCTGACGCCATTGCCGTGGCACGCCCGGCGCAGGGCAAGATCCAGGCGGGCTGCGGGAGCGGGGACAGCCCCGGCGGGGAGCGGCTCGGCTCGGCCCGGCCGGCCTTCAGCGCCGGAGCACGGCTACAGCGGGGCAGCAGCGCCCGGAGGGGCCGGGCCGGGCGGGGGCCGTGTCACCGCCGCCGTGTCACCGCTGCCGTGTCACCGCCGCCGTGTCGTCGCCGCCGCCGCACCCGCCCGGCCCGGCTCCTGCTTGTCATCGTCCGTCCCCGCTGTGGCGCACGGCCGGGGCTGGAGCATCCCTCGGCCTTGGCTGGGCGGGAGCGCAGGAGCACGGATGGTGCGTGTAACAAAGGCTCCCGTTAACTGTATCAGCGCAGCAATACAATGTCCTTGTTGCCATAGCCCGAGCGTGCAAGGCGTCCCTAAAGGAGACGTGTGGATTTTTATACCGGTATTGCCATGCAGGAAGTTAAGTAAGAAAAATGGTTTTCCAATAGCCTTCCATTATGAAATTGCATCACTGTGCAGACAGGTTGGTTTGCACACAGCAGGGTGTATCCAAGTCACCTGGCTGTCAATTATCACAGCATCTCATTAGTCCCTGGAGAATATGTTTTTTTTAAATGTGGCGAGTGATGTTAGCAAAATAAACCAAAATATTGAAGGAAATCTTCACTGTTAGAACAAAGGGAAATATACACGTTTGCCTTGTTTATGTCTTTGGTTGGTAGTTTGGGTTCAGAGTCCTGTAACTGACATTGTTGCAGGTAGTTTATTCTAATCTATTATTAGATTTATTCCTTGTTGTCAGCATTGTTTGTGGTGCTGCTGTAGCCGTACCCACGGCAGGGAGGGGAGTGTGGAGCAGCAGCAATGCCCCTGCCTGTGTCACACGCACGGCTGAGCAAGTGCCACAAGGTGCAGCCACCGTGGCCTTGCTCTTGGTGATGTGATTGAAGGGAGCAGGGAGAGGTGAAGGCCTGGGAGATCTCTCAAAGCTGCTGGAATGGTTTCTTCTCCTGGAGTTCTCTGATCCCCAGCAAGAGCCTCCTGGGTGTTCCGATGTGGTTAGTGCTGCCCAGCAGAACCTGCCCTCAGCTAACCCAAGCCATGGGTCATTGCCTGTGCAGTCTGCCTGATTAGCAGCCACGGAGAGGCCTCCCAGTGCTAGCAAAAAATTCCAGCAGCATGGGAAGGGAGTTTGCCTAGGGTTTTTGCTCAATAGCAGTTGAAGTAAATTGGATTTGGGGATTCTGTTTGGTGCAGTCATCATTTGGGGATGGGGTTTGTCATATATGAGGAACCCTTGTTTTAGTGATGTGATCTCTTGGTATTTGATCAAGTGATGGATAGCAAAGCTTTGAAGTCAAGCCAACCCAAACCAGTGTTGTAAACCATAGAAGAAATCATCCAGCAAGTCGAGGGGTCTGTGGTGTCACAGAATACAGTTCTGGGAATCCTAAACCATAATCAAGGCCTCCTTTCTTCTGTTCCCTCTGGGGAAAAACCCAAACAAAAGCCATCCAATTTATGTTCCTCAATGCATATGAAAGCAATATAAAACCCAGGACAAGCAAGTGCTGATGGGCTTCACTTTGCCATAGCCCCAACTGGTTTCTACTGTGGGGTTCCCCCAGCTGAGGGAATGAGTTTTCAGACAGATTTTTGTTGGTGTGGTTTTCTGGAGTGGGAAGCAGATTTCTGGTTATGAATGACTCTATAGAAATCTTTGTTTCTGTTAAAATGAAGTGAGAAATGCCTAATTCACCTGTAGGGCAGGTGCCATCCAGCAAAGCTTTCATTTCCCTCAGCCTGTGGCATGCTTTGAAAGGAAGGCAGGGAGGACGGGGCTCAGTAGCCTTGCAGAGATGAGAGATGGCTCAGACAGCTCAGGTCTGTGTCTGAGAGAAGCCACGTGCTTAATGAACCGAGTGGGAGACGTGGGGATCTGTTCCTGGGCACAACTTCAGCGTGGCTCTCCTTGCTCCCACCGAAGGCTGAGCTCTGGATTCCCGTGCTGCGTGCCTCGAATTCAGCCGTGTTCATCCAAAGGCTTTGCAGCCCTCTGCACGGCTCCCTGGGCACTGCAAGGATGGCAGGAGCTGCACAGCACTGGTGGGAACAGGGGGGGAGCCTGAGCTTCCCAGGGCTGGTTCTGCTGGGGAGGGAGCTGCCAGTTCCTGGAGTACCCCGGCTGCTCCGCTCAGCACATGACACAGCTTTCCCCGAAATAGCTCGTGGTGTCAGCCCTCAGTGCTGCCAGGCTCCTTCCAAAGCAGCAAACTGCTGTGCTCATGCTGCTGCTGCCGGGGAGAGGGCCTGGGTGCAGAGCTGCAGGGGAAGGAGAGGGAAGGAGGAGCTTTACAGGAACACTCGATGGGGCCGTGCCGTTGTGCTGCCCGTGTGCCCTGGCTCTGTTTAAATTGGCAAATTCCATTTCAGAGTCAACAGAGAGGGACGGCAGCTCCTGGCCTCGGTGTGCCTGTGTGGGTGTGCCTTGGCACCTGCAGGGCTGGGGCTGGGCTGCCTTCCCACAGCCAGGCTGCAGGAATTGCAGCTCTCCTGGCCCCTTCCAGAGCCACCCCAGCTGTACAGGAATGTTCCAGAATGTTTCACGTGGAGAGTCTCTCACGCAGGTGTATAAAAGGGCCAGGTGGTCGTGCATGGCTCTGGTTTTCTTCAGGCGTGGAAAATTTGTCCCCTGCTTTTGGAACAACGTCACGTGAGGGGTTGGTTTGTGCATTAAAGGTGCCAAGCACAGCCCGTGAGGGTCATGGGAACAAAACCTGAGAAATGGGCTTGGTTTACAAGTGGGTAAATATGTCGATGGGCTTCAGCACTCATTTGACAAATGCTACCTCGGTATTGCACAAACAGGGCACTTTTTTCCCATTGGGTTTGTTTTACATGGAGGTTTTTTCATTTGATTTTCAAATACTTCTCCATCAAACACGCTGGATTTATAAATGAAACCTGCTCCTTGCTAGTGCCTGTTCACCTGGCAGCTGCCAGTCACTCTGTGTTACTGCCTCTTACATCATCACTGGGAATGTGGTTTTGTAAGCAAATACAATCCCGGGTGACGTGCAGAGCAGACCTGTTCTTCAGTTCCTCCTGTGCCTTTGGATCCCTCTGCAGATTAAGGGCAGCATCACTTCCAGGAGTGAGTTTCAGGTATGGTTTGCATCCAGAGAGATTCTTTTCAGTGGCTGTGACTCTATTTGAGGGTTTGGGAGTTTGTGTCCTGTTGTTGTTTTTGCCAAGTTATGATTTTAAACGTGAATTGCACAGTGCAGTACCCACATAAGCTGCCTTCATGTATTTTTCGTGGTCTTTCTGTAAGGTGATACTTTTTAAAGTCCATTATTTACCCTCACCTGCTAGTTTTCTGTACTTCAGGGTTTACTGCAGGATTGTTCTTCACTTGCAAAATGGAGAAGAGAAATATTTAGGAATGTGTTCCTAAACTTTTATAGAAAACTGTTTACATTTCTGTAACTTTGTGATTCCCATTCTTGGAAAGTGCACATTAATTTTATCAGTGTTTCTCAGCAGCAGTGTAAACTCTCAGCTGTTTTCCTAGACAATCTTTCCCTTTCCAGGATACAGGCTTTAGATTTCATGATGGAAAACGTTTTATTATTCCTACTAATGCAAATAACTGTCTGCCAGAAAATTCCTCCTGTGCCTCTGCCTTTGCTCTGAGCAGAGAATTTTACAGTAATGGAGCAGCCCCTTCCCTCATTGCCTGTGTCTCTCAGCTTGCAAAACAGGGGTGGTAGTCAGAGAAACAGCAGATCACAGAACTATACAATGCCTGCAAAGTTCTTGCAGGGAGGAACAAATAAAGTAACTGGAAAAAGCTGACAGCTCCAGTCAAAAGGACTTTATTTAATGGGCACCAAAGCTAATCTGAAAGCACATTTGTATGTGCTCAGAGTGCTTTGTTTCTGGTGCCCATATGAAGAGATTTTTCTTTTTTTACGTTAAGATTATTCAGTTTCCAGAGGAGAAAGGGGAAAGGAGAACTAATGATCATATTGGTTCTTCCCCAGTGAAGTTTGACGTCACTGAAAAGTTTAAAAATGATTAAACATTAAGGCAATTGGCTACCTTTGGGAGGAGTGATAAACATCTGCCTGGAAGAATGAGCACATGGTTCTGTGCTCGAGAAATTGCTCTGTTCTTACCAAAACTTCATTTTTAACTTATTTCAGCAATTCACGGGCTGGCACTTGAGCAGCTGCTGTGAGACAACATTGCTGCTGGCGCAGGGTTTGTGTGCTGGATTGCTCTGTGCCCACCCAGCAAAGCACAGGAGGGGAAAACACGGTCCCAGGGCAGGTGAGGGTTAAATACCAGCGCTGGGCTTGAGGAGGTGCCTTCAGAACAAAAACCTTGGAACGTTTCTGGGGTAAGAGTCAGGGTTTGCTGTCAGGATCTTGAGCCCCTGGCACAGGAGGTGCTGGTCAGGCTGCAGCCCTGGCCTGGGATGTCATGGGATTCCTGAGCTGGCGTTCCTGAGGAACCTCCCCAGCTCAAGGGTGGCAACACGGGGCTCTCAGTGCTGGCTGTAGTATTCTGTTCGTGGGCTCTCAGTGCTGGCTGTAGTATTCTGTTCTCATCAATTTTTTAATGAGATGCTTTGCAGGAACCTCGTGCTGTAAGGCTGTGGGGGGGACTCCCAGCAGAAATGCTGGATATTTTTTACTTGGGCATCGATGCTCCTGAGATTTGCCTTCAAAACTTGCTAGGCAGGAAGTTTTTCTTTTGTTTGTCTAATTAGGTTTTCAGTTTGCTTTCCCTGTAATTCAGGTGGTTGCAAAAAGTGACTCCAGCCAGGCGGGGATTTCACAAAGCTGTTATTTTTACTCAGCAGATTCTCCCATGCCCTTTCTTGCTTATTCTTGGAGCTGCATTATTTTTAGGTTGTTTCTCAAAGCCTGTAGTGGGCCAGCATTTGTAAATTACCATCCTTACAGCAACAAGTATGTTTGTGGTGGAAATGCTACAGGGGTCACCCTATTGTAAATATTATCATATAGGTGTGGGGGATTTTTGCTCTTGAGCACAGTCCCTGTAAGAGGCCCAACCTAAAAAATAAACAAAGGTAAATGGTTTTAGATGTCTGATGGCAAGGACTGACTGATTTTTCCTAACTGGAAAGCACATTGTGATGAAATAGGGTGTGTGGACACCAGACTTGCTCCCTTGGGTAAATCTTCTTTTTGGAGCCTTTTCTCCTTTGTGAAAGAAGGAAAACCACTTTTTTCTCCCTTCTTTTTTTCCTGTAGAGCATATCTGTATTCTGTTGGAATCCAAATACCACCATTTCTGCTACTTTCTAGTTCAGATATATTTGGGATGCAAGTGGCTAGTTGTTTCTTTGTTAGCTGTGCATTTGACTGAACTTTTGGGGAAGAATGCTTGAATCAAGAACAAATCTTGGCGGTGCATTCTGGAAAGATGTTTTGTAGGAGCTCTGAAGCTCTTGGTGGTCAGTCTGGCTGATGCTGGCTCTCCCAAACGTCAGTGAAATTCAGTGGGTCTGTTCTTACAGGAGTAAGGGTATTGGGAGGAGATTGGCTTTCAGAAAGCAGCAGTGACAACAGAAAAACGCCCTTTTGGGGCCTGGGAGGTGATTGTGAGCAGAGGGGAGGTGCAGGAAGGATGGCTGATACATCTTTGCATCTCTCCTGAAGGACCTGACCTCGGATTGATTCCATGCCACGAGTAAGGATTTGCAACATGGGGCAGAGCAGGATTTCTTTTTTCACTGCAATTCCTGTGAGCAGAGAGTTCCTGGTGGCCTCAGTGCCAGGCTGGAGGTCCTGGGAGACACCTGGGGCTGGTGCAGGTGGGCCGGTGACGTGTGATGGGAATCACCCCATTAATTGATGAATGAATTAATTAATTAATGAACTCTGCAGGTGCTGTGAGTGCCTGAGATGCTGTGGCAGGAGAGAGCCCAGGCCCCGGACTGTGTGGCTGGGCCACCCCGAGAAGAGAGACCAGAGATACCCTCGCAATGTCATCAACAACCAGAAGTACAACTTCTTCACCTTCCTCCCCGGGGTAAGCGTCAGGAAAGGTGCCTTGCGTCGTCCCACCCTAATGCTCTCCCCGTTTTTCAGTGGGTTTGCAGGAGATCAGTGCAGAATGTGGAGCTGGAGAAAATGCTGGGGTTGTGTTTGGTGGAGTTCATGCCAAGGCTGCCTCAGGGCAGCAGCAGCAGCCCAGACACAGAACTGTCCTGAGTGGCCAGGACTGCTTTAAAGCTGCCTCCAGTCAGCATTTAGTCACTGGGAGAGCATGCAGAAATGTTTCTGGTGGTTAGTTCAACATGCATAACATCCTGCCTCCTCTTTTTGTCTGCTTTTTTTTTTTTCCAGGTGTTGTTTAACCAGTTCAAATACTTCTTCAACCTTTATTTCTTGCTCTTGGCCTGCTCTCAGTTCGTGGTTGAGATGAGGCTTGGTGCACTTTACACGTACTGGGTTCCTCTGGTAGGTCACTCAAGGTTTATTTATCCAAGAAAGTTTTGGTGTTTGACAAAATTTCTTGTGCTGCCTTTTCTGTGGGGTGTAAGTTTGCCCCTTAAATCATATTTTTAACTTGCTTCCTGAGGCCTGTGCTGTGCATGTCGTGGGGTTTAGACTTCCAGTGCAGTGAGATCCCTGGTAAAAGCCAGAATGAAGTGAAGGGGCACCTTTGGGACACTGCAGTTAAAATTCTGTTTGTTTTAAAGCCTGGATCTCCAAGAATTCTCTCTCAAATGCTGTATTGCATTTGCCATGTGAATCTGCTGCTGGTTTCGTAGGATCCTGTAAAGTAAATAAATGAAATATACATGACCACAGAGGGTCTCTCTCTGGTGTACAGGCAGTTGTGACTTCTCTGTGCCAGGTGAGCAATTAGAACTTGCATCCGAGCTGCCAGAAAGCAGGATAAGAAAATTCCTTGTTCATTACTGCTGCTAATAGGAGTGTTGGGGCTGGAATGACACATGAGATGACACAGGCAGCTGGAACATGTGGGAATATTTGGGGCTGATGATTTGAAGGCTGTTCAAACAGCTGAATCCTAAGCTGAAAACAGCTGATGCTTTTTTAGTTTTATTGTGGAAAGCAGGTAGGAATTTCTAGGTAAATGAACAAATGCATTTCATTGCTATATTAATGAATTAGATCACACATTTAGATATGTGTACTAGAATATTTTAGTAGCATACTAGAAACCTGCAGTTTCTAACATCACCTTGCTCCCTTCTTAAAGCTCCTAATTGACAGAGATAATCAGGACCTGGTTCCAACTTTCAACACAAGTTGTAAAAAGTTCATTTTCTGTGATGCACGAGGAGTGTTTTAACTGTTCAGTGAGTCTGAGCTAATAGTCTCTGGTAGAAACATGACTCTGTGATAGCAAGCCCATAAAGAATTGGTTTGCATTAATTAATGATTTTTTATATAGTGAAGGATGTGATGTGGGCATTTCCTCATGGCATGAGGAAATGAAATGACTGCTCACATGCACAGAAAAACAGGACTGAAGCCCTAATCAGGCAAACATGTAATTATACCATGAGTAGTGCACATAAATATCTTTGGAGTGCTGTTTGTGTAGGTGGAGTGTCTGTACATACACATGAAGGCACACACATTCTGTTTATCTGTATATACAAAAAGGGGGTTAGACAGATCTCTGTGTACATTTCTGTACAAAGAAATCTCCCAGATGAGTTGTGCTGCCTTCAGGGGCTCTGAGGTGGTGAGCACTGAGATCTGAGGGGTCCTGCCTTACCCTGGACTTCTCAGTCTCTGTTACTCAGCTGTGAGGTGAAACGAGACATGGTACTTACCTTCTTCAGGTGAACCTTACAAAGGTGTGCCTGGGGGATTACCTTCACAAAGGTGTGCTTGGGGAGAGCACTGTGATAGAACTGCAGAGTTTCTTAGGCACCCAGCCTGTTTTTGAGCAGCTGGTGTGTGTTTGGTGCTGGGGCTGTGCACATCTCACGGCGCTGGTCCGGGAGGATCAGACAGAAGAAGGAAATGCAGATTGTTGGCGTTGGCTCTGATAAATATTGCTGTTATTAGAGGCAGATGTGATTTTTCCCCCTGACCTTTTCATGCCTCTGTTCCCCCGTGCTGCTGGCAGGGGTTTGTGCTGGCTGTCACCGTGATCCGCGAGGCGGCCGAGGAGCTCCGGTGCTACATGCGGGACAAGGAAGTGAACTCGCAGATCTACAGCAAGCTCACAGCCAGAGGTCGGCTCCACGGCTCGGGAATGCAGCCCTGCTGACAGCCAGAGCCAGAGTTCAGGCCTGGCAGGGGGCTCGGGGCTCCCGGGCACGTGGCTCTGTGGCCATGTGGCTCTGTGGCCACGTGGCTCTGTGGCCACGCTGCCGCCAGCGCTGGGCTCCGGGTGGCTGCTCCTGGGTGGCTCCTCACCAGGCTCTGGTGGGGCTTGGGCTTTGCTGAGGGCTTCGTGGGGTGGTCTGGGTGGGAAGGGGCCCTAAAGATCACCCAGTGCCCCCCCTGCCATGGCAGGGACCCCTCCCACTGTCCCAGGCTGCTCCAGCCCCAGCGTCCAGCCTGGCCTGGGGCACTGCCAGGGATCCAGGGGCAGCCACAGCTGCTCTGGGCACCTGTGCCAGGGCCTGCCCAGCCTAGAGAGCCTAAAAAGCCCCTAAAATAACCCTAAAAAGCCTGTGAGGTGTGCGTTTGTCAGCAGGAACTGCTGCAGCTCCTCAGCACTGGCAGGATCAGCTCCTGCATTCCCTGTGTCCAGCCCTGAGCAGTTTGCAGCCCTGGTTTGTGAGCGAGCCCAGGCTGGGGCTCAGCTCAGCCTGAGCCTGCTCTGCCCGTTGTTTCCAGCTGTGCTGTACCTAACAAAGACATTTAAATTCTCATTTGAGCAGTCCAGTGCTGCCTCACTATGGAGTTACTCCTAATACCATGACAAAGATGGTGAGGCCAGGGTTTTGTTTTAAAAAGGGAATGAACTGAATTGGAGCAAGTTTTGGTTCTTTTCCGTTTCCAATTTCTTAGTTATAAAAGTTTATGTCCCTGAATTAAGGTGCAGTGGTGTAGGAGTAGTAAAAATATGCTGCATTTGTAGGAATAAAGCTGCTTTTCAAATATAATTGCTTAAGGCTGGGTATATTTCACATGCCAGGAGTTATGAGGCAACTCCAAACTGGGGAGTTTGAGTTTCTGAATATTAAATCCCCTTTTAATAACGTGTTCTTACTACAACACTTAAAATGCTTGGCAACCAACAAAAGCCTCATCCAAGAGGGGTGTACTACATCTATTTAAAGATATAAAAGAGTTGCCTTCTGGATTCTATTCAATGATCTATAAGGGGCCTGACCTCTCCTTTAGTTCTTTTCATATTGCTATTACGTTTCCCATGAATGATTTCCCTCCCCCCAGTCCTTTAACTTTTCTAATTTTGTGAAAGAAACCAAGGAGGATTGGCAGCTGGGCACTAGCTGAAAATCTCAAGCCACTGTATTTAACGTGAATTTTGTGCAGAAACAGGAATGAGACTCTGCAGTATAGTTTAAAGCAGAAAAAAAACCTCGTAGAAAATTATTTATGATTGTCACATGGTTTGGGGAGAAAAGTAATTTTCTGTCCCTCACTGAATGTCAGTACTGAATTTTTTTTGGGGAGAGCTGATCATCTTTTCCACTGATTGAAACCTCAGCACCTCTGGGAATTACCTGGGAGCAGGGAAGGGCCTGGTGAGGCTGGGGATGGAGGTTTGGGATTTGATTTATCTCACCCCTTTTACAGTCAGAGGAAGGAGCTGGGCTTTTAAGGGAGAGTGTCACCAGCTCAGAAAAGTAGAAGCAGCAAATACCAAAATAAATTTAGAAGAGCTGACCTGAAGAATTAACTTTCAGTGTAGCTGAGAGCAGGACTTGGGCTATTTACAGGCTGTTTGTTTTTTGGCTGCTGTTGGGACAGCACAGGTCATGCTGCAGGGTTTTGCACAGCCCTAATGACAAAAAAACCTCCACCCTAAACCTTTTTTATCTTTTTATCCATTTATGTTCCAAAACGATGAAACCAGCAGACTTCTGGGAAGCATTTTATTTTAGTGGAAAGCTCTGCATTTAAAGGAGAGTTGTTTGGATTGTTATGAAAAATAATCAAATTTCCACCCCCTATTCATGCAGCCACAAGCCTCCCTGTGTTCAGGGCTCTGTGTTCTGATCTGCTTGATGGAAAGCTCGAACTGTGCTTGCAAATTCCTGCCTTGTTTTTCTTCTCCTGCAGCCCCCCTCCCTGGGTAACGCTGCATAATGGAGAGAAACTCCACAGAAAAGTGGGAAGGGACCTCCTACTGAGGGGTGCTACTAAAGATACAGATCACTGGCTTTTACCAGCCATAAAAAAAAACAATATTTTCCCAAACTCTGCGAGTCCTGCTCCGCAGCATAAGGCTGCAAAAGCCACAAGTTTGGTGCAGCACGTCAAACAAACCCACCCCACCTTCTTTTTTTATATTTTTTAGATGCATTTAACTTGTTTTAGTAAACCTCTAGCTGCATCTTGAATTCCAAATTAAGTGTTTGGATCTGTCCTTTAGTGCAGCTTTGCGGATCTGTTGTGAAATTTTGACTTAAGTGCTCACAGGGCAAAAAAAGACATCTTTTCTGGCTAATATATTTATTACTTGAAATGATCTGCTTTCTGGTACTTCCATCATGCTGCAGGTTTGGTGATAATTTCAAAGACCATAGCTTCAATTGGAGCAAACTGTTTGCAGCTGATTATGTTTACTTTCTTGTCTTTAAAAAGGATAAATCAGGACACAGCAGAGAATGAAACAAATACCAGACAAATTTTGACAATAGATTTCTTTGGAATGAGAGATCAAGACTAGTTCCTTTTAGAATGTGATCAACACCAACTTCTATTCTGATTAACTTAAGGAAGTACAAACTGAAAGTGGTATAAATGCTAAATAAACCTGTGTGCCTTTAGAGGAAGCATTTCTAGTCACACCTGGAAAAACAGGGGTTTATCATTACAAAAATACTTAAATAGCAGAGCAATGCTGGGAAATGGAACAGTTGTGCTGTTGACTGGTTTTAAGCATGCATTAGAAAACATCTGATGTTTAGGTGGCAGTTTCCCCACAGAAAGAAGAGGGAATTACAGAATTCCCAAGATCAAAATAAAACTAATTCAAGTAAGTTGCTTTATGGGAGTCCTGAGTCAAAGGAAACATCTGGTCCTGGGCCTTCTTAGCAGGAGGTGTGGTGCACACTGCAGAGATGTCACCCACGGGGGCCAGGGAGGCTGCAAAAGCAGAATTGGCTACCTAAAAAGGGCATCTCATTTATCCAGGAGTTATAAAAACGTGTGCTGGTTAGAAAGGTCCCCTCTTTGTTTTACCCTCCAACAGCTGAGCTTGAGAGGGTTCCTGAACAAGACAAATCTGCTCCAGCTGCTTTGGGTTTTCTCATATTGGAAAAATTTGGAAGCAGATGATGCTGTTTTCAGAATAATGATCCCCAAAGCCTTTTATGTGTGTAATGATAGGAAATCATCACCTTGCAGCTTTGTCCAGGCATTAATTTTTCTTTTGCAGAGTGCTTTTTTTACCTCATTAAGGAGAACCTTACAGAAGTAAGTTTGCCTGAGCCCTGCAGGTAGCGCTGCTTCTGCTGACAGTCACCGGATAAATTCTTGTGGTCTTTAAGAGAATACAGAAAATAGGGTTAAACAAATCCACAGCTTTTTTGCACTTTGGCTCGGGAAGGGCTGTGCCTGTGTGGGGAGAGCACACGGGCTCTCTCCCCCCCTTCCTTTGCACGGGAGAATATTCAAAAGCACTTTTTGTTGTTTGGTGAATAACCGTATTAAAAGGGGAGGAAGAGATGTTATCTGTCAGACCCTTTTAGTGTCATAGTACCTAACTTTGTATAGCCCATACAGAAGACTGCCAGGGATGCTTTTTTTGATCCTCTTGGAGTGCAGCTTTTCTTTTCAAGCCCCAGCGTAATGGACTCTTAATCCCCGGGTTGCTTCCTGCCCCGGCAGAGATGTCTTTAGCCCAGCATTCATTTTGTTTACCTTTTTTTTTTTTTTTTTTTAAACTAAAGAAAAACCCTCACAAGGCAGACTCCAGAATCCGTGAAAGACCTATGAGATATTTGTGAAATGGGCCATGACTGCTTATAATTTGTAGGAATAATTACAGCATGCAAGGAAGTCTGCATTTATTAGCAGCAGTGATGAAGCATGTTGTTAAGCACACAGTGTGTCACCAAAGCAGCAGGCTGCCCCCAGCCCAGAATGGCTTTCATTGTTAATTTGGAGCAGGAACACTGAAGCATATCCTGAGAAGGATGCTAATGAAGGGACTGCCAGTAGTAAAATCCCAGTGACCTTTGTGCTTTGTGCTAATTTCTATTCCCCCTCCCTTCCCCCTCCTGCCTTCCCCCTGAGCTGCTATCTGGCCAGTTAGCCCCTGAATTTGGAGGTACAGTAGGAGTGTTGTCCGTGCCAGGGTGAGCTCCACGTGCCTCCCCCACTTCCACTCAAATCACAGCAGATTAAAGGGGCTTTTGTTGAAATATAACAGGCACGTAGAGGCAGGGTTCAAATTAACTGATTATAAATCACTAGTGAGTCTGAGAAGCCAAATCTGAGCTGGCTAATGATTTGAAATTACTAGCCAATTGTTAAATTAATCCCCTGTTTTAAAGCAACTGGGAAATGTTTGACAGCTGCACAGGAATAAATATTTACATGATTTCTGTAGGTCCTGTTCTCTGCTTGTTTGGCCTGCAAGAGGCAAAGGAGAGGTGGCAGAGCTGAGCCAGATCCTGGAGCTGCAGCAGGGGAGATGAGCCTGGATTTTGGATGGACCCATTGTACTTTCAGCTTCAGGCCTTGGCCTGGGAGTCGAGCTTTACATTTTCAGGCACCTGAGGAAAAGGAGTTGGATTTGATGGTTCCCTGCTGGAGCTTTCTGTTCTTGCTCTGTCATCTGCCTGATGCTGAAAGTATTTTGGAATTCAGGGCTTCCGTGCAAAAAGGAGTTTAAGGAGTTGTTTCAGAGTTAGGACTGGGGCTGGCTGGGGCTTTCTGCATCCAGGGTGAGGTCTGGAGCTGTTCCATGAGGGGCTTTCAGCCCCTTTTGGGAGACCCAGCCCTCAGTGGGAATAGTGGGCTCAGGAAGTCTTTATGGGGCAGCATTGACCAGTTCCTGTGGTGGAAACATTTCCCATTTTTGTCCCCATAGTGCAGTGGAAGGAGGGGAGGGGAGGAGCAGCACCCAGCACCCCAAACCCTGTCCTGCTCTGCTCTACCACCAACACCTTTCCTTTGCAGGGACTGTCAAGGTGAAGAGCTCTAACATACAAGTGGGTGACCTCATCATTGTGGAAAAGGTTTGTCTTCATTTTCTTCTTTTTGTGTAAAGTACTTTTTTATTTTTGAAAGACCATAGAAAATGAGATCTTCTGAATTCTTGCTTTACAACAGGCTTGGAATATGAGGTGTTGAACACAAGTTCAAATATTAATCACTTTACAGGGTTCCCCCACCTCACCAGTAACATCATTATCTTTACAAACGAGGGCAAATCTGTAGGCATGCACCTATAACCTCATTCTTCACTTATACTATAGCAAGAAAAGAGCTTCCCTATCCTTTCTGTGCCTGTTGGGCACAGGTTAAATTCCTGGAAATGCAGCATCCAGGTGTTTCTTTGGGTATAAGCATTGCAGTTTTGGGAGACCCAGTGATCCATTTGTAGGTACTGGTATATACAGGTATATTTCCCCCTTTGTACAACATTTAATGTGTTGGGGTTTTTTTAAATCCACTGATTTTATGTTTTTCCCACCCAGTCTCTGCAAGCAGCTGTGACCTCTAAAACCATTAGTATGAAAAGAATCAGTACAAAAAGAGAAACTTGGTGGCTGCAGATTCCAGATACAACCTTTCTGTGGGACTCCTTGAAAGGAAACCAGCACCAGTTTAACATTTCTTCCTACTTCTAGAATTACTCTCCAGCCCTTTTGTAAACCTAACCCTTGGGCCTGGCCAGTGGGAGCTGGCACCAGTTATTATCCTGCGCTTGGAATTCTGCAGGGAAGCGAGTTCAGGATTCAAAGCAAACTGAATCCCGAGCTCCAGGCTGACAAAGGAATCCTCTTTGTGCCCTTGCTGCTCTGGGGAAGGCGCTGCACACGCGTGCAGGGCTGGCTGCACAATAATGGCCTTTCTTCTCCTCCCAGAACCAGAGGGTCCCTGCTGACATGATCTTCCTGAGGACGTCGGAGAAGAATGGTAAACATCTGGAACCAATTGTCAAAATAGCCATTAACCTTTCACTGGTTGTTTGGAGAAAATTATCTTTTGGAAATGGGGAAGGAATAGATAATAGCAAAATTTTAGAGAGAGAGAAGGAACTCGGGTGGTTTTATGGACCACCACTTCTCAAGATGTTATACTCCAGTTCTGTTTGCTAATCAAAGAATGTTGGGGTTGAGTCCAGGGTAAATGAATCTGGTTACATTTTAGATATATTTACTTACTGTTCAGGCTTGTTTTGTTAAGTGTGGGATAAGGAAATGTTTGATCAGAAGGATTAGAAAACAGATTAATGGGAACATTTCAAGTGTCTTAAGAAGTATAGTACAGAGAATTCTGGCCTAGTGGAAGGAAAGGAATGTGATGCAGGAAAATCATCCTTGCCTTATTAACAAATGTAAATCAGACACTGCTCGCAGAGAAAGAAGGGTGTGACTATCCTAGAGGGGCAGCCATCCCATGAGTTCCCTGTAGGTGTGCCTACAGAGGACAGAGGTGGCAGGGTCCTGACTGCTGTTGCCATCCCCAGGGTCCTGCTTCCTGCGCACGGACCAGCTGGACGGGGAGACGGACTGGAAGCTGCGGCTGCCCGTCAGCTGCACCCAGCGCCTGCCCACGGCCTCTGTAAGCTCCTGCCTGCTCCTCCTGTGCTTGGGAACTGCCCGTGCTGTACCTGAAACCCTGGGGCTGCTGCAGTGCCGTGTTCAGGCTGCGGTTCCTTTTCTGGGGCACAGACACCCGGGGGTCCCTCAGGTGTGGCCCCAGGGTGTCCCCTCGGTGTGCTGCTGCCCCGGGTGTGTGTTCTGTGGGACTCCCGGGCTGCAGCAGGCACCAAGAGAAGGCAGCTCTGATCCATGCTCTGTAACTCTTGGGGAAGTGTTCTGGTAGAAGCTTTGTGCATTGTTAAGCTGTGTCTGTTTGATAGGACCTGCTGCAGATCCGCTCCTACATCTACGCAGAGGAGCCCAATATTGACATACACAACTTCGTGGGCACCTTCACCAGGGTGAGTCTGCTGGCACGGGCTTGAAATCAACCAGGGATCCACCAGGCTTTATGAAAGTTCTCCCTCCTGTCAGAAGTCCCTCTGCCAACTCGCCCAGCATCCCTCTCCAAACACCTCTGTGGGACTCTTCTCATCCTCTGCTGTTTTGCATTACTGACAAGTTTGTTTATTTTTCTTTCTCCCGTTGTAGGAGGACAGTGACCCTCCAGTAAATGAAAGTTTAAGCATAGAAAACACCCTGTGGGCCAGCACAGTGATTGCATCAGGTAAGGTGCAGACCCATGTAAAACTGTTTTTAAGGGAATATGTTAACAATTTTTAAAGGTATTTCTGTGATGGAATAATAATTCTGTCAGTTGGAGAAATTAGCAGTTGGAATGAGGTTTCCCCCTTGTCCTAACACCTCTGGGGAGCTGAGCTGACATCTAATTGCCTCTTGGACATTCCTAGATGAGAAAGAGGTGGAGTGGCCTTTGGGGCCCTTCTTTAGCATCTAGGACCAGAATAGCACTTAATTGCTCTGCACATTGACATCCTAATCTGTAACAGAAATGGTGTCAAATGGGTTCTGGGAACAGAAGCTGAGATGAAAGATTTCCAGGTAAGTGCTTCCATTGAGTTTGTCCAATATACTCTTAAAAAAGGGAAAAAATCAAGTCTTTGACAGATTTTGACTCTCATGTACCATAAACTCCCGAGGCCTGAGATGAATCAATGCCCCCTTGCAGAGGCCTGTCAAAGCAAAAGCCTTGTTCCTCTCCTGCCCAGTGTGTTTGCAGAGTTTGCTGAGCAGCTGGAGGAGAGTGGAATTCTGGAGTCCAGTTCTGGAATTAAACTTGTCAAATGGAGAGACTTGACAGTGCATTTGCAGATATAATTTCAAAGGGTTTATGCAATTGAGTCTGCTTGAAATAACCATAAACCCACTAGAAACACTCCTTTTTTACAGATCAATGTGTCTTCAAGCTTTTTCTAGTGCTGGCAGGTGCTTCCTCTCATTTTAACTGACTTATCAATACAGTACTCAATTTTGTTTCTCCTGTGGTAATACCAAATAGCACATTCCAGGTTATTTCTGTCAGGGGCAAATGTGGCTGTTACTTTCCTTCTGCTGTGAGTGGAAGCTGTGGGGCTGGGGTGCCACCTCACTGGGGCAGCCCCTGTAAGGTGAAGCAGAGCAATGTGTCTTCCTCCATCTGCTGCAGGAGGGCTGGCTCTGGCTCTGCCTCTTTGCAGTGGATTTGGGGTAGCTGTGCCATCTGCTGATCTGAGCTGTGCTGATCTTACCACCACCTGCCATCTGGCTCCAGGCATTCGCTGTTGTTTTTGGGGGTGGGTTTTTAAAGGAATGTTCCTCAGCACATTTTAAGAAACCACCTCTCTTGAATCAGCCTTATTTAAAAATAAGTCCCTTGCTGCTTGTTAAAACTTTGATCATTAGTGAGAGCAGGGGAATAGTAGAGTATAAAGTAGCAATGTATTGACAGTAGTGCTTTTCTTAGACTTGGTTTTCTCCATTTTTACAGACTCCTAACACTGGGCAATAGCAGCCTTTAAATTGGTGGTAGATAGCTTTTTCTTCATGGCTCTTTGCAAAGCCTTTAAGAGAAAACCCATAGCAACCCTGTGATTTATGGTGCTAAACTGAATTGTGTTTCTGCAAGAAGAAAATTGAGAACTGGGTTGCTCTCGGCTCTTTAGCAACTGTGGGACAGAGCATTCAAATTCAGGGATGGGCTCCCAGCAGCTCCATCTGTTACAGGAAGGTAGGAGTTGGTGTGATTCACTTGGTGGTAGGAACAGTATTTAGATAAACACTTGAAGTAAATTGTAGATTTTAAAATAAGGTAATTCTGTCGTTGGGCTCTGGAACTCACTGGATTTGCTCTGATTGTATCAGCCTTTGCCAATAAATAACCACAGCCCAGAGCTGGTTTAATTTGGACACACAGTGAGGATCTGCTGGAAGGCAGCACCAAAGTGGGATTCCAAGTGGTGGGAGGAAATCCAGGAAATCCTCCATCCCTACCAACTTTGATTTGTCGTGTGGAGAGACAAGTGGATCAAAAGGGGGTCAGGGAAGGTAGAGCAAAGCTGGCTGCTCTTCCCATGAGCTGATGGAGTGTGTGATGCTGCATCAAGTCCAACCCTGAGACTGAATTACTGCCTGGGAGGATGTTTCCTGTTCACTCTGTGTTTTCGTAGGTGCTGTGTTGCAGATACCAGCTTTTTAAATTTCTGGTTGCTGAAAGTCCTTTCCAGCTGAGCAGTGTTTTTATGGGGGAAACCTTTGTGTGTGCAGGTACTGTGGTGGGAGTTGTCCTCTACACGGGAAGGGAGCTGCGCAGTGTGATGAACACTTCCAACCCAAGGAGTAAGGTATGGTGAACAAACAGGTTTATAATAAATAACAAGGGTCAGACATGGATCATTTTTTAAAAGAAGATCCTTCCAAATAGTCCACGTACACACTACAGGGACAACCTCATAGGAATAATTAATATTTTCCAGCCTAGGATGATTACCATAACAGAACCTATTTCTCCTGACCTTTTTCATCCTATTATACACGTGCCTTCTCACTTTTTTAAGGTTGTCAAAACCATTGTTTTATATGTTTACAATGAGACAGTCCCAGTTAGAATAGAAAAGCTTCTTTTGCTGCCTTCTTCTGTTGTGGCCAGGCGTGCAGGGATGTTTACACAGCCTGCAGCTTCTGGCAGCACGAGTCCTCTCACACCTCTGCATCCTCTGCCGAGCTTCTGAGGGATGGGAATCTCATTTAATAAGCTGGCAGGAGTATTGATTATGAATTTAAATATGTTTGTAGTGTTCTGAAAGGGAAGCTGACTAGTGGGGAATGGCTTTTTGGGTGGGATGGCAGTTCACTTCCTTGGTGAATATTGCACTGAGCTGACATCGTCATCCGTGTGCCTGAAGTCTCTCTGCTGCTGTTCTAGATTGGCCTCTTTGATCTGGAGGTGAACTGTCTCACCAAGATCCTGTTTGGGGCTCTGGTGGTGGTGTCCCTGGTCATGGTGGCCCTGCAGCACTTTGCAGGCCGTTGGTACCTGCAGATCATCAGATTCCTGCTGCTCTTCTCAAACATCATTCCCATCAGGTGAGGGGGCAGCTGGCAGTGCTGCCCAGCCAGAGGCTGCCTGCTGGGGGTGTTCCTCCTTGCTTCCAGCTCAGACAGCTCCTGGACTCTTACCTGGTCCTCATTTCACAGCTGAGCAAGGCTACAAGTAGAAATGAAGTTACTGTTCAAACATCAGAATGGCTTTGTTGTTTCTGCTGAATTTGTTCAGTTTATTAAGCCATTCACTGGCTCAGGCTGTGGATTAGGCATTTAAATTCCCTTCTCTCCGTGTTCGGACTACCTGGTTACTGTGGTAAAAACAGCAAAAAATGGCAAAGGAGGGTGTTTTATACAGAATGTACAGGAATACATTTAGAGGGCAATGGAACTTTAATATTAAACTGGACTGTATTAGAAGGTAGATTAGTGACTTACTTTGGGTGCAGGACTGGGGTTCATTTCAGCTCCATTTTTAATTTGCTCTCTGGTATCCATCTCTGTCCTTACTCTGTGTCCACCTTGCCCTCAAATCATATCTCCTCACTGTCGTTTTATCATCTGTCTTTGAATCACAGTGTAATTACATTTGCCACCAGAGCACTGACTTTGAATAAACTTCTCCTGAAGCTCTCCTTTGGCACCTCAGGTTCACTGTGGAACTCCTTGTCCTTTCATTGCACTGTGGCAGTTCACAAGGATTTTTTTTCCAAGGTTTACCTGGTGATACTTCTTCTTTTCCTTTTTCTCTTTCCTCCTGTGCAGTTTACGTGTGAATCTGGACATGGGGAAGATTGTGTACAGCTGGGTGATCCGCAGAGACTCCAAAATCCCTGGCACTGTGGTTCGGTCCAGCACCATCCCTGAGCAGCTGGGCAGGATTTCCTATTTGCTTACAGACAAAACAGGTATTGGTGCAGAAAATGCAGCTCAGAGTCGTGGTGTGTTGTTTGGATTTTGTTGTGGTTTTGGCCAGGAAAAGAGGGTAATGTGAGATTTCTTTGGACTGGAAGAAATATGCATTTCCTGTCACTTTGGCAGTATGATTTCATCAGTTTTTGAAAAAAAACTCTGCCTTTTTTTGTTCTGAATGCGCTGTAAGTAAAGTAGAACAGGAATATTACACTACTTGAAGGAATACTTAAAGCACGCTATTAAAACAAAGGCTGAGGGTAAAAATGAAATTCAGATCAACTTTTCAGAGCTAGTTTTCAAAGCCAGGGTAAGATAGCTTACATGTATAGGCAGAAGCTGTCTGCTGCTGTCCTTACACTTTTGAAGCTGAGCTTGAATTGAAGGCCTGAGCTGTAGTGAAAAGCTGGGTCTGGCATAAAATCCTGGTCTCGATGAAGTAATTTCCAATATTCTTTGGTTCCAGTGGGACCAGAGCTGTGCTTGCAGCTCCTGCTGCCATTGACTGTGGGGTGAATCTCATTGTTATTTACTCACCCCCACTTCCCAGGGGAATGAGCACTCAGGTTTGGTGATACTGGGGTTTGTGCCCGCCTGGGCTGTGCTGGGAGCTGCAGTGCCCAGCTCAGCTGCTGGCCCAGGCTCAGCTTTCCCTGTGCTCGGGGCACAGCGGGGACAGGAGGTGTGCTGGGCAATGGGGGTGCTGTTCCCACCCCGTGCTGCTGCTTTTCCCAGGGACTCTCACCCAGAACGAGATGGTTTTCAAGAGGCTCCACCTGGGGACGGTGGCCTACGGCCTGGACTCCATGGACGAGGTGCAGAGCCACATCTTCAGCATTTACACACAGGTACAGGTCGCTGCTTTCCCTGACTCCCTGTTCCCAAACATTTCCCACGTCGCTGGGCTGATGGTGAATTAATGTGGTGGGGACCTGCTCGTGAGCTGCCTTTGGGAAAGTGTGAAGGTCACTGGATGCTTAATGCATAAATGATGTCGTGATTGCTCCTTACGTCCTGCAGGTTGTTTCACATCACAGGCAGGAGGAAGTGTGTGCCTGTGTCCTGTTGCTGAGGTCTGAGTCTAAAATAACTTTTATTTAGATGTCCAGCTATCTCTTTTCTTTCTCCTTCCTAGCATTTGGTTCTTGGTGTTGGGACCCTTAAATGACAGAACTGTATTAAAAAAAACAAACCAAAACAAAACAAAAAGAAGAACAAAAAAAACAAACAAAAAACACAAAACAAACAAACAAAAAAAGACAACCAACTTACAAACACCCAGACTTCAGCTTTATTTACCTTCATTTTATATTGAATCTCTAGAGAAAACTTGACTACTGGTTAATTATTTGCCAAAGTGTCCAGTATTTGTCAGGAACATTTGGGTGCCTGACTAGTCCAGTGTGTGAGCAGTGACTGAGAGCACTTCAGCTGGGGATCTGCTGTTGGATTTTGGCAGCAGTGCTGATGAGCAGTGATACTAAATGTGAAGATCTTATGGGTCCTAATCACTAGTGTGGAAAATAACGTGTGGAATTACCCCGGTAATGGATATGTCTCATAAAACTTTCATAATTGCCAAGTGAGATTCCTTATAATGAGAAGCATTTGCTGGCAATCATTCATTTTGAACTGTAGTTCTTATTCTTTGCTCTTATTTTTACCATGTTGTGGCCCTTTGACCTGGAAGTGAAACTTTTGTCCTCTTGACACTAAAGGTTAACAGAGCAGGAAACTGGATCACTGTGTGTCCCTTCTTCAACTGGGATAATTTAGTAATTGTGCAATTATCTGAAGACTCCCATTCTGATACTAAAAATAGGATTAAAAAATAAATGAATGTAATTAAGATTTTCTAGCTGCATACAAGTCATCTGTTTTGTGTTTTCACCAATTATATTCCCTTGCACATGAAACTCAAGTGACTCTAAACTGCCCAAACCACTGGTCTTTTGTGGGGTAAAAAAGTGATTTCTCTGAGTCTTTTGAGGTTGGTGTGTCACCCTTCGGGGGGTTTGCAGCAGAGGGGCTTTTTCTTGGTGTACTGTCCCAAAACTCAGGTAAATCTTTGGGGGACAATGCTCCAGGAGCTGAGCACTGGAGCGTTCCCGGGGTGGCCGGAGTGAAGGCGTGGCGAGAGCACGTCCGGTTTCTGGGGCCGTGGATCCGCACAGTCCGTACACACAGAACCTAAACCTGACTTTTCCCCGCAGTAAGAGTGTGTTGTCTTGTCCCCTGTCCCTCAGCAGCCGCAGGAGCCGCCGGCCGTCAAGGGGCTGTCCCTGGCCACCAAGGTGCGGCGCACCATGAGCAGCCGCGTGCACGAGGCCGTCAAGGCCATCGCGCTGTGCCACAACGTCACCCCCGTCTACGAGTCCAACGGCGTCACCGACCAGGCCGAGGCCGAGCGCCACTACGAGGACTCCTGCAGGGTGTACCAGGCCTCCAGCCCCGACGAGGTCAGTCAGGTTACCCGCGGCACCTTGCCGAAGAGGTCACTTGGTTATCCACGGGGCCCTGGACAGCCCCGCGGCTGCTCGGGGGAGTGTCGGGTGATGGAAGAGACGGGGTCTCCGTGGTTTGGTTTGGATCCCCCGTGGTTTGGTTTGGATCCTCCATGGTTTGGATCCTCCGTGGCTTGGTTTGGATCCTCCATGGTTTGGATCCTCCGTGACTTGGTTTGGATCCTCATTGGTTTGGTTTACATCCTCCATGGTTTGCGTCCTCCGTGGTTTGGTTTGCATCCCCCGTGGTTTGGTTTGGATCCCCCGTGGTTTGGTTTGCATCCCCCGTGGTTTGGATCCCCCATGGTTTGGTTTGAGTCCTCCATGGTTTGGTTTGAATCCTCCATGGTTTGGATCCTCCATGGTTTGGTTTGGATCCCCTGTGGTTTGCATCCCCCATGGTTTGGTTTGAGTCCTCCATGGTTTGGATCCCCCGTGGTTTGGTTTGAGTCCTCCACGGTTTGGTTTGAGTCCTCCACGGTTTGGTTTGAGTCCTCCACGGTTTGGTTTGCATCCTCCGTGCGTGGTTTGCCTCATGGAGCCAATTGTATTGAACACACTGCTGGTTTATTCACCTTTCATTTATTCACCTTTCAAGCAGGAGCTAAAAAGAGCTGCTTGCTTATGCAATAACAACCGTAAATACAATATCTGTGTTTCCTAGTGACCTTGCTGGCTGTGGGCTAGCACAGACGTGCACAGGCCTGTACTGTCTTGCACACATACACTCACCCTCGTCTCTTCCTCCTTCAGGGTCCTGCCTGGACGTGCCAGGGCTGGTGGCCCTCTAGCACATCTCCTTCTGTAATGAGTTCAGCAGGACTTTGAGTCCTGCTTCCCAGCTGCATTCCCACAGGAGGAGCACTCTGGTTTGGTGAAGGGGTTAATATTTTAATGCAGTTATTGCTCTGATAAGCTGTGAATAGACCATAAGTGCCCTCTCAGGTGTCCTGCCTCTCTGCCTGAAGCTCCAGACTGGCATCCTGGCTGTTCTGTCAGCCTCTGCATCACAGGATTTTCCCCTTGTTTCTGCAATTTTGTCCAGGGTGTGTTTTTCCTTTCAATGCCATGAATCCCTTTGACCACGTTTGATAAATTATGAGCAATCTTATCTTGTCTGGGGGGGAGACAGCTTGTGGAAGAGGGTTGGAATGCTCCCACAGCTCAGCTCTGTGAGGTGTGTGACCTTGCAGAGCAGTGAAGAGCTGTAAATCACTGTAACCATGGCACGTCCCACGTGCAGGTGGACAGAGCCAGTGCCCAGGCTAATTCTGGGGGGCACTGAAGTGCACAGGTTGGTTTGAGAGCAAAGCTGGGCCCTGCCTGCTCTCTGCCAGCACCCAGTGCAGCCAGGGCTGTGCAGGTGGCACAGTGGGGAGAAGCTTTAGAGCTCTGCAGAGACTCACTGGAGACGTTTCCTGAGCATTTGAGAGATCAGGTTCAATACAGGACTTACAGTTGAAGTGCTCTTTGCCACCCCCTGCAAAATTTGAGAGATGTAATTATAGTGTTGTTTCCTTCTGGGACAAAGAGAGGAAGAACAAAATGGGGTTTCATGTATTGGTTATGCTTCTTGGATGCACCTTTTAGTGCAACAAAAGTAACACGTTTTGCTTTCTATTAATTTGTACAATTACATTTGCTCTGTGCTGGGGAGACCCTGAAGTTTGGGACTTCCCCTGAGAATCCCAGTGACAGTGTGAGATCAAATCACCCTTTAGACAACATTCAAAGGGTTCTTCCATGCACTGCCTCAAACTAACCAGCCTTGCCCCTGATAATAACCTTCCCACCTCTGCCATCAGAAGAGAATCTGGCTTGCCTCATTGTCAGAGAAATGCTTTGCATGGAGTTAAATGCCCTCGTTGGAAGCCCAGCTGTGGGAGGAGTTTGGGACTCCTGTGCTACTGAAAGACTGGCACAGAGCTGGTTTGCACATTTACATACATTCAAAATATTCCCTGTAGTGTTGTGTTTCTCCCAAAGCAGGCAATTCATTCGTCTCCTCTATATTTTTCTATATTCATTTCCTTCTGTGCCTTATCCAAAAGCTGCATTTCTGCTGTGCCCCCTGCGTGGCTGTGGCTGCAGTGAAGTGCCAGCAGCTCCCCCCTGGGCAGGCTGTGGGTGTCCTGTGCCCAGGGGCTGGGGCAGGGTTTGCTTCCCTGCTCCTCTCCTCTAGGAGGTGTTGCCCTCCCCTGAAAAGGCAGTGCACAGAAAGCAGCTGCCTTTGCACTGGAACGAGTTCTGAATGATTTCCAGATGGTGATTTTTGTGATCTGCACCTAAGTTGTTTCTTTTTTTTCCTCCCAAAGCATTTACAGGCTATTTTTGCAGAGATTTCTGTTTATTTACATATATACTGTGGTATATAGTGAAGTCAGTGATTTTACTTTTACTCTTTATACTGTTCTGTCTTTAAAATATTTACCCAGCAATTTGTCTGAAATACCCAGGGGATATTGTTTATTTGTTTTACTATAGCATGATAACTAATCCTTCCAAGATTGTTGTTTAAATTCTTTTTTCCTTTCTTGTGATATCTTAAGTAGAGAATTACAGCAGGTTCAGAAATCAGATATGCTTTGCTGCACTGAGGAAACCTCGTCTGTAGGTCTTAGATACACAAAAATTATTTGGCCATGCTCTGTATGTCATCCTAGATGGTACAAAATGCAGGAGCTGCACAAGTGGAGTCCTTGAGAAGGGAGTAATGCTGTTAAATAACATTCCCTGTAGGGGAATGGCTTTGGACTCCTGTTAAAGCCAGCCTTTGAAATCCTATATCAATAAAATACTGCCATGGCAGGGAAGGTCAGTTTATGAAATGAGTACAAAAACTTGTATTCTCTTTACTTTAACAGCAAGGGTAATTTCTACCAGTTGGCACAGGATTCATTTCCTGTAACAGAAAGCAGGATTTCCTAAATTTGTTTCCTGTGCACGCTGCCATTTAGAAGTCTTGAAGTATCTTTATTCAGATATCAGTTACAGCCTGGGGGCTCTGCGAGCCAGTTGTCAGTTGTGGCCATACAGTAACTAACAGGGGAAATGAAATAGATATCATCTGATCAGAGATAAGAGTGCCTGGGATTCCTGGGCCAACAGTCCCTAACCCTGCCAGGACATGAAAGGGTGTGGGATCAATTGGGCCCTGCCTGCTGTCTGCCTTCCCAGGCAACCTAAAGGGGACCCTGCAGAGCAGCTCATGGCACAGAAGGATCAATTTGTCTCTTTAGAATGAAATTTATTAGTCGATATCCACTTCAGTGGTGGCTTGGGTAATTTAATTGTTGCAGAGAGCAGAGCTGGAGGATGCTGTGCTGGGCTGCTGGGGCTGCTGTGCTTTGAAATGCTCAGATCTGTATCAGGCCTGCCTTGCTTGGAGCTGCAAAAGACTGCCAGGGACTTCACTGATTTCCTTCATCAGTGAGCGTGGGCTTCCTTTAAGGTGTTTGAGGCATTTCAAGCCTGCTTTTAATTCTCCTTCCTCTAAGTCGTAAATCTACTTTTGCATCTTGAATATTTCTCATCTTTCTGCTGTGGCTGAGAGCACCTTGAGTTACGTGTTTGCAGGGGGCAGAGCAAACCTGTTGTGTCTGATGTGGAGCTGGGATGTGCTCCCCACCCCATTATCCCACCCCCCCCCATTATCCCACCCCATCCCATGGATCCCACCCAGTGCCCAGACACTGCCAGAGGAGCTGTCAGTGCCTCTGGTGCCACGGGTGGTGTTGTCCCCTGGTGCCACCTCTGACGTGCTGCTCGTCCATCTGTCCCTCTGCACAAGGCTTTGCTTTCCAGAGCTCTGCAGGATTTCAGAGAGATGCTGGCAGGGAGGGGGGCAGGAGGTGTCTGTGCAAAGGAGAGGCTTGAGCTGGGAGCAGAGGTTTGCACCTCCAGGCACTGGGAGCTCACCAGCACAGGCAGAAGAACAGCCAGGGCTGCACAGGGCAGCATCATGCTGGGAATAATTCCCAATAATTATTTAGTAACCAGAGTATGAGAAAGCCGAGCTCCATCTCTGCTCTGGGAGGCTGCTAGGAGGATTATCTAACTGCACACTTGAATGCACTGAGGATGACTGGAAGAAACTTTTGAGAAAGATAAGCTTGAAAGAGCCTTCGATTTGTCGTAATCTTTGTGAGTAAGCCTGCACAAACTTGCTAATATTAAGCCAAATATTGATTCAAATTGACTTAAAGGTCTTTCAAGGCAAAGCCAACTCAACTGCTTTTTTTTTTTAAATCTGACAATTTAAGACTACTTTATGAAAGGAAAAGTTTGGTTTAGGTTCTTTTTTAAGCTTTTGGATGAAAAGGAGCTGAGTTCACAAAAGCTTCTTCAGTTAGTCCCAGTTGTATCAATTCATTAATAAAATCTCAACTCAGTGCAAGTATTTACAGGTTCTGACTTTATTTGCATCTCTTGCGTGTGATTTTCCAAAATCAGTTTCATTTTTAACTGGGCTGTTTGTGGTCGCTTGAGGCAGTAGAGGCAGAACCTGGGAGGCAGAAGGGATAATTAACCTCCAAGTCGACAGCAGCCATGTGCCCAGCACTCTTGTGCCTGTGCAAATGTCACTGTAAAACATTTGCAGTATTTCATGTCTGTTCAGGGAAAGTATCCCTTGATCCTTTCTGGGGGCCAGTGATAGATGGGCTCGTGTCAGCTGCTGCTCCATCTGTTACTGCCCATACAGCTTCTGGACTTAAATCTCAGCAAGCTCAGGCTGAGATGGATGTGTCAGCTGAGCTGGGCACTCTGGGGCATTCTCAGGGAAGCAAAAGAAAGGTTTTGGCCTTCTGGTGTGGCTCTGGTTGCAGTTGAGTGAAAGCTTGTAGAGAACTCGGGTTTGTAGCTCCTGAAATAGTGGAGGCTGCAATCAAAATGATGCCCACCTCAGCTCAGTTAAACCTTGAACAATCTGGGGTTTTTTGGGGCTTTTTGGGGGGGTCTTTTTTGGTTTTTTAATGTTTAGGGAGAAGGGTTCTCTGCTAAGAAGTGTCTGAGCCAGCCTTAGCTGTCTTGCTGATCACTGCAGAATCGTTGGGATTTGTTGATGAGCTGCTCCTGCTGAACACACAGAGAATAACACGGAGCTCGTTTTGTTTGGGTGGTTTGAATATGAATTTTTAATGTGCTGCATTCGTGTTTCTGGCTTTGAAATTGTAAATCCAGGATGAATGCGTCGTTTTGGATTCTTAATTTCATAGACAGCAAGCTGGGAAATCACTCTTCCCAAAATTAGGTGTTTGTAGAGGGGTTTCCCTGACGTGCCCAAGGAGGTTTGGGCTCCCTAGGGCTGGGTGGGGGATTCCAGTGCCTGCCCCTTGCTGAGCCTTGTCCTGTGGAACAAAATCATGGAATCATTTGGGTTGGAAAATCCCTCCCAGCCCAGGCAGTCCCAGCTGTGCCCAGTGCCCACCTTGTCCCCAGCCCAGAGCACTGAGTGCCACCTCCTGAGTGCCAGGAATTCCTTGGGCACCTCCAGGGATGGGCACTGCCAACCTCCCTGGGCAGCTCCAAGGCCTGAGCACCCTTTCCATGGGGAAATTCCTGGTGTCCAGTGGCACGTGGCAGTCGAAGCAGGGAGGTGACACCTGGACAGTGCCACAGCTGTGTCACACACCAGCTGGGCTGCCCAAACCCTGCAGAGACCAGCAGGACGGGTCTGAATTGGGAAAGAGCCACTAGGAAGAGCCATGGAGGAGCACCTGTGTTTATCCAGGGATCTGTTGGATAGCACCATTAGTGACGGGGGGATTAATGACGGGGGGATTAATGACTGGGGGATTAATGACTGATGGATTAATGGCTGAGGGGTTCTCTATCTGCTGTCCCTCCCCTCTGGAAGTGTGGCAGGAGCCCTCACCTGTCCTTGTCCCCGCAGGTGGCCCTGGTGCAGTGGACAGAGAGCGTGGGTCTGACTCTGGTGGGCAGAGACCAGTCCTCAGTGCAGCTGAGGAGCCCAGGGGGGCACATCCTCACCTTCAGCATCCTGCAGATCTTCCCCTTCACCTACGAGAGCAAGCGCATGGGCATCATCGTGCGGGTAAGGGCGGCGTGTGCCACGCTGCTGGGGCACGGGCACACCTGGGCACCTGCCAGCCAGCCAGGCCTCACCTGGCTGTCCCCTGCTCACAGGTGCCACCCAGAGCACGGGAGGGCAGCCGGGCAGGGCAGGCCCTCCCTGGGCAGCACACCAGGTGAGACAACTGGAAGACTTTGGGGTGTGAGCACATGGCCAGGAGCAGGGGTGGCAGGGGACGTGGGCTGAGAGGCTGAGCTGGCACAGGGTAACCCCTGTGTTCAGGCTGGCAGCTCAGAGATCCACAGGATGCATTGAACATGCACTGAGTGTTCCCACAAATAGCTTGTGCTGCAGGGGATGCCTGCAACAAGTGCAGTGTGTATCCAGCTCAGTGCAGCAAGTGTCAGTTCTTCAAATTAATTACTTCTATAATGAAAATAGATAGGTAATTGTGTAGGGACTCTGGGCAATCTTTCCATGACCTAGAATAAAAATATTACCAATAGAAGAGGGAGGACTAAAGAACCTTCCTCCCCATTGGTTTTATTGCAAGTGCAAGCTTTTGATGAAATGCTGTTTTATCAAAGGTGTAGGAGGTGGACAAACCATCAAAGCCAGGTGAGCTTCATTAAATTGTGTTTTTATGCTCAATAGAAGTGAATGCCCTGAAACTTTCTTATCATGAGTATCTCTTATCATGAGTTATTCTTTCTCCTTCTTTGATTTGGAGTTTATTCCTTTTAAATTACCTATTATTTATCTTCTCCCCCGCTAGGAATAAAAAGATTTCTAGTTTGTATTTCTCTGTTTAGATTTTGCCATTTGCATTTTGGGCAAAACCAGCAAAACTCCCACTTGTGGTCAGTGGGAGCAACATCAGGCCTAGCTCCTGACTGTAAATGCCTTTAAAGAAGCACTGGTCCCTCTCTGTGAGTTGTTTTATTTTGTAGCCATTCAGCTGCTCTAAGCCACTGCAATCAGCTCTGTATGTGCCCTGTGCAGAGTTAGGGCTGAGTAGCAGATCTTGACTGCCTGGCTATTACTTTGCCACATTTCTGTATACTCCAAAATAATATCTTCATCAGGGGTTCAATTTCCATTAAAAAAAAAAAAAAAGTGCATGTAAATAGGTAGTTAGGAAGTAGAAATTGCTTTCATTAGACATGTTTGTGTGTGTGTGTAGGCACTGCATGTGGTTTGATCCACACTGGAGGGGTGTTCAGTTTTTCAGTGCCTCTCCTAAGCTGTGCTGCTTGTTCAGAAAACAGAAACAGGGGGAGGGAGAGCACATGAAGCATCCAGAAGAAAATACACCCGGGAGGGAGGTGAAGCTGCACTCAGCACTGCAGTGAGCAGAACCCAAAGGGAAACATTTCTCCTCACCTGCACAGGGGCTGCCTGTCCTTACAAACTGCGTTTTTTGGGGCTGTGAGGATTTTGCCAGGCTTCCTGCACAGCCTGGGGACAGAGTCTGGGCAGAAGTTCCTGTGTCCAGCCCAGCAGTGCTGCCCCTGCAGGCACCATCTCCCTGCACACCCTGTCTGCTCTGCCCTAGGAGAAGATCTCCTTCAGCACAACTTCGAGTAAATAGAGCAATAGTTGATGGTGAAGTCGCAGATGTTGCCTGGTTTGGGATATTTTTGCAGTAACTGAGTGTTTCCTTGCACTCAACTGTCGTTTCTGTACCTGACTGTTTCAGTTCTGAGAAATGCTGCTCTACCCAGGCAGCCTCCTCACCATAGTGTGCACTGACTTATCTTCCTCTTTGAAGGCCTGTTTGTTTGACCACAAGATTTTCCATTCTTCGTTTTCTTTGCGTTGTTTTCCCCTTAGCCATGTGGAATGATCTTTGTTGTAGAGCAGAGATAGTGCTATTGTCATATCTGGAATTGAAAGGGGCCTTTGAGCCGTGGCCAGAGGCAGACCATGGTGGAAAAAGATGCTTCCCCAAAACAATGTAACTGGCAAACCTGTGTGCAGATTTACAGGGTGATCTTGCCATGATCTGAGAACGCACTAACCTCCTCCTGAACTCGGGCAGAGGAAATGACTAATGCAAGGAGATAGCTGATACAGTATTTATATTGGACAAAAAACCCTAAACTATCTGCAGCCAGCTCTGCAGCACGGGAAGTGCAGGCTTTATTCAGTTTCCTACAGAGATGTTGTTAGACACTCTTTAATCAAATCATTTCATAGATAAACCCTTACCTTTGGCTACTGCCAGGAGTGCTGTGTTTGATTTAAGCAGATTCTGGTTGTTTTGGAAGAGTGACACCCGTTTTCCTCTGGGGATGTGGGATGTGTATCACTCTGTGGGGGCTGGATGTTCCAGCACATTGAAAACCACACTTGGCCTTAATTATGAGCATCTTCCTTGTGAATATCCCTGTGAGCTTGGCAAAAAATAGTCAGCAAAGAGCTTCATTATCCTTGGCTACTTCTTAATTTCCTCAGCAAAGACACTTCTTTTCTTCACAGTTTTAGTGTCCACATCAGGTGCTACATTTTGCTTTTTTTTTTTTTTTTTTTGTGCTCTGGATTTAAACTCTTGTTTTGCCAGTGCCACAGGACCTGGGGCTTTTAACCTATTCGTGTGTGAGAACCTCCACCACTAATTTCTGTAAAGGTGGAACAGACTGACCCAAATATTAGGGGAGAGAGTGAAGAAGGGTCCACTCTGCTTTTCTTTCATTTCTCTGTTCCTAAAGTACTTTTGCCACTTCGTTCACAGGTGTTTATTTCAGACCATCCTGGGCTTACTGGTTTTGCATTTTAAGTTTGTTTTCCTTCTATCCCTGGTGGCTGTCTCAGATTACAGAGCACTTTGTTCCTTACTCATTGTTTCATCTCCTTTGAGGAAATTGCCAGGATTTCCATTAGCTTGTAATACTCAGAGCTGTGGCCTTCCTTACCTGTCTGCCTGCTTAGAAGGGACCTTTTAATTTGTGGTAATGTAAATACGATTTGCTTGCAGCCTATAAACTCCTTGCATCAGATAAGGCAGGCAGCAATCTAAGCTTTCTGTGGCAAACATCAGCTTTAATTATGCTTATTCCATGTGGTGTAACAGAGCAGGTAAATCAGAGTGGGTTTGGCTCTGCTCAGCTTTGTGCATCTGTTCTGTTGTTTCAGGTAAGCAGGGAGTCGAGTTTCAAGGTGAGGGCTGGAGGTTATTCTGGAGGCACAGGCACTCGGGGCTGGGAGGGGTCTGTCTGATTAAAAAGCTGATCCTCCTTGTCTAAAGCATTAATTCCTGCTGCCAGGAGCCGAGCTGCCATTGAGCAGCCATCTCCTTCTGGCCCCAGAGCAGAAGCTGAGCTGGTGGCCCTTCCCCTGCCCCAGAGCAGACAGTTCTGTGCCTGCCATGCAGAGAATTCATCCCTCCCTCTGCTGTGTCAGGGCTGTCCCAGCTCAGGCTGCTGTGTTGTCTCTGCAGGACGAATCCACAGGAGAGATCACGTTCTACATGAAGGGGGCAGATGTGGTGATGGCTGGCATCGTGCAGTACAACGACTGGCTGGAGGAGGAGGTATGGGAGGGCAGCTCTGCTGCTCTGCTGCTCTGCTGTGGGTCTCATTTTTGTCTCCTAAGCTGCTGCTGGTTTTCTCGGGCAGCAGTAAGGCCTGTTGAAGTGATAATTTTTCTCCAGACAGGCCAAGGAAGGAGTTCTAAGCCATCTCTTTACCTGTGGTTTGTTTACATAGAGGTGTTGTTTCTAATGAGCCAGTTGTGGTGATGGGGTGTTGAATAAAGGACCAGTCATGTCCAGCTGTGTTTAGAACCCTATAAAACGGGATTAGTTTTTGAATAAAGTTAGTTTTTCAGCCTTTTGATATCGTGTCCAACAGCGACAGCACTGCTGCTCTGCTGCACTTGCTGCTCTGCTGCACTGCTGCACTGCTGCACTGCTGCACTGCTGCAGGGCACTGCTGCTCTGCTACACTGCTGCACTGCTGCGCTGCTGCTGGGCACTGCTGCACTGCTGCTCTGCTGCACTGCTGCTGGGCACTGCTGCTCTGCTGCTCTGCTGCTGGGCAATGCTGCAGTGCTGCTCTGCTGCTCTGCTGCTGGGCAATGCTGCAGTGCTGCTCTGCTGCTCTGCTGCTGGGCAATGCTGCAGTGCTGCTCTGCTGCTCTGCTGCTGGGAAATGCTGCTCTGCTGCACTGCTGTGGGGGCACCTAGCTGCTGGAACATCAGCAAGCCACGAGGTCACTGATCCTGGGCCTTCACTGGGTTGGTGCTCAGCCTGATGTATCCACAGGAGCAAGGGTGTCAGTGGCCAGCTCAGCATGGGTAATGGAGATTAACTCCTGTAAATTAGATGGGTTTTGCTCAAAGCTGATGGACACTCCCCAGCTCTGTCCTGGGCTTGATTCTCTGTTTGCATCTGTTTTAGCCTGAAGGCTCTGATTTCAAAACTACATTTGGCAGCTTTGTACTGGGGTGTGTTTGTCAGGTTAGCAGTGATGGTGGCACTGAGTTCTTGGAATCCCAGAATGGTTGGATTGGGAGACACCTTGAACCTCATCCCATTCCAACCCTGCCATGGGCAGGGACTCCTTCCACCATCCCAGGGTGCTCCAAGCCCTGTCCAGCCTGGCCCTGGACACTTTCAGGGATGGGGCATCCTCAGCAGTAGCTTTAGTTACTGATTCCCTGGTGTTCAGAGAAATAATAATAACATGGCCTTGTTTTAAAGAGTTGGATGCCAAAGATGTGAAGTCTACAAATCACAGGCTTGTGCCCTTTTACTTAGAGACAGAGAAAATTCAATCAGTGGGGTTGTTTTTGCCACCCTGGTGTAGCAGAGAGGACATTTTTCTTCCTGATCACTGGACTAGGTCACAAACCATTGCAGATCCCCTCTCTCCTCTCGAATTTATCGTGCACTTTATCAGAAGTTATAGACTCACTGGGGTTGCTCAAATGGGATGGTTATTTTCATAACCTGCTATCTTACACTGCCATCTCCACACTGCTGTGCATAAATCATTTCAGTAGAGCTGCAGTTCATGGCTTACAATGGGATCCTTCTTTGCAGTGTGGTAACATGGCTCGGGAAGGCCTCAGGGTTCTTGTCGTGGCCAAGAAGTCTCTGACAGAAGAGCAGTATCAAGACTTTGAAGTAAGTTTTTATTTGGGTTTTTTTCCCTTTGTTTTAAACAAACAATTGCTGAAGTGATTCTCACAAAACTCTTGTGATAATGCTGCCTCTCACCTCCCAGCTCTCTGCTAGAATTGTTGTTCTAAAATGTCTCGATATTCTTTTAATCAAAGTTGCTTTTCAAGTGATAGGTAGGAAGTGTTTATCCCAGTGAAGACCTTCCCAAGCAGCTCCTGAATCCTGAATAACCAGAATACAAACCAGGCAGCTCCCTGCCAACACGGGCTCCACATGTGGGGTTTGTGTCTCTGCCCAGGGCACTGCCTGGCTTATCCAGGCAGGCAGAATGGGAAGGGGAACTGTTCAGTTAATGCAGGGACGTGGTGATGGAACTGTTTAGGCTTCTCTGGTGCCATTGTTTGTCCAAGTGTTGCCTGTGGTGGGAGGGAGCTGCTTGCAGGCTCTCTGCAGGTGCCACTCCAGCAGCTGCCGTGCCTTGGTGTGCCCTGTGCTGCCCACCAGCAACAGCAGCAGCTCCCTGAAGCATTTCCCACCTCACTCTACCAGGCACCCCGAGTTCCCCAGGCCTCACAGGCACCCCGAGTTCCCCAGGCCTCACAGGCACCCCGAGTTCCCCAGCCCTTACAGGCACCCCGAGTTCCCCAGCCCTCACAGGCACCCCGAGTTCCCCAGCCCTCACAGGTTCCATCTCTCATTCATGGGATCAGACCTGCCTGCCTTGGAAGGCACCTGCAGGAGGATGTATTTCCAAGCTGTGCACAGGGACACCCTTCCCTGGAGCAGGTGGAAGGCACAGAGGGAGGCTGCCCGTTCCACCCTGGGGCTGGCCAGCCCAGTGTCCCCAGCTGACCGTGCCCTGTGTCCCCAGGCTCGCTACGTGCAGGCCAAGCTGAGCGTGCACGACCGCTCCCTCAAGGTGGCCACGGTCATCGAGAGCCTGGAGATGGAGATGGAGCTGCTGTGTCTCACCGGGGTGGAGGATCAGCTGCAGACAGACGTCAGGCCCACGCTGGAGACGCTGAGGAACGCTGGCATTAAGGTCTGCCTGAGCCAGGGCTGCTCCAGCAGGAGCACAGAGACCCTGTGGGCGCGTGGCCCTGTCCCACGGGCTGTCACTTACAACTTGGGGGGCCCTCTGAGGGTGTAAAACATCACTTTGGGGAACAGAAGGTGCTGCAAGTAGTAAATGTTAACACATGACTGTGTCACCTCTTGTGCTTTTCATCCCCTCCCATGCTCTGGCTCCTCCTGCAGAGAAAGGAATCGTGTGGGCACGAGGGGGGTCCAGCAGGAGACTTGGGGACAATTCTTCTTTCAGGGAGTCGCATGAAGCAGGGCAGGTGTGGCTGTGTTTGGTTTGTGGTGCATGAACCCCCGTGCTGGGCTTGGAGCTGTGGACATCCACGTTTTCAGTAGCCACTAGAGGGGAGTCTGAGCCAAGGGAATCAGGGACTGGATGTTTTTCGCAGCTGTCTGGGCTCCAGCATCTCTGACTCCACACCTACAGCCTGAGCTGTGCTCAGCAGTGAGGCAGCTGCTGCCGTGCCTGCCCAGGTTCTCTCTCTGAAAGCTTTGTCAGCCTTGCAAAAGGGGAGAAAAATGGATTAAACATTCAGGTTTGGGTAAGAAAAGTAGGTGAAAGGTCCTGGTTGTGGTTTCTCTGCTTTAAGTTGCAAAGTGAGCAAAAACCTGAAGCCGTGCTGTGAATACAAAGCAGGGCTGTGTGTTTGGGGCCGAGGTGGGAAGGGGAGGTCAGTGCTTGGGACGAGCTTCCAAAAGTGCTTTTTCTTTCCTTTTCTTTCCTTTTTCTTTCCTTTTCTTTTTCTTTCCTTTTCTTTTTCTTTCCTTTTCTTTTTCTTTCCTTTTCTTTTTCTTGCCTTTTCTTTTTCTTGCCTTTTCTTTTTCTTGCCTTTTCTTTTTCTTCCCTTTTCTTTTTCTTCCCTTTTCTTTTTCTTGCCTTTTCTTTTTCTTCCCTTTTCTTTTTCTTCCCTTTTCTTTTTCTTGCCTTTTCTTTTTCTTCCCTTTTCTTTTTCTTCCCTTTTCTTTTTCTTGCCTTTTCTTTTTCTTCCCTTTTCTTTTTCTTCCCTTTTCTTTTTCTTGCCTTTTCTTTTTCTTCCCTTTTCTTTTTCTTCCCTTTTCTTTTTCTTGCCTTTTCTTTTTCTTCCCTTTTCTTTTTCTTCCCTTTTCTTTTTCTTGCCTTTTCTTTTTCTTCCCTTTTCTTTTTCTTCCCTTTTCTTTTTCTTGCCTTTTCTTTTTCTTCCCTTTTCTTTTTCTTCCTCTTTCTTTGTTGTTTGCATTCCTGTAAACAGCAGAGACTTCAGCAGAGAGCGAGACCAGGGGAATCAGAGTTCCTCAGTGGTGTTGAAGTCCTGGCCCAGCACTCCAAAGGGTTTTCCCTCTTCCCTCTCTCCTCACCTTGGCTGGAGCTGGTGAGGAGTGTGGGATGTGCTGAGCCCTCCTTGCACTGCAGTCTTCCTCAGGGCACTGCGTGTGAGGAGTAAATCCAGAGTGAAGGGGGTCTTGCAGTTCATGATAGGGATCGTCTTGTTAAGATCAAATCTCTTTCCAGCCTCAGATTATTAAACAAATGAGTATTTGTGTGGGTTTTTTGTTGTCATTTTTGGATTTTCTTAAGGTTTTTGTATTTCTCATTAAATATTCTCGAGCAGTGTCTTGAAAGAATAAAGTGGAAAAACCCAAACTCACTGTGATATATTTACACTGGAGAAAGAACTCCCAGCCATTGCTGCTGACATTGCTTTCTAACTCCCTCCCCTCACCAGCACAAAATAAAAGGAGCAGTGTAGAGTTAAAAAAAAAATCTAAAAAAAAACCCCTTAACCAAGTTTTTTTAGTGTGTTCCAGACGTACACATCAGCACTGAGCTAACCCCAGTTGCATCATCCACATTTCAGGCTGGGCCAGGAGGGATCTTTCTGCAGCAGGGCCCGGTTGAGAAATGGCCGGGGAGGGACACATTAACACACAAATACACATTTTTTTAGCTTGCATTTTGTGGGTTTATCAGCAGAATCTTGAAATCTTGCAGGTGGGAAAAATGTTGCACAGAGTTTGTAACAGAGTTTGTAACTTCCTTTGTGTCTCAACCTCTTTAAGAGCTTTGATTTCTTTCACATGTGGGAATTTTCTTGCGTGTTTTAAAATCGGGGTTTTTCAGAAGAATAATTTGCATGTGTATTTTAACAGTCCTTTTATAAGGCTGAAGGGGCAGGTGGTACCTGCAGAGGCCCCGCAGACGTGGTTGTTAAGCTTTATTTAAGACATGAAATGTTTGGATTTTAGGTGTGGATGCTGACGGGGGATAAGCTGGAGACAGCCACGTGTACAGCCAAGAACGCTCATCTGGTGACACGGACACAGGACATCCATATATTCAGACTAGTGAGTAACACCCTCAGACCCTCTCTCAAGGGGCCCAGGCTCTGGGACAGTGTGAGAGGAGGAGTGTGAGATCACAGCTGCTTTCCAGCAGGGTATTTTTGGTTTTTCGACCCAGCCTTCTACCCCGAGTTTTTGTTTCTGTGGCCGCGTGCCCTAACTCAGCGTGCTGCCTGTCCTGGCTGCGTCACTTTTGTTCCCTCTGGGATTCTTTGCTGTTTTGTCACCCCGGTGAAGCACACCTTGCTCAGTCCCACCCTCCCACAGGTGACAAACCGAGGAGAAGCCCACCTGGAGCTGAACGCCTTCCGCCGCAAGCACGACTGCGCCCTGGTCATCTCGGGGGACTCTCTGGAGGTAGGGCCCGCCCCGGGGCCCGGGCTGGGGGACCCCCCAGAGCAGGTGTGACCCGGGGGTGTGCTGTGTGTCCCCAGGTGTGCCTCAAGTACTACGAGTACGAGTTCATGGAGCTGGCGTGCCAGTGCCCCGCCGTGGTGTGCTGCCGCTGCGCGCCCACGCAGAAGGCGCAGATCGTGCGGCTGCTGCAGGAGAGGACGGGCAAACTCACCTGTGCCGTGGGTGAGTCAGCAGCCAGGGGGGCACCTGCAGCCTCTCCTTGCTCAGGGAACAGCCTCACCTTGCCTGCTGTGGATTTCATTGTAGCCTGCTGGCGCTGAGAGCAGCAGCGAGCTCTGTGAGAACAGACAAGGCTTTCCCACAACGCACGCCGAGAAACCGTAAATGGCTCCTGCACCTAGGAATTGTTTACACAGAAGTCTTGGTTCTAATTAGCCAGTCATGGTGATAGGGTGGTGGTCAATTTACCCATCATGTCCAGCTGTGTAAAAACCTATAAACAGGGTTTGGTTTGTTTTAATAAGGTCAGACCTCTTTGGTCTAGAAAGAGTCAATGATAGCATTGCAGTCTGGTACCGTAGCAGTGACAATCTCGTAGCACCTGGAAGTGCTGGTTTGGGGAGCCGTGGGTTTGTGGGGTGGTGGTGAAGATGATTGAAATTTGGCACGTGCAAATTCAATGCCAAACTCCTCCTCACCCTGCTCAGGTGGCATCTTTGCAAAAGAGAGCTGGAACCTGATCAGGTGAAGTGCCACTGTTAATCTGGGAGCTTTGATATAATGGTACCAGCTACAAGGGAGATACATCGATCACTGACCTGGGGATCGATTAAAACAAAACTTAAGAACCTAAATTCATTACTTCTGATTAAAACCTCACATTTGTTGTTTGGGTTAAGTGTTTCTTCTAATATTCCAGTGTGGTGCAGATGACTTTGGTGGGGTTGCAGGTTGCCCCTGATGCTTAACTCCCAGTTTTGTTTGTGCTCTGCCCTGCAGGTGATGGAGGGAATGATGTTAGCATGATTCAGGAGGCTGACTGTGGTGTTGGAGTTGAAGGAAAGGTGAGATTACCTCATCTTTAATGAGAATTTCTGTGGCCAGTTTTCAAGCAACTCTTAAATGAATCCTCAGATATTTGTGCAAGAAAGGGAGCAAGCTCCCACAGGAATCATCATCAGACCAGCAGCCCTATCATTAGAAATAATTTGGCTGTAAAGGAGACTACTGTTAAAGGGAGTTCAAATTCATGATTTGGTTCTTGGCAGGATCCCCGAATTTGTACCTTCATGGTTAGTTTTGGGGGTTTTTGGTGCTCCATGTGCTGGAGTTACAATTCCACTGTAAGATGTACCCTACATGCACAATTAAAAACTGTTCATATTAGATTGCAAAACAAACTCTGGGTTAGACCTCTGATTCCTGCACCTGGAGCTGTGTGGAGCTGCAGGACTGGATTGGCAGCAGCAGACAGACTCTGCTTGCAGTGAGCCAAAACTGTGTGAACTTCTGAGACTGGGAATTTGTGTTCAGCACTGACTTGAGAGGAGTGTCACGTTAACATGTGTGTCATGAATCAGAATCCAGAGGTTGCTTAGAATTGGAGGCCAAGGTTCAAATGGGAATTCTCCTCGTGTTTTTGCTCTTTGCTTAAAACCCACAGTGGAAGAAGAAGGGCTGAGGCAATGCTCTCCCTCACCTAACATACTGCAGATATTCCTGGGAGTTCTGTCAGTGCTAACTCAATGACAACACGATATTCTTTGTTTCCAGTGCTGAAATGATCTCAGTGTGCTTTTCCTTGCTCTTGTTCCCAGGAGGGGAAGCAGGCATCGCTGGCAGCTGACTTCTCCATCACTCAGTTCAAGCACCTGGGCCGTTTGCTCATGGTGCATGGAAGGAACAGCTACAAGAGGTCTGCAGCCCTCAGCCAGTTTGTGATCCACAGGAGCCTCTGCATCAGCACCATGCAGGTAAATGGGCTGCCAGGGGGGCTTCCAAAGAGAGGTGGAGCAGCCAAATCATAAAGCAAAGGTCCTGTGTCTCCTTTGGAATGCTGCTTTTTCTTCCCCTGAAAGTTGTCAGGGGTTAGGACTTGAGTTACTTACATGGGTTACTTGGATATGAAAACACATGAGGACATTCCTGGTGTTGGACAAATATCAGGAGCTGCTCCAAAGGACTGAAAAGGGTTAATATTCCATTAGTCTGTCTTCGTTTCAGGAACTGGGAGAACCCACTGCAAGAATGTTCCAGTTTGAACAGAGTGTATTTTTAAGCTGTTCCTTTTACTGCAGTATCTCAGTGCCTAAAAAGCTCATTTCTTTTCTAGGCTGTTTTCTCATCAGTATTTTACTTTGCTTCGGTTCCTCTCTACCAAGGCTTCCTCATCATTGGGTAAGAGCTCACTTTTTACTGGTCATGAGGAAAACCTGAACGCTTTGGGGCTGATTAAAATACAAGCCATGCACATCTCCACTCTGCTCACAGCACTGCTTCAGGAGCTGGGTGTGAGCCTTGCCCCCTTGCAGTGCAGACACCTCCAGAAACCTTTCCAGCAGGATGGTTTGTCACCTCTGTGAAGCAGCCCATCCTCCAGGAGTGTCCCTTTGATCCCAGTGAAGAGCAGAGGGTCAGGGTTAGGCTTGTGGGCTGGTGTCTGCACAGCAGGGAGAGGCAGTGCCAGGGGGGACACCCCACCCTCAGTTCCTGCCCAGAAACTGCCCCAAGCAGGGCATTGCAACTGTGATCCCAGTGTGACTTGTTACACTTTGGAGTACATCATTTAAAAAACCAGCAAATTCATCTCCTTTGCCTTCTGATGCAAACAGAATCAACCCTGAGCTGAGAGCAGACTTTGGGATGGGCACAGGTCAGTCCTGGGCTCCATTGATAACCCACCACAGTATTTGAACCAGTCACTTGTGTATGAATGTTCCTGATCAAAGTCACTCAAAAAGCCAATCCTGATGGGTTTTTCCTGCTTGCAAAACTCTGGTGTGCTCCATTTGCCAGTTTTTATAATGTGTACATTGTTGGGCACTTACAGAATATTGTATTTCCTTTCTGGAGCCTCGCATTTGTTTGCTCATCTCCACCTGAGATAATTTACTGGTCTCCTGCCTTCTTCCCAGGTACTCCACAATTTACACCATGTTTCCCGTGTTTTCTCTTGTCCTGGACAAGGATGTGAAATCTGAAGTTGCAATGCTGTACCCAGAGCTCTACAAAGATCTTCTCAAGGTGTGGGAGACTCCTGTTTGTGTGTTTTGCTTTAGGGCAAGATCCTCACCTTGATTTGAAACTCTAGATGTGTAAAGTCAAGTGTAATGCCAGGAGATCCAGAACTTCATCAGGCATTTCCAGGCAAAATTCTGTTAAAGTCAAATTTGAATCAACAGATAGAACCAGAATTCCTGGCAGTTGCTTATTGAATGCTGCATGAAATGCAATTTATTAAAAACGGCTGGGCAAGTAGAAGTTTCATTCTGTGGGAAATTCTAAGGATTTAATATTACCAATTGGTTCCATAATAAAGGGAAAAGAGAAATTGTTGGGGATTTGGCACTGTCCTGAAGCCAGAAAAGGGAAGAGGGGAAGGGATATGCTCATTTGATGGAGGCAGGAGGTTATCCCAGAGTTTCTTCAATAGAAATGTGGCTGGAGCCTGATCTGGGGGTTTGCTTGCTGTGCCATTTTTGTAGCTTTAGCATCTAAGTCAGGTCCCCCTCCTTAGACAAAGAAAACTTTGTTTACCATAGAAATATCAGGAAGGTAAATCTTGTCTTAGATTCCTTTTTAGTTTTTTTTTCTTCCTCCCTGGAAAATGTTTTGAATAACTGGGGTATGCAGTATTATTCCCTGGGAACATCTTTCTTGGTTGGAGGAAAGGGTGGACTGAGTCTTCCCCAGATCCTTTCCCTCCAGGATTCCTGTTAAACAGATACTCTGAGAAGCACAGCCTGTTTTTCCAGAGCCTCAATAAGTCTCCATCTGGTTTCACTTGGATGTTGTCTCTTATGTCATAAACCACGAATTCTTCAGCCATCCTTAGGCCTGGTCTAAACATAGGGGGTTTTGTGCTGCTCTGGCTGTGTTGGCTGGAGATGGCTTTTTAAAATCTATCTGCCTTCAGTATGAGGGTGATTTGTGTGTGTCCAGAAATACAATATGAATGTGTTCACGTCGATGTGTGTACACACATCTTGGATTTCACAGTACAGTGCCTCAACTCCTGAGGCACCTTTGCACTGAATTAGTTGTGTGTGCAGTGAGGGCCAGGCTGTGCTGGGGCAGCCCTGAGCTCCCACAGCCCCTTTGTGCACCCAGAGAAATGAGAATAAAGGGGCACTGCATCGGGGCTGCTTGCTTTGTTTTATTTTCTTTTTTTTCCCAAGTCATCTTCCAGTTATCTTATTAATTGCTAAGTTGTTCAATAAGTGGATTTTCATAAAAGAAAACCCCAATGGAGCTTTGTCTTTTTTCCCCACCCAGGGACGACCGTTGTCATACAAAACGTTTTTAATCTGGGTCCTGATAAGCATTTATCAAGGTAAGAAATCAACTTCTGCGTGTGCCTTTAGATGTAGTAGTGTGTGTGGCTGTCTAAGTTTTGGTATTGCAGGAAGTTAAGTAAGGCATGAATGAATTTCCCAAAGTATCCTTGTGGTGGTGAATATTTTTTGTCTTGTCTCGGAAAACGTCAGTAGCGTTACCAAAGGAAAAAATTGCCTAAACCCAAATATTGGCAGTAATTGGGCAACCCTGGGATGTAGAATTCAAACCAGTGTGCCTCCCTCCATCAGAACCAGCCACTGTAATTCTCTGCAGGTTCCTTGCAGTGCTGTAGTTGCCCCACCTGTAAAGCAGAGCTCATGACTCGCCCCCTCTTTGGGGAGAAGTTCTCCAATCTGTGGATTTTGCAGGTTTCTGTTGACATGGAAGATGCAGCATCTGTAGCCTTCTGTATTTTATCCAGAAATGGAAGTGGCAATAGTTCTGGTTGCTTCACAGGCATCTGTAACTCAGGGTCAGAGCCGAGCTCATGTTCTTGATTATATCTCATACACTCTAATTAGGCTGCTAAAGCAATTAAGTAAATGCTTTAATTACAATGTATTTTGTAATTAATGGTACAATGTAGAGTGTAATAGTGGATGTAGTAATTTGGGTATATATCTAAGAAGATCTTTTATTTCATATTGTCGTTTTTTTTTTTCTAAATCAAGAACCCTCAAACTCAAATGCTCTCTGTAAGTATTAACCAGGGAATTGCAGAAAACAGGTCAATAATGTGGAGCTAAAAGCTGAAGTGGCAAGATTCCTTGTTTTGCAAAACTCTTTATCAACAAGACTCAGAATAAGGGCTCAAAACATCAGGTAATCCTTATGGATTTAATTGATATTGCCATCCTCAGCAGGGAGTGAATCTAGGAGTGTAAAATCTCTGTTAGCTTTATTTCCTGAAATCTGTCACGGGAGTACTGCAGCAGGGGTGGAGGGCTTGGGATGCTGAGTGACACCATGGCAAAGCCAGGGCACTGAGAGAACACTGCAGGGATGGAGGGCTGCACACCCAGGGCACTGAGAGAACACTGCAGGGGTGGAGGGCTACAGCCATGGGTGATGCACGGGGGGAAGGTTCCTCCCGGAGCTCAGAGCACTCTCTGGTTGCAGGGTTTGGTTAGAGTGACTTCACCAGTGCTGTGCTCCATAACCAGCAAACAGCGGCCAAACAACGGGGCCAGTTGCTAGCAGAGATGAGCCCGACCCAAACCTGAGCAGCCCCAAAGTTTGGAAAGTTCACGGCGGGGTTTGAACTCTGTGGCTCGAGCTGGGTTCCCTCACAGGTTTTCCCTGCCGGAGGCGGGCTGGGTGATGGATGTCGGTGTGGATTACTCATGCTGCTCACATGAGTTATTTGTGCAGGTGGCCTGGAGCCCTGGCCAGCCGGGAGAGGAGCACAAACAATGCCTCGTTAGCAGAGCTTTAATGGGATTCTCTTCGGGGGAGGTGTGAAGGGGAGAGATCTCGGCCCAGGCGGTGCAATTTGAGGCTCACTTGTATCCACTGAGCTTTTCAGCACTTGGCTGCCTCTTGGCACCGAGGCAGTGTGGTAGGGTATAGAAGGATTTGATATCTTTTAGCTTCTGAGTAGTGACCAAGTGCTTTTGTGGGAGGATAGAGTTTCATGATGTTAGAGATCTCCAGTTGCCAAAACAGCATGTATTAATTTCCTATCTCCATGTGTCTATGAATATGATGGACTGTTAGAAAACTTTGGGTACCTCTGCTGTAACTTTTCCCTGCCTTCTCATCAGTTCTGTCTCCTAAATAGTAACTGATTCGTTGTCGTTACGTTCATCAGGTTTCATGAAAAACAGCCTCAAGACAGGATTGTTTCAGCCTTTCCAAGACCTAACTGTGGGTTTTAGAGCTGAGCCTGGTGTTTGACTGAAATAGTTCCATTCCCCTGCAGGTAGCATCATCATGTATGGAGCGCTCCTCCTCTTTGAATCCGAGTTTGTGCACATTGTTGCCATTTCCTTCACGTCCCTGATCCTCACCGAGCTGCTGATGGTGGCCCTGACGATCCAGACGTGGCACTGGCTCATGATCGTGGCTGAGCTGCTCAGCCTCTCCTGCTACATCGCTTCCCTGGTCTTCTTGCACGAGTTCATTGGTGAGGTTCCATGCTCTCCCCCAGGCAGTTCATGGCCTGGATGGCAGCAGGATGAATTGAGCAAAAGGCTGTTGGTGGAGCCAGCAGAAGGCACAGTGACAGTGGTACCACAGTGAGCTCTGTGTGATTTGAAGGCACTGGGAAGATATTTTATGGTTTCTTCCCACAGCAAAATGCTGGAGGAGGTAAAGGGGGTCAGCAGAGTGTGCTACCCAGTGAATCTCATCCATCCTTTGAGCTCCAGCACATCAGCTCTCTCATGTAGCAGTGACCTTTATTTCCAGATGGGAATTTGAGCTGGAAGAGTGAAGTCTCTGCTGTTGGATTGAAAGATTTGGTCTTTTAAACTGGGTGAAGGAGCTGCCTCCTAAAACTTCCCTTACTTTATCTGTTCCTTAGGATCATTCTCTTACGGGTTTGGTTGAGGGTGGTGTTTTAGTTGCCTGAAGCAGAGCTAATCCTAGTCCCTGGCTGGAGGAAAAAGGATGAGGGGTTCCAGATTCCCCCAGTAACTGTTGAGTTGCAAATATCAGACCCATGGGCTTGTTCCAGTGTTTGTTCAGAGCCACAAGATGTCACTGCTTCTTCCGTAAAGCTCTGTCCTAACCGAAGACAACAGGGATAACTTCCCCCCTGGCTGGATCTGTCTCTTGCATGTGGTTATACCAGTGCCCCTTTGAACGATGCTTTAACTCTTTTTGTAAAGATTCTCAGGTGTTTTGGGTCAAGAGCTGCGTTTGCTGGGCTCAGCCAAGCAGCAGAGGCAGCTCCCAGCGTGGGAGCACACGCAGGGCTCAGCACTGCCAGGAGGGTGTCCCTGTTCCAGGTGGGGTTTGGGAGGGCAGTTACCTGTGAGAGCCACCTTCCTTACACCCCACAGCTCAGCACATCTCAGCGTCTGCTGGGGAGGAGAAGGGTGGAGGAGTGGGGAGCCAGCTATCATGTGACCTTTGAACGTGGAGGTGGGACAGTGTTAGGAACTGTAAAATCATGGAATGGCCTGGGTTGGAAGGGAGCTTAAAGATGATCTGGTTGCAACCCCGTGCCGTGGGCAGAAGGAAGCAGTGGTAGACTGAGCTGCTCTCCTGCACCCTTCCCAGAAGGTCCTGGCCGTGTTTTTGACTCCGTGCTCGTTTTTCCACACAGATGTTTACTTCATTGCCACCTTGTCGTTCCTGTGGAAGGTCACTGTCATCACCCTGGTGAGCTGCCTGCCCCTCTACGTCCTCAAGTACCTGAGACGGAGGTTTTCTCCCCCCAGCTACTCCAAGCTGACGTCCTAGGGCTGCTCCTGGCACAGGGACAGAGCCCAGCTGTCCCCATGACGAACACGTCCAGGCCTGCACCAGGACCCTGTGGTAATCTCTGTCACCTGCTGCTGGAGTGAGACACTTCCAGACTGCCCTGAAGGGAACCCGACACCCAAAGGGAGTGTTTGGAGGGTGGAGGCTCTGAGTTCATCCAGTTCTTGGCACTTTTGTTCTGCTTGACTGGGGTCAGATGCATGGAACTGCGATGGGTTTCTCTTGCGTGGTTCCAAGTCTGTGGAAGCTGCTACCTGACCTTGGGATCTCCATTTGACAATTTAAAGTGAATTTTTTAAGTGTCTGCGCTGTTCTTTGCATTGTGTTACTTGGTTTTTTTTACGTTATTCATCTTTTTGATTCAAGTAGTTACATTCTTTTTACATCTTGGAAATCCCTTAATGTAGGTGATGCGCTGCGCTGCTGACAGCTGATTCCTGATTTATGGCATGTTGTTTCCATAGTGGGGCTCCAGCATGTCGGATCTGCACACACTGGAGAATCTGAGCCTGTCTGAGATTCCCCTTCATTGAAATGTGGTCACCCCAGTGATTTTGGAGGTATCCAGCCATTGATAAAGACAGAGAAGGGGTAGCTCAAAACGAGGGAATTCAGTTTTGTTTAGCTTTTGTGCTTCCTGTTAAAAGGAGCCCGTGACATAATAGTTTTACTCCGTATTTATTTGTGTAGGAGAAAATTATCTAAACTAAAGCAAATCCTCTTTGGAGCAGAACTTTGCAGTTGATCATCCTTGAAATGTGTCGACAACGTGAGAAGAGACTCGTACTGTTCTGCAGACAATGTGGCAGACGTGTCTTGAATCCTTGGAGACTGCAAGGAGAGGTCACAGAGCTGCTACTCCTCGCAGCTCCATGAAATCTGTTTCCTGTTAGTGTGAAACTTTGAGGGTGAGCTGCAAATAAGCAGAGGCACTCCTGGGTGGATGTTTTAATGACATGCTCCCTGCAGAGAGGCAGTTTTGGTAACCTTGCACTTGCCTGGCTCTAAAAATCAAACCTGAATCACAGGAGTGGGTTCATACAAAGGCATTAGGCTTGTGTGCAGAGCAAATTTATGCATTTTTAATTTTCAAAAATTAAACTCAATGAGTTCTGTCATTATTATAAACTTTGGTCCACGTTATCATGAGGAGAGCAACACGTGCTTGGGCTTCTCAGCAGAAGGGCAGAGACTTACAGGGTCCTTTTAGAGCTGGGTTGATGCATCAAACATGGATGGGCTGTTAGTGGCAGCCATCCTTGGCTAAGGCTCTTCAGTCTGTGCTGGATTATTTGCTTGCTGTCTTCTTCCCACATCAGAGAAACCACGGGCGGAGCTGGCACTGCTTGGCGCCCTTGTTCCTTGGCTGCACAGGAGGGAAAGAGCCCAGAGCCTGAGCCCCTGTCCCAAAGCAGAACCCACAGCCTGAGCCCCTGTCCCAAAGCAGAGCCTGAGCCCCTGTCCCAAATCAGAACGCAGAGCCTGAGCCCCTGTCCCAAATCAGAACCCAGAGCCTGAGCCCCTGTCCCAAAGCAGAGCCCAGAGCCTGAGCCCCTGTCCCAAATCAGAACCCACGGCCTGAGCCCCTGTCCCAAAGCAGAGCCCAGAGCCTGAGCTCCTGTCCCAAATCAGAGCCTGAGCTCCTGTCCCAAATCAGAGCCTGAGCCCCTGTCCCAAATCAGAGCCCAGAGCCTGAGCTCCCTTCTGGGAGCTGGGCTCACAGCCTCCTGTGAATTAATGTTGTTTTGCCAGAAAGATCCTTAACATTGTCTTCATCACGACTGGGTAGTGTTGGCCATGCCACTGTTCTGGAGTCCCCAGACTTGATTTCACAGAATCATGGAATGGTTTGGGTTGGAAGGGACCTCAAAGCCCACCCAGTGCCACCCCTGCCATGGTAGGGACACCTCCCACTGTCCCAGGCTGCTCCCAGCCCCAATGTCCAACCTGGCCCTGGGCACTGCCAGGGATCCAGGGGCAGCCACAGCTGCTCTGGGCACCCTGTGCCAGGGCCTGCCCACCCTGCCAGGGAGGAATTTCTTCTCGATATCCCATCTAATTTGCTTTCATTAGTTTAATACAAGAACCAAGAGCTCCTGCTGGCCCCAGGTGGTGAGTGAGCAGCCCAGCCCCTCTGGGCTCTGCTGCCCAGCCCTGTCCCTCTCTCCTGTGTGGTGGTAGTTCCATGTCCTGCAACAGCAACAGTGCCAAGCTGCTGTGTGTAAATATTTGAGACATATAAATGGTAGAATTCACTGTTTCCTCAAGTCAATACCGTTTACACTGAGTGGACCATATTTGCAAACTACTAGCTTACACCAAGAAAGGGAGTGAACTGTGATTTCATTTGTATTTATTGAATCATAAGTTTAGTAGCATATTTAGTAGAGTTGATAGTGATCTATAGCTGTGTTTTGGGGTGTGGATTATGTTCTTTGCAGCTCGTGGTTTTGCACAAGGTAGTAAATCCAGGAAGTCATTTCTGCCTGGATATACACTACATTTTTTCAAAGCAGTCAGAGACTAAAACTGCCATCTAACAAACAGCAGGAAAGAGGAACACTTCTATTTTTCAAGTTTAGCACTTTATGTTTGCAACCCATTTCTCTTAAGTTATTTTAAAATGTTTTTAAAAGCAAAATTTAATACACATGTTCCTATTTACTGTACATTAAAATAAATGGATTCTCTGCTGGAAATTTAATCTTTTCCTCTACTACACTCATAATTTGTACTTCTGGGGAGTGAGGCATTGCTTTCTTCAGTGTAGTGTCTTGTTTGTGGCCTTAGTGTTCTTCCTCTTCCTTTATCTGTGGGATTTGTGCTGTAGCAGTTCATGTGTGACCTGTGTGCTTTGGGGCTGCTCCAGGTGAGTCTCCTGTGTCAGTGTCACTGTGCTCCTGCTGGCCCTGGCTCCAGGGCGAGTCTCCTGTGTCAGTCTCACTGCTCCTGCTGCCCCTGGCTGCTGCAGGGTGGGGTTTTGTGGCACACACTGTTCTCTTCCTGCACCTCTGCAGTGATTCCAGCTGTGTCACAGCCTCCCTGTCCCCTCGACTCTGCATTTCTCTCTCCACACAGCTTGTCCTGCTCAGCTGTGCAAACATCTGTTGGCTCAGCTCGTGGTGCAGGGGAAACCCAACATTCTGTGTCCAACAGCAGCAGCTTCAGTCCGTGCAGGGTGTGATCAGACGGGCTGAGGGGTGGTCAGGGCCATCCCTGGGGGCCCCCTGGGCTGAGGACTGTGCTGGGAGCTGCAGCAGAGGAGTTTTCCTGTGCTCCCCTGAGCTCCCCCAGCCAAACCCCGGGACAGCCCCGGCCTCTGGAGCCCAGGGAAGTCGTGCTGGAGGTGAGCTGGGTTTGTCAGGGAGCCCCAGGTGAGAGGGGGAGTCCCTGCAGCTGCTCTGTGGGCTTTATGTGCAGGAAAGCTGCTGCAGCCCTGCTGCATCACAGCCCCCTGGTTTGCACAGGCAGAGCTCTGCCCCAGGTGTGAACCCCTGCCACGTGCAGCTCAGTGTCCCAGGCTGTTCCTGTGGGATTGGGCTCATCCCACAGTGTCTGGGGCCAGGCCAGTGCCCACTGCAGCAGGAGCTGATGGGCTCTTTATTCATTGTTAGTTATTTCATAAGTGTTAAACTCCATGATTTGCATGAAATCCTGTGGTTCACAGCTTTGCCAATATGGTCCATGACTACTGCCTACGACAACTTGTGTACTTATATGCCTTTGAGAACATTTTTAATTGTTAAAATTGTTTAAAAAAATCAGTGTTCATTTAATTTTTAATGGGGAAATGGATTCTGGTGTCCAAATGGTATTTACTGTGATGCCGATGTTTTGTACCTGTCATCCAGCTAAACCACCTGTAAATACTCCTCAGTCAAGAGAAATATGAATGCCAATTATTTATTGTTCTGTGGAGTTACATGTCGCAGATGTGTAAGAACTTAAAAGGGAATGTTGTAAAACAAGGTGGAAAAAATAAATTTTATGCAACTTCTTTAGTTCAGCCCTGTATGGTGCAGCTGGTTAGTCCTGGCATGGCCAGTCCCAGATGTGTGGGAAGGGTCAGGACAGGCAGAATTTGTCCTGTGGGCCTTCAACCTCTGTGTGGGAAATGCAAATCCAAGAAATGATCAGAGCTGCTTTGATAAATTCCTTCTAGAGCCAGTTTTGGTTTAACAGGGGTGGTCATTGCTGCTGGCAGCCTCTGCTGGGAATGAGGAGAGAGTTTTCATTGGAACACAGATATATCCTGCCCTGGGAAGAGCAGTGATGCAACAGCATTAGGAACAGCTATTTTGGGAATGTTCTCATCCCTTGGACATTTGATTCAGTGAGTGGCTCGGCACGAGAGCAGTCCCAGGGTGAGGAACAGGGAGAGGCAGGATTTAACACTGAGTGTTCTCCACAGGGGAAACGTCAGTAATGCTGAGTACAAACACAGGACAGCACTTTTCTACCAAAAAGGTAATAAAGCCATAAACACTCTTTAAAAAAAAGGGAAATTAAGAATGCAATTGGATAAAATAAATCTCTAACTTGGGCGACTGTTTATTGAAAGCAGTGATAAACTATCCCTCGGATCATTGAGCATCTGTGGAAGTGTTTCTTTTAGATTCTCTAGGACACAGATGCCCTTTTTAATGACTAACTTCTTTTGGGGATAAAGTAGTTAATGCAAATATTCAATAAACCGTTTTTGTGATGTTTGCACACATCAAATGAGTGGTGTAGACTCCAGAAATGACAGGAACAGACTTTGCTCCCAAGTGTTACCAATTTCCCACTCTAAATGGGTTACATAAGCCCTGGTTAGTGGTTCCTTTAATTTATGGACGGTTTCTTTTTAATGGTGAAATGTGTAATTAAAAAAAGCTAGAAATAGTTTTTCTAAACTCACTCTGGAAGGGAAGGAGAATTTCAGCAATTTTTTTTTTCACCCAAACATTGCATAATAGTAGAAATGTCAAAGATTTCCATGGGGTTTCATTTCATTCTTCATGTGGCTGTGGTCATGCAAGAGGTTTGAACACTGCAGGGGCTGGCAGATTTTTGGAAGATCACACATCCCGGGCAAGTTTTCAGCCTGGGCTTTACCAAAGAATGCCAGTGGCCTTGTTTTTCAGATGGGGGTTGTATTATACACTGGTGTGTCTCTGTTTTTCCTGTTTTCTGAGAAGAATAGGTGCTGGCTGGAGTTGGGTGTCTGGCTCTGGCCCTGGTGGAGCTGTAGAGGCCTCCCTGCACCAGGAACCATTTGGAGCAGGAAAACCTCACTGACCTGCTGTGTCTTCACCTTCTGATGGCTCAAGCTACAACACCTGCCACTGCCTCTTCTCCCCTGCATTGCCGTGGCATTAAATACTGTCTTCCATCTTCACTAGAGGAGGGAGCTGCTCCTGTTCCCCTTTCCCAGGTAGGAGAAGGGGCCAGAGAGAACCTGTGGTCTGGCAGAGCACAGAAAGCAGAAAAAAATTCTGTTGTGATGATTAGACTTTCTCAGCACCTTAAACGTGGGAGTCAATCTTACAGGAAAGCTCCTTCTTCCACAGAGTATTCAGGTGTCTGGTTTTAAATGAGAAATGTGATCGCAGGCCTTAAAAACCTTCTGACTGGGAGTGTTGATAACCCCAGTCCAAACGTTTCAGTTGGGTTTGGATTCTCCTGTGTTCCTCTGGAGCTGCAGTTCCAGATCCCATCAGTGCTAAATGTGAAACCCCCGTGCCCGTGGAGCTGTGAGCCTGGCTGGGAGCAGCAGGGAGGGCAGCTCTGCAGCTGCCCAGGGAATCCAGGAAAAGCTGGCTGTGCCAGCACTGAGAGCTGCTGCAGCACCTGTGCAAGGACAGTTTCAAAGCTCATGCTTTGAAGCAAATGCTCAATGCTTCCTTAGGCCAGGAGCATTTGATGGCCTCAAAACTCTCCGGGTGCTGTGGGGCTCTCTGGGTTACGTGGTGCATCTCCAAAATTTTGCTGCTGTAATTAGAGATGATGAGCATCTTGCAGGATCTGGCTCTGAGAAGGATGTGATTCCCTCTGCTGCTCTTCCTCCCTTCGTGGCCCAAGACCTGGGTGGGTTACACAACAGGGCTTTAAAATCCCTGCATTCCCACTTGAAAGCCTCCCACTCTTGGCTTGCTGGAGTTGTCCACGTAAGGCAGAATCTTGTCTGCTCTTCAGAGTCTCTCAGAAAGGAGTAGTAACAAGAACAATCTGTGCAAAAGAATTTAACACAGTAAAGATGGGGGTAATAGTCATTCTCATTTGTCCTTTTATGTGAAACAGATTTTATTTTAAATGTACACTCGGAGTAGCTTAACCATAGCCAGAGAGTTGTTTACCAGAGTAAAAGTAGAGTTACCCCCAGGATAAATGGGGAGCACGAGTGGAGGTGAGTGGGCTGTGCTGAGAGGTTGTGCTCAGCTCAGGAGCACCCTGGGCACACCTCGGTGGCATTGGGACACGGGGATGTCCTGCCTCGTGCTCTTGGCAGGCAGCAGATTGACCCCTGTGCTTCACATCTGCTCCAGAGGGAGGTGTGGCATTTCTGTGCCTGTCCTGTGCTGCCTCTGCTGGCTTCACCACCTCACCTCAGGTTCCTTTTGTACCGCTGCCACCGACCTGTGGCAAAACGTGATGCAGACTGCTATTGACCAGGACTCCTATTAAAATAAGGACAAATCCAGTGCCCTGTATTGGTCTCAGTGAAGCATTTCCCTGCTCCAGCAGCAGTGGTGTCACTGCCACGGGGAGAAACGGCACTCAGAAAACTCTGGGAAAGGGAAGGGATGGTGCCCACAGAGGCAGAACTCCTCTGCACCTTTGTAAGTCTGAGACAAGGGTTTGCAATAAAAAGGGCATCTTTATAAGGATCAGCATTCCCTCTGTCAGATTTTAATACCTGATTGCTCCAGGAGACAAATTCTGAGTGAAATCTCAGTTTGCAGCACGGCCCCCTGAGGAGAGGAGCTTCCCCAGCAGCTGGGATGGAGCACGGTGTTGGTGTCCTGCTGGAAGACCCCGGGCTGATGTAAAGGAACAGCTCACACCCACCCACCCTCACACAACCCTCAGCTTTTCTTCAAGCCCCAGCTGAATCCGTGCCAGTGCTCATTACTGAAGTGTGGAACTAATTCTTGCAAGTGCCGTGTTCTCCATAAATTGCCTTCAGAAGGAAGAACCCTCCTGGGTTCCACCCGAGGGCCAAGCCTTTCCTCCAGCACCGAGCTCCTTGTGCTCCCCCAGGAACCAGCCCTGCTTTACAGCCCCAGCTCATCCTTCCTCCAGCTCCTGCTGCCACTCCAGCCCCGGAGAACACAGAGCCACAAAGCCTTCAGTAAAAGCAGAGCCTGGAGGAAATCTCAGGTGTTAACATGCAATAAAAAGCCAACACGCTCGGCGCTCAGAGCCCGGCCCAGGCAGGCCTGACCTAACACAGAGGTTTGTGGAGGTGGCAGGTAAGGACTAATTATAGACCCTGCACTCCATCACGGGCTGGCTTGTCAGCTTGACTTAGGGCTGGAGTGCCCACGGTCACACGGGGGGCTCTCTGCCCCTCTGCATAACTGCAGGCAGTTGGCTCCTAAAGAAACGTGGGGAGTAAATCTGAGGTGCTGAAAGAAATACTGCAGCAGAAATTACACTGTGGGGAAGGTTTTATATGTGTTGGGGTGAATTAATGACTGGGTTTGGGGTTTTTGGAAAGAAAAAAAACACAACAAACTTTGTGCACAAATACATAGTTTAAAATATATTCTCTTTCAAACGCCAGCTACTTTAACAACAGTGTAAATCAGATTTTACAGACCACATATTTCAAGTATGAAGTTCATTAAATGTGTGAAATTCTAGATTAGCTGCCGGGTGTGGCCAGAGCCCCAGTAATGAATTGTAAATTTTGTTCAGGATATAATATCAGATTCCCTTGCCCTGGTGCTGATATGAAAGGACTAAAGTCACCTTTTCAAAACAGTCATAACCTTTCTTTAATATCTTTATTTAGTTTAGCCATCATCTGATATAATGAATGACTGCATCAGTGTTTCCATCCTGAACCTAATGCACAGGTGTTTAACTTCATTAATTTGTGGTTTATTATTATTAAACCAACTTATGTCTCAGTGTAACTGAAATTAATGCTATCAATTTATACACATTTTTGCCAGTGCCCTGATAGTGGGTGGTTGGCTGTCTTTAGATTCAAGAATATCACTCTGAACTACAATTCCCTCTGAATTTGTGCGGAAAAAAATCGATTAATTAATGATGCTGTTCTTATTCCATAAACCCTTCCACGAGCTGGGAGCAAGGTAGCAGAGGGAACAGACCTTTCCTTGTGCTGTTGTATGCAGTGACATTTAGGGACAGATCTCAGTGGTGTCCAGCTCCACTGGGCAGAGCAGGCAGGACAGAAATCCGGGTGTTCTGTGCCCCGGGGATGGGCACTGGCTGGAGCAGCTCCAGGGATAAAGCTGTGGGTTGATCCAGCACGTGCCTCTGGACCTGCACAGCCTGGCCTTGTTGTTTCTTCCTCTCCCTTTCCCTCCTGCACTACCCAAGGTGAAGGAGGTTCACAAGCCAGCTCTAATCCTGATATAACCAATAATGGGAATTTTCCAGGTAGCTGGGCCTGAAAATCCAGAGCTAAGTAGAAGAATTGGCATCTCTCACTCATGGCTGTTGGTTGGAGACCTCTTCCCACAGCAGACTTTTCAATTGCAGATGCAAAGCAAGTTCTGATGCGGAGGAAATTCAGGCAGTTCTGGTTGCAGATCCGGAGAGCTCCGTGTGGGTGGATTCCCCGGGCCACGTGGAGCTCAGTGCGAGATCAGACACTCTGTAACTCCATCAAGTGAGTGAATGTATTATTTCTAGTTACTGAGCCAAGTGAACGGTCGGGAGTGAGCCTGAAGGCTGTGGGGATGCTCCAGGGCTGCTGGGGAAGGGCAGGGAGGTGCCGGACCGCCGGCCCCGGGCAGCGCTGGGGCTGCGGGAGCCGGGAGGTGCCGGGAGGTGCCGGGAACCGCGAGCCGAGTGTGGGAACGCTGCTCGGCCCCGTCCGCAGCACGGCGGGGACGCGGGGAGGCTGCTCCGGGAGCCGCTGAGCGGCGGCACACTGGGGGACAGCCGTATTTACTTTGGAAGGGCGAGCGGCTTTTGTCAAAGATACTCATTGTTGCTGTGAGACTGAAATACCTTTTGCAAGTGGAAAACAGAGATGTCTCCATGAAGTCTCTGATGATAAAATCCAGGCTGCTGCCCCAATGGCCTGAGAGCACATCCTCAGGAAGCCTCGATGCCTTATCTCCTAAAGAGCATGAGAAATAACAATTTTTAAAAATAATGGGTTTTATTGCCAAATGCCTGCGCGGAGCCGGGCAGGGAGCCTCATCCTCCGGCAGGGCCATGCTGTGGGCGGCTGCCAGGGGAAGTCAGGGACCCCCCCCGGGACCGCGGCTCCCCAGAGCCCCCCGGGCCGGCTGCCGCTCTCCCCGGCCGCCTGCAGCTCCCCTCTGCCGGGCACGGAGCTCCTTGCTCGGCCTCCTGGGCTGCGAGCCCAGCGGTGAGCACCGGCCGGGCTGTTCCCGGGGACAAAATCAGCTTCCAAATCCATCCCCCGAGCCAGGGAGCTGCTCGGGGTCGGGGCCAGCAGATGCATCTCTGCCCTGTCCCCAAAGGCAGGCATGCACTGGGCACATCCCAGAGGGTGCCATGGGCATGGTGGGGGGGAGCTGGGTGGGTTTTTGGGGGGTAGGGATGCAGTCCAGAATGTGCCCCTAAAAGGAAGAGGAAGTATTCTCCTAAAGAGGGAATAAATAGCTAAAAATATTAGCTATTAATAGCTCCTTACCTCCAAAAATAAAATCCCTTAGTGATACCAAAATAAGAAAGCAAAGGAAAGTCGGAGGATTTTGGCCTTCCTTTGAAAAAGGAAGCTAAAAATAACTATATATATATAAAAATCTCTCGTTTCTAGGGAAAGTCTCTGCCCCCGCATCCAGCTTGCAGGGTTATATAAGACTTGAACTACATCCCCCTCTCCTCCGCGGCCGCTCACAACGCGCTGGAGCCGCGGCCAGATGGAGAAAGGTTCCGTCAGGAAAGTTTAACTCAGCGGGGAAGCTGCAGCCAGTGGAGGACACGATTCTCTCGCTGAACTCTCCAAAAGCCTTGGAAATCTTACAGTTGTGTCATATGCTGGTTTGGGGAATGCTAGTCCGGAGGCAGCCGCCAGCCCTCTTGCACTCCTTTATTTATTTTTTTCTTTTTTTCGCGTTGCACTGAGTTTAATTTGGGTAGCAGGATTCAGCAGTTTTCAGTTGGAAAAAACTTAGTGGAAGAAGATATTTTAGGAAAAGCCTGACATGTGAACTAGCGGGAGCCGATCAAACCGAGCTATTAAAAGAAAGGCATTGTATTTTTAAACGGTGCAGCCTAGGGCAGCCAACCTGTGTGCCCAGAACCGCGGGGCCGGGGCCGCGTGGGAGGACCCCGAGCTTTCCGCCGGGGTGGCCCATTCTCCGCTCGCTCCGGGATCCCCTTGGCACGGCCGGGTGCCCTCGGCCCCCCTTGCTCGCCCCCGGTTGGCCCCTTCCCAGCTCTGCTTCAGGGCCCCCCACTGCCTGAAGCCCCGTCCCAATCGTGCAATTCCAACAGGGGATGCTGGGGGGACTGGGCAGAGCCGCAGTGAGGAGCTGGGGCGGCGGGGGTGGAAGTTGGGTTAATTGCTTATTTCTCCCGACTAGTAATTAATTAAAATCGTTTTGCTCTCTACGCGAAGGAGAAGCTGTGGAAAACCTCGGTTTCCCTTAACTAAACAGTTAAGGATTTAACTGTTAAGGATTTCATTCCAAACAGGAATCCGGTGATTGTGCTGATGCCGGTGGTGGATGCGCTCAGAGCCGGCGGGGAGCTCAGGTGGAGCTCCTCATCGGGGCATGCGGGGAGCTCAGGAGTGACCCCTGTGCCGGGGGCTCAGGGGAGCTCAGGTGTGACCCCCGTGCCGGGGGATCAGGGGAGCTCAGGAGTGACCCCTGTGCCGGGGGAGCGGGGGGGCTCAGGAGTGACCCCTGTGCCGGGGGATGCGGGGAGCTCAGGTGTTACTCCTGTGCCGGGGGATCAGGGGAGCTCAGGAGTGACCCCTGTGCCGGGGGCTCAGGGGAGCTCAGGTGTGACACCCGTGCCGGGGGATCAGGGGGTCTCGGGTGTGACCCCTGTGCCGGGGGCTCAGGGGAGCTCAGGTGTGACACCCGTGCCGGGGGATCAGGGGGTCTCGGGTGTGACCCCTGTGCCGGGGGATGCCGGGTCCGCCCCTGGGAGCGGGGCCGCTGCCGAGCAGCTCCGGGGCTTTGCGGGACCTCGCTCGTGGATTCAAAGCTGCTCGTGGCGGGGGCTGTGAGCGGGAAAAGCGCCCGGGTACGAGCCTAAGGGCCAGGTGCAACTTTTCGGCCCTTCCCCGCCATCCCAGGGCTCAGGCAGGAACATCCTCACGGGAGAGCGGCTCAGCCCTGCGGGCCGGGGAGGAAAAGGCTCCCCGAGAGCCGAGGCGGGCTCGGGGGGAGCTGTGGCCAGCGGGGTCCCCGGCCGGGGCTCCCCCGCTCCCCAGGGGAAGCCGGTTGCATAACGGGGCCGCGGGGCTGGGGAAGGTGTTTCCGCCCCGACGTGTCCAAAGATGACAAAGGATAGGAAAGTGAGGTGCGCTGAGTTTCCCTGGGCTGCCTGCAGTTGCTAGCCTGCAGGACAACAAACCCGAGTAGCAGAAAGTTTGATTGCGATACCTCCTTCGAGTCGATTTGGGGAGCGAGGGAGTGAAAAATGGAAATGCGGGGCGGGTGCCAGGCAGCCCTCCGCGCTCACCCGGCCAAGTCCGGCTGCCGTGACTCACCCGGGGCTCCGGCTGACCCCGGCGGCTCTCCCCGAGGGGCGGCAGAGCTGCCACCCTCCCCGGAGAATCGTTTATATATGTGACCTCTTCATCCCTGCTGGAGAGAATTCTGTGCAAGTGCAGTCGCACGGAGATCCCGAGCCCAGTGCCGAAGCGAGAGGCAGATGCTCCTCACACACCAGTGAAAACCATACATTGTGAGACAGCCGCAGTTCATGACATCCCCGGCTTTATTTTCCTGTTTTCTTTTGCTTTATTTTCCTGTTTATACATAGGACGTGTAAACACACACGGGTTGTCTTGGTTTCGGAGGCTTCCTTGGCTATTTCATTCTTGCTAAGCTCCACGTGTATCAGTGGAAATCCATGGGGTTGCTCCTCTCCTAAATTGATCTAAAAATAGGAACAGAGAGAGGTCTGTGAAACGCCACTAAACAAATTCACCGATTCTTAATTTTTCTTTTCGTCTTTGTATGAGGAATTGAGCCAGGGGTAATTAGAAGCCAAAAGCTGTGCCAGTAACAAGATGGGTATTAATAGAGTGCTGCTGAATTTAAAAGACATAAATATAAGCTGGGGATTCGCTTTTCTGAATGATTTATTCAAAGGTAAAAGCAGCAGCAGCCTGAGCTTGTCTCTGCTGGGAAGAAGGAAAACTTCTGCACAGAAGCCCCGTTGCTTTGAAAGGCTTTGCAGTTCCTGCAAGTTTTGTTTAAAAAGCACACACTGGGATTTTTAACATCATCCATATTTCTTTCTTACTCGCTCTCTAACTTTCTGCTCAACAATTAAGTGCTTGTGCTGCAGACTGAGAAAGCCGCAGAGCTGCCTTGGCCCGGAGCTGGGAGACGTCATGGATTCCTGAGTGTGAAGTTGCAGGAAAGCCCTCAGTTTGGGAGATGGAGGCGATCCAGGGGTTTCCATGGCACTGGGATAAACAGGAGGAAACAGTGAGGGAATCCCGTTATTTTACAGCATTCAAAGACTATAAACACTCGGAGCAGGGAAGGAAGTGGCCTTTCCCTCTCTAGTAACCCTCATCTCAGAGCAGAGAACTGACTTCACTTCAGGAACACGCTCAGCCCAGTTCGGATCCCTCTTTGCACCTCCAAACACTTACTGAGGAGGCGAGCAAGAGGGGTTCCCTCTGTCCGGGCGGCATTGGCTGAAGATGGTTTAAAGGAGACTTTTTTTCCTTTTTTTTTTTTTCAATTTTTTTTTCTGCTATAGATTTTTTTTTTTTTAATTCCTGATGCAGCGAGAAACTGCCTGCAGGCTGGTACACTACCACCACATCATGAGGTCTATGGATCAAGGTAGGGTGTGAGTGCTGCCTGTCTGGGTGCTGTGTGTGTGTCCCTGTGTCGCTCCCCTCCCGGAGCTCGGCAGGTCCCCCCCGGCCCGGGCTCCTGCCCGCTGGCAGGCAGGGTGGGCAAGAGGGGTTCATGGCCGGAAGGGCCCTCGGGGAACGGACTGGGCTGGCTTTAGGTTTGATTTGGTTTGATTTGGTTTGGTTTGAAGCGATCCGCCACGGCGATACAAATCTGTCTGGAGCAGCCTCCTTTAAACTCCAGCCAGAGGGACTCTCCTCTTCCAAGCCATCACCCCAGGAGTCTCGCTGACTAACCCGGGCCGCTTAACCCTTGCGCCGCCTGCTCGGCTCGGGGGCTCGGGGCGCCGTGGAGCTGCCCCGGGCCCGGCGGAGGCTGCGGCAGCGCGGGCCGGGCCGGGCNAAGAGTTAAGCGTGGCGAGAGGAGGAGCCAGCCCCGCTGTCAGCCCCGTGCGCGGCCGCCCCGGCCCGAGCCACCATCCCGTCCGCAGCGCGGGTGTCCCCGCTGCCGCCCGGGGACGGGGGCAGCCTTCGGGGGATGCTGCGGCTCCCTCGGGCATCCTCCGTGCTGCCCCGCCCGCCAGCCGGGCTGCGGGCCCGGGGCAGGGCAGGGCGCGGCCGGGCGTGCGGAGGCGGAGGGGCTCGGGCTCGCACGGAGCGGGGCACGGGGCACCTCTGCGGGCGATGCTGGGCGGGGGGCTCCGGGCACGGCCCTGCGGGGCTCTCCGGGTCCGGGCGGAGGACGCTCGGTGCGAGGGAAGCCCTCGCCGCCCGCAGCCCCGCTCCTGCCTGGCACCCGAGGAGCACCGAGCCCCGCCGGGCCCCGCACTCCCGGGCGCTCCCCCGGGCGCTCGGAGCGCTGCGCCTGCCGTGCGGGTGGGCTCGGCTGTGACAGCGCTGCCGGTGCGGGGAGAAGGGGCAGGAGGTGCAGAAGGGAAGGGCTCTTCCACCGGAGCGCTCCATCCTGGATTCCCCCGCCCGCGCTGGCAGCGCCGCTCGGCCGCTGAGTCAGAGCCGGGGCCGCGGAGGCCGAGCGGGCTCCGGGGGACGGGGCGAGCGCGGCAGCGCTGCCTTTGAGCGGCCCTCAGGAGCGGCTGTTTGTTTTCTCCTGCCGGAGCGAGCTCCCCGGGCACCTGCCAAAACACACTCGTTAACACCTACACCCAAAGGGGATCATCCGAGAGCTCCGATTCTCGGACAAGCCAATGGAAAGACTCTTGAGTGGCTTTATACCGCCTTAGGATCAGGCCATTGCCCTGCCTCGTGTCTCCTCGGCTTTCTCCAGACAAAACTCCCTGTCTCCTGAGCGCTCCAGCTGCTCTTAGTCACTCTCACAACAGCCCGTGGAAGTTATTTTGCTGCAGAGCAGCAAAGGGAATGAGGAGACTTCAAACTCCTGTAGTGATCTCACCTGCTGCAGAACAGCAGAGCATCAGAGCACAGGGCAGCACCACAACCCCTCCCAGTGCTGGGCAGCTCTGCTTTCCCCAGAGCCCTGCAGTCACAGCCCAGAATGAAAAGCACTAATTGATTTTTTTTTTTATTTCTAGATCAAATATTTGTGACCAGAGTAGCCAGCGGAGCAGTGCAATCAGTTGCACGACAGAGCCTTGAGATGCTCCAGAAAGAACATGCTCCTGGGGCCCAGAATGTATTTTTGCCTTATGCAAATGCTTGCTCCTGTCAGGGTGCAGGGGTGATTGGAGCAGTCTCTGCTCCCGACTTGCCTTTCTGTCACAAGGCTGCTCCCAACAATTCCACAAGGAAAAAGCAGCATGTAACTGCAAGGGGTTAATAATACATGGCACTTCTGGGATCAGTCTCTGCCTTTGGGAGGATTCCTGCACCCACAACAAAGTGTTAGAGTCTTACTAATGCAGGGTGTGTAAATGATGATGTGTTAATAATTTTAAGCCCTTATCCCCTTTTATGATTGGAGCAGGCTTGGGATGAGGAATGAAGGCTCTGCACAAACACCCTGCCAGCAAAAAGCTGCTTTGGTGGCTTTGCTCCCCGGGCTGTGCTTCAGCAAGTCTCAGCCACAGCAGAGATCTTCCCCAGGTGCCCGTGGGTCCCTGTGCCATCCTGGGGTCCCACAGCTGTTAATTCTCTGTCACTGACCTTTCCCTCTGCCAGCCTGTCCCGTGGGACACCAGCTACAGTCAGCAAATGATTCCAGAGTCTTTCGTGCAGGGCAGGAATCACATTCACAGACGGGACACTGACAGAACTGGAGCACTCTTTTATAATATTCCAATAGATATTCTAAGTGAAATTTCATCACTCATTTTTTAAAGAATAGCCAAGGATAATAATATCCTAGAACTTCTTTTCCACTACTGGCCTAATCTATTTTTTAAAAAAATTATGATATGTGCATTCCTTTGGTTTGCCCAGCAGACTTCAGAACTTAATGGGAACATGGAGATATGAGCAATTTTTCCATTGTCCTTCTTGCCAAACCACTTTAAGCTCGAAATTGGGGGGTAATATCTCTGACTCAACCTGACCCCAAAATTGAAAAGTAGTTTGTGTGCCCGTGCCTCTCAAAGGAACTACCAGATATTTCTCCCTTCTCTCTCCCTCCTCTCTCCCTCCTTTCTTTTTTTTTCTCTAATAACACTCCCCACACTCCAGACCAAGCAACCAGTCACTCACAGTCTGAGCTCATTTTAAAGAGCTTGGATTAGGTCCATGTGCAAGTTTTAGTTGCCTGTTAAATTTCTAATGCCTGCCACATACACCATTAGAACACTTAGATTTTTAAGACAGCATTGACTCATATTTTCTTTGGGTTTTAGCAGCTAAATAGATATGCAGCTTTTAAAATCTGCTTTTCTCTACCTTTTTTTTCTTTTAAAAAATTTAATGCAAAGATATTGCAGTATTAGAGATCCAGAGTAAATTATATATCATATGGGACAAACAATAGTCAGCACAGACATTTCTGAGATCAAATAAAATTCCTTCATCTCGGATGCCTTGCATTAGTGAAGTGATTGGTGCAGGGCAGTGGGGCAGTACAAGTAGAAACTGGAAATAGAAAATGAAAAGTTACATTGGCAGTGCATTTATACATGGAGAAATACGTTAAGTACTCTCTAACTCACAGTTTGTATTACACTAGAAGCGCTCTTTTGAGCTTTGTTTTTGGATTCCCCGTCCCCCAGTACCTAGGTAGTCCAGTATCCACATTCTTTTAAAGTTTTATTAAAGTACAGCCCTGCCAAAGGCCAGCACGGATCCAACTATGTGGAAAAGGACTCCTTCCATTCTGCAGTTCCCTGAAATGGCAGCACAGTGTATTTCCAGTTCTGCTCTGTGTGGAGCCTGCTGCAGGCATACGTGGCTGCAATTTTTGTTAATGCTGCCAAGCACAGGCTTTGCTTCAGTCCTTGAAACACCTTTCTGGCTCATGAAAACAGCTTTAGAGAAAAAAGCCCGGAGTTACTGCTGACTCCCAGATCTCAGGTGGGTGCTGAGAGCCCAAGCAGACCTGGGACCAGTCTCCATGATCCTGGACACAGAAACCCAAGCAGTATTTTCAGTCTTTGGACACTGTACTCCAGCCTTTCACTCCAGCCCTAATGGAAATCAAGCTTTGGGAAGCATTTGTCACGTTGTTTGGGTTTTTTCTTTGATTTGGATGATGTTCCTGGGTGAATATACTGGGCTGAAGAGCCCACAGTCTACGTCTAGGAGCTTCCCTGCCTTTCCTTCACCACTAATTATTAATGACAGACTGCGGGCAGTATTTGTCAGTTATGTAGTTATTAACAGCTAAAACTTAAACAATTTATAATGTTTTATTTTCACTGTGGGCTCAAGAGCCTGTTTTGGGTCTAAACTAAACTCCACTCAGCCTTTGGAAGGCTCCAAAAAGTACAGCTGTCACTTGAGCTGAACTCTGCAGCTGCCTGCACCTACCCATGGCTTCACGTCCCTCTAATATTTAGGCCAGATCTGTATTTTGTAACATTTCTGCTGGAAATAACACACAGGCAGGTTCAAACCCAGCCCCCAGAGCATTCAAACTCACATCTCTGTGCCCTCAGAGCAGGTGGGAACTCTTGTTCCTGCAGGTTCTGAGCAGTGATCCTGGGGGACCGGTGTCCTCAGGTGGCCCGAGAGCTGCAGGGGGGAGCAGCAGGGACACACTCCAGTAAAGCCTGGTGGCTCTTGCTCCTTGGCATCTGACAGGTTGTCTGCTGGGCAAGAAACCTCGAATGCTATAAGCTGAGCTAATTCCTGCATTTCTCTAACACTTTTCTCATTGCTGTCTTGTCACCCTCATTCCTGGCCAGAGTCAGAATTGATGATTACGTGTGTTAGCAGCGAAACTCTTTCGCATGACACGCTCCTCTTGGAAAGCAAAAGGTACATTTTCCTTCTGTGAGTATTACTAATCCTAGGAGTAGCTGAGGATAGGTTTGAAACTTCACACGCCTAACGGATTGCAGGCAAGCTGGGAAGTAAAGGATGGGAGAGAGCTTTAGCAGAAGTCGGGGTCGTCTCCCCATGCCCCCCTGCCAATCATCTGTATCTCACTTTAAAAGCCCAATGTTTTTGTTTCTGCCATTTCTTGCTGTGGCTAATACAACTGATGCTCTCCAATCGTGCTCAGTGTAGTGTTAGCTGTGAGGATGACAGCTGTCTTTAGTGCTAAGCCAAGATCAGCAAGTATATTTTGTTTTTCTATTGACTTTTAAATAGAAGAGCCAATGATAAAAGGCCAGTGCTCAGCAAGCAGTAAGGATCACTGGACAACAGATATAAACAATCCAATTTAATAGCTGTTTAAACAATTCAGAAGAAATCAGGCCCTCGGAGAGAGCAGCACAGGTTCCCCAAGGGCCTGGCAGTGTCTGCAAACACCTTAGTGAACATTCTGTCTGCAGGCTCACCTGCCCTTTCTGACAGCCACTTTTCCCCATCCCCTGGCACCTTCCAGTAACAAATTAATGCCACAAGGTCCGATTCCAGAGTGGCTGCTGCCCACCTGGCCTGATGCAGCCTCCCAGCAGGTTTGGCTGCTCCCTGAGTGCCCTTTCAGCCCCAGCCCTGTGGGGTTTCTGCTGGCCCAGAGGTGCCCCTGCTGCCACCCAGGAGCTGCAGGGGGACCAGCCACTCCTGGGCTCCTTCAGAAACTCAGTGAAGAACCTGACTACAAACAGTAGGGAAAGTCTGAGTTCTTGTCCTCTGGAGGAGCAAGGGATGGAGCAAGAGGGTGTGATGAGAAGGTAATTTCTCATTGCTTGCTGGACACATTAATGAGAGAGGCAGTAGATTTTAAGCCCAGCTGCAGAGATTCTGGTTCATGTGTGCTTTAAAACAGACTTTCTGTGACCTTAGACAAGTAACGTAGGGTCGGATTTGTCTTGCAGTTAATGCCGTCGTGCTGACAGGCTTAGCAAATAAAAACAAGCTGAAGTAAACACCAAAATACTTGTTTAATGATCTTGCTCCCTCTGCCTTTGCCTCCCTGCCCTGTCTACTGACTAGGAGCATTTTTCAAACTCACACACCTGATGACAGCCATCTGCACGCTCATAAAGGGCACCATACAAGCAGGTAAGCGAGGGAACAGCCCTCTGACCACAGGTGCTCTGAGCACACACACCCAGGGTCCCCAGGTCCCCATGAGTGAAGTCACTGCTGGTTGTAGTGGCCGTCCCAGGGGCAGGAGGCTGTTGGGGGCAGTGACCAGCACCCCGTGCAGGGCCAGGGGAAGGTGGGATGAATGGAGTCCATGTGGTGGCCGTGGCTGGGGGCACCTGGGGAAGCTGGCAGCACCCAGCTGTGGTCAGCAGGGAAGGCGGCGAGCGCCCATCCTCTGAAACGCTGTTTGTGAGCGAGGCAGGAGGAGAACAGAGGCCTTGTGCACGATGGACCCGGTGCCTCTAAAGCTGCTCCAGCTTCCAGAGGTTGTGCTGTGCTTACAGACACCCGCAGCCGGCGATGGGAGCGGGAGCACATGGCCTGGGATGTGCGAAGCCTGGAGAAGGCAAGGGCAGCACCCGCGCTGCAGGGAGCTCGGGGACCCTGCAAACCTCGGCAGAGAGGGGCTGGGTGCAGGAGAGCCGCTCCTGCTCAGCCTGGGGCAACAGCGGAGAGACGCTCGGCCAAGGGCCATCATTCCCGGAGGTCGCGTGGCGGGCAGGCCCGTTCCTCCCCGCTGCCCCCGGCCGGGCGCGGGGCCGGTGCGGTGCTGCCGGGCCGGGCCGGGCCGGCTCCTCCCCGGGGGCGGCCCCGGCGCAGGTGGCTGCGAGCAGCAGGAAGCTGCCCAGCTGCCGCCCGGCCCTGGTGTGCCGTGCCTTGCCGTGCCGTGCCGTGCCGTGCCGTGCCGCCCGGGGCTCGCCGCGCCCTCCCGAGCCGGGGCATTTCTTGGTGTTTTCTCGCTTTATTGCCTCCGTTTCCCCGCGCTGCGAGCGCTCGGCTCTCGCTGTCGGGGCACCGCCGCTGCCGGGCCGCCATGAGCGCCGCGGGACCCGGGCCCGGGCCCGGCCCCGACCCCGGCCCGCAGGAGGGGGGCCCCGGGCACGGCCCCGGGCACGGCCCCGGCACGGCCCGGCCGGGCAGCCCGCAGGAGGAGTTCGACTTCTCCGCCCTCTTCGACTACGACTACCTGAAGGCGATGGAAGGTTGGTGAGGAGCCGCCCAGGAGCAGCGCTGGGGCCGCCCGGGAGCCCCCGGCAGCTCCTGGGGGCACGGCGGGCACCGCCCGGGCCGGCCCGGCAGGCGGGCCCGGGGCCTGGCCCTTGGGGGCGGCTTGGCCGGCAGGTGCTTGCCCGGGGCCGCTGCAGCCCCGCGGCTCGCTGTCCGTGCCGGGATGGTGTCCGGGAGCGGCGGGGGGACACCGCCGCTGTCCCGGGGCTGTGCGGCCGGCAGCGAGCGGAGCGGAGCGCAGGAGCTCGGCACAGCCCGGCCCGGCGCTCGCTGCCCGGCGGCACCGGGGCACTGCAGCGCTGCAGGCTCCAGGGCAGCCGGAGCACTGGGGCGTGCAGCCCTCGGAGCTGCTGCCTGCCCTGAGCCCGACCCTCCCGCAGGGATGGCAGCGGGCTGGGCACAGCTGGCTCCAGCCTGCGGGCACGCACCATGAGCTCAAGTTAAAATTGAGGAAAAAAGAAAGATTCGCAGACTGTTCTGCTTTTCAGAGCTTGTGCTGTGATACTTAAAAGTGCAACAAGTGTTCCTTGACTTTCTAAATGGTATTTCTGTCTGTTGGTGATACTAAGCAAGGATACTTCCCATAAAATATAGATTTGTGTAAACCAGACAAAACCAAAAGAGAGGACCCAGAGGAATGATTTGTTGGGATGTTGTCTCTAGGATACGTTGGTTTTGATTCTGCACGGTGGAGAGATGGTGTTTCCCTGGGGCATCTCAGAGATGTGTTCCTCTAAAGGAGGAGACCTTTGAGGCCTGAATCGTGGTGTCATTAGTGAAATGGAGAGCTGTTGCTGAGTTTTAGTCTCTCTGTCCTTGTTTAAGTGTACAGATGTGCACCAGCATTGAAGCTGACTGAGAATGGTTCACGCCATCAGATGGACAAAGCTGAATTTTCTTTCAAGGTTTCATGTCGGTCAAAATATGCTACAATAAGTCCATGATGGGGGGATTTTAATGGTTTTAATGAAAATACACTGAATGTCAGTGAAAGCTTCAGGTGCTGGTGTGTTCACATCTTTACAGTAGACAGTGCTGCTGAGAAGCCTTAAGTGGGAAGTTCTACAGAATATAACCATACGTAGGTGGGGGTAGAAAGTTTAATCTTCAAACCACATAAATGCACAGCAGTGTGTGCTTGTTGTAGAAGTAACTTCCTTCTTGAGCCTGCTTTCTTCACTTTTGAATGACTGGAAACCATAATTAGTAGTAATTTTGTTCCAAAGATGGAAATCATTAGCATTAAAAAGAAAAAAAAAAGATCCCAACCGTCTATATGAGCATTGTAATCTGGAGAACATTCTCCCTGGCTTTGAAAAGGCACCAGCTCCAGTCTGTAAGCAATCCAGGACACATCCGCAACCTTTAATGTACAGAAGATTAAAGCGTGTTTACATGAGAGCAGAAAATGGTCAAATTCTGAGCAAGGGCTTTATCCACATGCTGGTGGTAACTGATGCTCATTTCTGGCCTCATCTGAACTGCACTTGGGCAAACAAATCCTGTGCAGAGGAGGATTCAGAGTGGAACCAAAACCAAAGGAGTGAGCCCCAGCACTTCAGTCTGGTTCCTGCATTTGGAGTCCTCCCAGCCTGGTCTGCTCCTCCCACTGCTCATGATAAGTCCTAACATAACACATCTATAAGCGTGCTAAAAAGGATTTATTTTTTAATTAAAAAAATAAGGAAAAATGTAAATTATGAGTTCTAGGAATGGATTGGAGTGAATGTTTATTCCTGATAAACAATTGTTTATAGGTTGGAATTTGGCAGTATCCATCCAAGGTTGTGTTTTAAAAGTATGACCTATATCACAACTTGTTGTCATGGGGATGCCAGAAATATCCTTTCTGAAAGTGACTGGCATTCAGTAGTGCTTGTGTGTGCCTGGGCCAAAACATGGACTGCTAGAAAAGCAACAGGGAAAAGAAGAGTCAACAGAAATCCTGCAGTCAATATTATTAATATTAGATGTTCCTCTTGAAGCCAGCCAGCCATTTCCAACAGCAGCAATGCAATGTAGAGAGTGTTTTTTACCTTTACTTGCCAGACTTTAATTAGCAATCTTCTCAGGACTGGCAAACCAGAAACAGCTGCTGAACTCAGGGGCCTGCCCAGGTGAACAGGATTTGGGGAGTGTGGGCAAGGCATACACTGCTTTCAGTGTGTGGTGTACAGGTGGAAGCTGTGATTTCATTTGGCCATTGAGGAGGTTTTCTGTGTCCTTTAAACAAACAAAAAAAAAAAGTTAAATGCACTCCCTGCAGAGTTCCTGTGCAGGTGTTGGTAGTAGTATCCCAAACTTTAGCTCATTTCAAACATGACAGGTGAGTTAATGAGCATTTCCAAATGAACTCCTACAAACAGGGCTCCCAAAGGAGTAAGTTCTGATAACTGCTGTGTGTGTTCTTCCCCAACACCTGTTGTTGGCTGCTATGAGAGACAAAATACTGAAATCCAGAAGTGCTCTGCTCCAGCAGCTCCCTTCAGCTTTGTTGGGTGCCCACTGTGTGATCCCACACCCCTCTGCTGAGGGGCAAAGCTGCCACATCATTTTTAATGTTTGAGGTCAACCCTTCTGGGAGCTGATCCTCCCAGGGGTGTTTTGCAAATCCAGACAAAGCCTGTGTTTAAATAAGATTCCAGATGAAATCCTGCCCTGAGACAGCAGGTAAGGATGCAGATGGGAAAGAGAATTTTCTCTAGGCTCAGGCCCTTGCTGTAGCTCATTAGACTCTTAGACTGCATCTGGTGATATGAATCTACAAGGTCTGTGTGTGTAGTGTAGAGAGGGGAAGCAGGGAGCATCCATAAATATTAATATTCCTCCAAATGCTTGTTTGTATGTAGACAGGCTCCCAGGGACGTTGCCACATCTTGTAGGTGTCAAGCCCTGAATAAGTTGCCTCGTTCCTTTTTTTCTTCTCCCAGATGCAGAGCTATTAAAAGGAAAAAAAACTGAAAGTGCATGCAGTTGGGTCCTGGGGCTGGCTCAGGAACACAGGAGGCAGTGTTCAGCCCTGCCATAAAGAAACAAATATGCACATCTAGCAGAGAATTCCAGATTTCACTCAGGAAACCAGCTCTCACTTGGCGCTTCCAAGCAGTTAGTGTAAATAACAGACAACTCAGCTTTGGAAAAATGCAAAGAAGCTCTGGACTGGCCCCTTCAAGTGACAATAAGCAAGTTAATTAAAAAAGAAAATCGACTCTTTTACTTATGCAAATAAGGGACTCCAGTAAAATCCCGGGAGCTGCAGCCAGCGGATGTGAGGTCAAAACCCAGCTCGTGCCCCTGCCCTCCCTGGCCTGCACGGGGCTATCTTTAGCTTTTCCTAGAGGATGGTTTGGGTAAACCCAGCATGGAATGCAGCCGCTGGGGTGAGCCTTTATTCCCTAATTTCATGCTAATTGCCACGGTCACATTTGGCTGAGTGGCTGGCTTTGAAGTAGCTGCCTTGTTTTAAAACAGCGCAGGGTGGCCCTCACCAAGCCACGTGTGCTCACACTGCTGTGGCCCTGGGCTTGGGGAGCCTCGGGAACCTTGTCCTTTTCCTTTCTGCCCTTCAGAGATGTGTGAAAAGGCGTTTGCTAAATCAAGGGTCAAGTCCTTTGAAACTGAACTGCCTTGGTCTCTTTCACCTGTGATTCAACTCGCCCTGGCTTCCCAAGGGCACTCTTGAGGGTCTCCTCCTGGAGAGGCTGCCTGGCTCCAGGGGGCTGAAGGAGCTGCCTGCACCCTTCCTGGCCTGGCCAGGGGAGCTGCTTTGGTGGCTGTTTGTAGTACAGGAGCATGCAGAACCCTGCTTCATTCCCTGCTGTGGTAGGAGAGACAGTCATGTGGGTAAAACCTGTGGAAAAAAGGGGCAATGAGAGCTGGCAGCTTGGAGGCAGGTTGGGTGGGATCCCAGAGGGCTTGGGGGTCAGGCTGCTCCAGGAAGAGGAGTTGAGTAACACAGGGAAGGCTGTTTGCTGACAGTAAAGCTGACTGAGAGCATCAGGAGATGCCAGTGCTGCCTGGGTGCAAAACTCGCTTTCTTTTAACCCCCTGTCAAAGCAGAAGCATCTTTTGGTACTGAATCAGAGGGTGAATCAGCAGTGAAACCTCAGGCTGGGAAATGCCTGAGTGCAGGAAGGGCAGAAGTGCTGGAGCTGCCCGTGCTGAGGAGCTGTCTGTGAGATGTCCATCAGAAAAGCAGTGGAGAGGACAGTCCTTTGCTGGAGTACTCCAGTCTGTGTTCTGGGATGCAATATGCAGAAAGGGATGAACTCTTGAAGGTGGCACAGCCTTGGGAGCAAAGCTGTATCTGAGGCCTCTGCACCGAGGTTCCCAAGTTGCCTCAGTCCTTGGAGAACACCTTTGCTGGGCTGATCCATCAGCACCTGCTCTCTTGTAAGGGGTTGCAGTGGCTGTCCCTCCTGGGGGAGCCCAGCTGGAGGGTGGCAGGGCTGTCCCCTGCCATGCCCAGTGTGGCTGAGGGCCAGCAGTGTGAGGTTTGCTGCCCTGAGCTCCTGCAGCCCTAGCCAAGCTCACCTTGGCAGCTCAGGAGAAGCTTGAATGTTGCTGGGGCCATCTGCCTGGAACCCTTCCTGTGTCCTGGGCTCTGTGTCCCCACTGGTATCTGCAAGGGCAGAGAGAAAGCAGCTGAGCTGCTGGTGAGCATCCTCTGCCCCTCAAAGGCAGGGGCTTGACGCTGTTCACTGCTGCTGCCGGTGGTGCTGATGCTCCTCTCCTGGAGCTGTTGGCTCTGCTCTGCCCTTTCCTCCGGCAGATTTCTGACCCCAGCCTGCCTCAGCCAGTCCCCTCCTGCTGAAGCAAAAAGCCAAATTCCTGCTGATTTCCATGGAGGAGCCGTTTATTTCTGGGAGCAGCACTTGCTGCTTCACCCCTGTGCCCCGCATCCCTCCCCGGTGAGGTCAGAGCTCGCGTTGTAGCATCACCGGCGTTGCCATGGGGACAGACCGCGGCGTCACCGGCGTGGGCAGGAGCGGCCGGGACAGTGATTTCATTGTGCCTCTGCAGCTCCGCGGGACCGGGAGAGCTCCCCAAAGCCCCGAGCCGGGCTCCTGACGAAGCCGTGCCGATGAGTCAGGGCTGCAGCCTCTCCCCTGCACGGCAGGCTCGGCGCTGGGCATCGCCGCTGCTGTCCTGGGCACTGCCCAACGCAGCCCGGGCTTTGTCTGCAGCCGTGCCCACGGACCCGCGATACTGACGGTGTGCCGGGCCGGGGAAAGCAAATATTGTGGCTGCACAGAAGCTGTGGGTGTTTGCTTGGCTGGGGGCTGTGTCCCGGTGGCAGGGGCAGGCTGGGGCTTGCTCTGTGTGTGTGAGCGTTGTTAGTCACACCGGGAACGTGGATCCTGCGGGAGGGGCCATGCCAGGGGTGAAAGTGCTCTTTGAAACACAGTATTTCAGGGATAAGCAAAGAAGGTGTAGGATGTCTGAAGCCCGGGTTTTGATGGGCTGTCACTGTGGATGAGGGATGTGTTTCTTATTCAGCAGACTTTTCAAACTACACGTGCACATACAAATGCATTTGCTTTTCCCATGCCCATCAGCATGAACCTACCCCCACTGGCTTTGCTGCTCGGAGTGTTGAGTTTTGGTTCTGTCCCTGTTGTCTGCATCTGGCACAGATAATTCAGTTTAAGGTGTGTGGGGGCAGCTTTAGCTGCGGGTGTGCTGCACGGGGAGCTGAAAGGCTCACCTGTTCCTTGAGGGAAGCCTGGAGAGGTTTTCTGCTCCTGCTGGTCACTGCACAGATCCTGCCCGGAGCCTGGCGTCCAGCCTGGCTCTGCTTGGTGCTGGTTTTGCCCCCTGGCATCAGGTGGCACCGGGGTGGTTCTCCCCAAAGCCGTGGGAGCGAGGGTTCGAGTCTGTGGGGGGTGTGTGTTTCTGCTCATTCCGGAGACGTGACGGGATCTGTTCAAAGGGAATCTCAGCAGCAATCTCGAGGCTTGATGTGTCAGACCTGAGTGATGGGGATGACACACTACTCCTGAGCGCCAAAGCTCTGAAATCAACGGCACTAAAAATATGTTTGGCTCAGAATTCAGTGACTCGTTGCTGTTTTCCTCTCCCCAAAACAGCTGTGTGCTGGGATTAAAAGCCAGAGGGAACCTAAGAAATGTGCAAGCTGGACTGTCCTGTGCAGCTCCCCTCCTGTCACAGACTTTCTGTGTGTTGATTTGTTTGCTCAGCTCTTGGGGTTTCCCACCAAACATGAAGGCTCAGCAGTTCCTAAAAATGAACAGAAACCCCCTGAAAATAAGTCAAAATCTCTCTGTATGTAAAAGTTCCACTAGAAACCTCTGCTACTTTTGCAGAAAGCACAGTCAGCTCCTGCCTGGCTTTCTGTATGATATTTTCTCATGGGAATTGCTGTCTCATGTCATGTAGGAGTTAGAGAAATGCTGGAACAGTAATTTAAATATTTAAATGAAACCCTCTGCCTGTGACATGTGCTGGTCTGTGCCCAGAGCAAGCAGATAGTGTGAATTAATCCCAAATTGTGGCGCTCTTTCAGGTATTTCTTGCTGGATACACTGAAATCCTTAAAAACATATACAAATCCTGGTAATGTTTTGCATGTTTTTTGTGTGATGACAAATATTCTTCAGCTCCCAGGCTGGGGCAGCTCCAGGAGCTGATGTCCATGGGAATACCTGCCATGACTCTGCTACCTGGGATGCCACTGCCATTGCACCCTTGGGTGCTGGGACCAGGCTGGAACTGGCTCAGCAGTGCTGGTGGGAATTCTGTGTTCCCTGGAAGCATCCCTGTGCTCTGCAACCTGGGGATAGTTTGCAAAATGGGAGAATCTGAAAATTGAGGATTTTTGGTACCAGCAGAGAGAAGGTTCTACTGAACTTGTTATTGTGTGCTTTATAATCCCTCTCTGAAAATATTCCTTGGGCTGAAATTGGAATGTGATTGCCCTTAACCACAGGGCTGGATTCTGTCTCCCTCCCTCTCTTTTCTAACAAATATTTGTGAATGTGTTTTCTGACTCACATGAAACCTGTCACCAAACTTGCTGTCATGATACAGAGCCAAACAAATCATCACACAGAACTGACTTTTCAGTTTAAGGGTTTGAGCTCAGCTTTGGGCCATGAAGCCTTTCCTGGCTGGGTTTGGCTGTGTAAGGAAGGTGTTTCTCCCTTCCACAAACGTTCCTCAACATTTGGTTTTATGCAGACCTGTTTGGAAGTGCTTTTGTGATATGCTGGTCTCAATCCAGCTCGCAGTTGGCAAAATGTGACCAAAGTCACAGCACCCAAGGTGTCACTAAGGGGTGTCCTTGGCAGGAGGGCAGCCCTGCTGTGGACAGAGGGGCTGACACGCTGCTGACCTGTCCAGGTGATCCCTCAGGTGAGGCTCAGGCAGCAGGAGCCTGGCTGGATGTGTTTGCAGTGCTCCTGTCCATGCTGCACCTGCCCTGAGCACTTGAGCTTCCCTGGCTCTTAATCCAGTACTTCATAGGCATTAACTGCAGTTAAAAAGAATTAAATAATAAGCTAATATTAGATCACAACCAGTTGATAAATATGCATTTTTTTAATCCGTGATTGCTCAGCTTCTGTAACAATATTTACAGTCTTAAAGAGACCCTTCTTTTTCCAGAAGAACCGACTCCACATAAAACCAACAGCCCACCCTCTGGAGTTACATACGCTCATGATGTCTTGGACTGTGGCCTCAAGCCATGCCCCCTGCCTTTTTCTAGCCTTTCTGCAGATCCCATGGGCAGATATGGACAGCCAGATAGCATAGGGCTAACACCTACACACCCTGCCAACGCTGCAGGGGCCTCTGCTCCGAGCCCTAGGATTGAAATAACTCCATACCATGAACTGATTCATTCAGGGGGTCCCTTCCGCAGCAGAGACACAGATGTTCTTTTGGTAGAACATCAGTCAAACTCAGCCACCACTAGCCCGAGGGTTACCCTGCCTGTCCCTGGCTTTGAGGGCTACAGAGAACCACTGTGTCTGAGCCCAGCTAGTAGCGGCTCCTCTGCAAGTTTCATTTCAGAGACAAATGTATCTCCTTGCACATCACCATGTGTTTCACCAAATAATGGTCCTAGTGATGACCTTTGTCCACAGTTTCAAAACATCCATACTCATTATTCTCCTAGAACCTCTCCAATAATGTCACCACGAACAAGCACCACGGAGGAAGCCTGCTTGGGACGCCACTCACCATCACCCTGTCCCAACTCAAGGTCTTCGTCACCAGGTGCAAAACGGAGGTACTCTTGCACTGAGCTCTACAGCACTCAGCTGCCTTCCAGCTCTCCTCGGCACTCACGGACCCCCTCTCCACAGCCCTCTCCTCGCATCCCCCCGAGAGAAGACACCTCTGCAGTTACTTACACGCAGTTGGCCAGCGCTCCCCTTTCCATGGATGCTATGAGCAGCCTTCCCACGGATCCTTCCTGTGGCGTCCCCACGAAAATTTGGAAAACCAGCCCTGATCCTTCATCCATGTCTTCCCACAAAAACAGCATTCCGTGTCACGTCTTTCAGCCTGTTGACTTCCACGGGCCTTGTGAGCAGGAGGACAGGAGAAACTCAGCCCCAGAATCCATTCTGTTGGTTCCTCCATCCTGGACAAAGCAGCTGGTGCCCGCAATACCAATCTGCAGGTATGCAATCCTTGTGGGTATGATGTCCATGGTTTTCCATGGTTTGGTGTCCTGTGTCATGGCTGATGATCCCTAGGGAGTGTTTTTTGGGCAGGTCCTGCTGCAGACCAGAGCTGAGTGCTCAGGGACAGCACTGGGTAATGGGAGCCTGGTGCATCAGGATTCTGAGATGAAAAAGTCAGGGTTTTGAAGAAACATCACCAAAGAGGTTCATTGATAGCACAGTATGCTACAAATTTGAATTTCCAAATGATTTGTCTAAATAGCAGATTGCAGACAGTCTTTGACAAAGGCTGAACACTCTGGTGCCATCCTGCTGCTCTTAAAATGGTGGGATTGCTTTTGTAAAGTCACTTACAAATTTCCATCCAGGATGAAAATGCTTTAAAATGATGCCCGATTCAAACCAGAGCTCACTGCTCCAAGTCAGACTGAGCATTCAGTCAACTCCAGTGACTTTGTGTTGGTTGTTAATTTGTCAGTTGTCCCTTAGCCCAGATCTCAGCCCTCCATCATCTGGCTGTGTGGCATCTTCCAGGACCAAGGGTGCCAAGTGAGGGTGCCAAGTGTGTGACTCGGCTGCCAGTCCCTGCTGGCACCCTGTCAGTGCCATCCCGCTGGCACTGAGGTTGTCCCCACGCTGATGTTATCCCAGGGTGTTCCTGACCTGCTAAACACAAACTGTGAGTGAAAGAGCACAGGCTGTGACTTCCCTTGGCTTGTCAGACCGGTCCTGGCAGCAGCCTGTACCCACAGAGTAAGAGTGGTTTAAAATCCAGTGCAGGCTTTAGTTGTACATTGCAGTGTGTTCCTTTAATATCATAAACCCTTATGTATTTTCATAACAGGAAAACTAGTACCAGGTAAGAATGTTTAGTGTTTTATTGATGTGCATTTAATATTTATGGAAATCATAACTGTTAATTTACACAACTGGTAGGCAATGGCAAATGGAGTTATTATTTCACAGTATGTATTCTGTGATCCAAGTTGGAGACAGGCAGCAGAAGCTACATAAACGAGGGGGATCTTTGTAAAAATGTCACTACTACAAATATTTCTGTTTAAGAAACAGAAACATCTTATTCTCTTCTGCAAGGAGTTGGGCCCACAGAAATTGTCATGTTCTCAGCAGAGCTTGCAGTCAAACGTGAGCAGTTCAGCACAATCTGATGGGAATTCATAGCCGACACCTAAACGTTTCAGGTGGGGCACTGGGAGGAAGGAGGGATCCAGGCTTTGAGAAATCACCTTCTCAGGAGTTTCCCTGGTGTTGTGTTTGTCTGTGTGTGTCCCAGCTTGCCTGTGCAGTCTCTGCCCCCCCTGGAGTGGCCGCTGTCCAGCCAGTCTGGCTCGTACGAGCTGCGGATCGAGGTGCAGCCCAAGCCCCACCACCGCGCGCACTACGAGACCGAGGGCAGCCGCGGCGCCGTCAAGGCCCCCACCGGCGGCCACCCCGTGGTCCAGGTAAGGCACTGGGCATCTCCCTCTAGGAAAAGGGGGGGCAAGGTCATCTCTGAAATGCGTGCTGGGGGCTGTCCCTGAAAGAGGAGCACCCTGTGAGCTTTGGGATGTGCTTCAAGGGTGTGAGCTGAGCCGCGGTGAAGTGCAGAACTTGGGGAGGGTTGGTTTGGATTGGCTTCTGAAAGCTCAGAAATGTGGGACAATGTATTTGCTGCCTTTTGTGGGCTGGATAAACCTCGTGTGATCCCCTGTCACTCAGGAGTGTCATAAGGTGCTTGGGAAGTCACTGCTGAAACAAGTGAGCAGAATTCAGGCTGCCAGTGGCGGAGAGAACGAATGCGTCCCTTTGCTGACCTGAGAGGGGAATGAGCTGAACCCTTCTTGTGTTTGGAGTGTGAACAGCTTTTCCTTCACCTTTCAAAGGGTGGTATAAAACACTGGCTGAGTAGCTGCAGTGTAGCCAAGTGGGGGCACATCAGTCATTTCCCTCATTTCCCTGCTTTCAGCCCATGTTTCCTGAAGGAAAGCAAAGCCAGGCTGGGGTTGGGGCTGTGCTGTGTCAGGGGGAGAGTGCTGGAATGATGTGTGGGAGCTGAACAGGTCAGCCACAGCCACAGCCTTCACTGAACAAAGTTGGGCTGCATCCCACAGATGTTCCTGACACACTCAGGGCTTGCAGGAACCAGGAAAACTTTAACATTTATGCGTAATTTCAAGCATGTGATCAATACCACTAATTTCACTGGCTTGATTTGTGCTTAACTTCAAACATATGTTCAATATTCCCCTGCAGGCTCACCCCCTTTTAAAATCAAGCCATAAATTGTTAAATCAATGAGTTTTGTTTGCTGTGATGGAGCTGGACTTACACGTATGGGCTGGGTATTTGGGTAAAGGGTGCAGGGTAATATTAAACAGCAGTGACATTTGCCATACCTCAGCAATGCAGGCTTTTTGGTTTGGCTCTGACAAGCTCGTGGCCTCCTGTGCTGTGTTTGAAGCTACCTAGATGCAGGAATGATACCAATCAGCACTTGCTTCTTTCTCAGTTTGCTTGCAACTACAGTATCACTTACCTTCCTGAGGTATTCCTGTCAACAGGGTCCTTACTGCAATGAAGGAGTTTCTTGTGACATGGGGAAATAGAATTTGTTTCCTTCCTGCAATCAATATCAGTCAAAGAGACATTTATATTTTCTGTTCAAGACAGGAATCAATATTGCTAGTTTTATCATAATTTGCCATCAAGCTTCAGGATCCAAAACCATAAATGCAAATGTTCTCTTTAGTTCTCCTAGCAGATGTGCTTCTGCACAGCTGTGCCTGCATCTGGGGAAAATATGGACAGTTTCTGTCTGAAGGTTTATTGTAAAGCTGGAAGTATTTGTTGAATTTGTCATCACTTGAACATAACCAGGTTCATATGGATGCCAAGCAATGAGGTAGTTGCACCTGTATGGTTTGTGACATCTCAGACTGGGGGAGGCTAGTAAAATCCAAAATTTTCAGAAGTTATTTGGCTTCAAGGGATGGTTTTTTTTCTCTCTCCTTTTTTCCCCTCAGTGAAGTTTAACTTTTGTATTCTTGTCAGATGCAAACTGAGTATTTTTCTAAAATACAATCTCTTTTGAGACAAATCTGATTAAAAAAAAAAAGCCTTCAATTAACCCTCCATGTGACTAATTACCCAGCTGAACTTGCTGGCAGAAGAGATCTTGACTGGTTTTCACAGCAAGGTGTTGGCCTGCAATATTTCTTTTTTGGCAAGTGCATTTTGCATGCAGATTTCTTCTTTTGGGAGCTCTGAAGCTATAGACCGGCAGATCTCATACCCTCCAAGCCTTATCTTGTGGTTTATCTTTCTGATGCTGCTTCCTCCTTCTCATGTGTCAAGCCCTGAGAGTTTGTGCTCAAGGCTCTGCACCAGTTGTACACTCCAAGCGTGGCAGGAGAAGAGTCTGGGTGGTCACAGCCTCTGGGAAGCTGGAGCAGGTGGAATGGGACCTGGCTGTGGCAGCAGGAGGGGGAGAAGCCATGCATGCCATGGAATGGTCACCTGTCTGACTGCAGGGCCATGGAGAAGCACAGGCTCCCAGCTCAGGTGTTTGAGTCACTCTTGGGAGGAACCTACAGCTTGTGTTCTGTGGAGGAACTCAGGTTTTAGGGTTGTGAGTATCCCCTGGATGCTCAGGTGCTGAGAACAGGCAGGACATCCTTTGTGGCAAGGACAAAGCTGAAGTTTCCACACGCCTTCCATCCTGCAGTCCCCCCAGTCACAGAGACCACAGAGGAGGGGGAGGCACGTTTGGTTCCCAAACCTTTTTTCCCAAAGCTGCTTATTTGTACCCAGCTGCTCCAGGCAAGGCTGTGGAAGAGCCTGTCCAGTAGGAAAGGCAGTGGCTGCTCCCGTGCAAAGAGTTTGTGGATGTGATTGGGGTAGAGGTGGCAGTGCAAACACAAACCCAGAGGTTCAGTCCGTGACCCAGCTGTCTGGGTACAACATCCACATGCAGAGCAGGGCTGCAAAACCCCAGGCTCAGGTGAGGGCAGGGGTAGGCACAGGGACCCCCAGCCCATCCACCCCTGTGTGCCAGGTTCCTCCTGGCTTCTCCTCTCTAGAGCAGGAAAGCTGTGCAGAGAGGGGCTCCTGTTCAGCACAGCCAGCCCAGCGTTCCCCTGGGTTTTAACTTTTAAAATTGTGGTGACTTTCACTGCCTCTTTTTATTTTTCTTATTAAAAAGAAGCTGGAATGGCAGAGTTGTTAGTGGAGCTCACAGGAGCTGCTTTACAATAACAAACGTATGTTCCACTTTCCTTTTATATTTGAATTTTGCCGTCTGTGTTTTCTTGTGGTTTCGCAGTCAAAGGAGACATTGTTTCTGAGCCTGGGCTTCCCATGGGGCTCTGACTTTTAACTGTATGTGACTTCCAACATTCAGCTAATTCATTGGTGTGTCAGTGAAACCAGAGCCTTTGATGGAAACTCAAAACCAACGCGCGGCTCGTGGGGCGATTCGCACTCTCACACGTGGGGCCAGGCTGCTGCCGAGACCCCGACCAGCCCGCCCAGGGGGGTTTGCTGCCCAGGGCACATCCCAGCAGCCGAGTTTGTCCTTTTCCCCACCTTCCCGAGGCCCCTGTGCAGGGAAGGGCAAGGCCAGGCTGTGCTGGAGCCAGCTGGTGCTGCACATCTTTGTGCCACTCTCGTGGCCATCGCTTCCCTGCTCTGGGGCTGGGCTTTGGCTCCTGCAGGGGTTTTGCCCCCAGCTCAGGAGCAGCCTGTGACAAACCACCTGCACCTTTCACACCTGATTTACCTGCAGGACTACAGGGCTTGTTTGCACAGTGGCATCGTTGTAGGGGCCTCTTGAGCTTTGAGCTCTCGGCTGTGGATTTATTGACTGCTGCTCCATGTGCTGCTGCAGGGATTGATGAGCAGTGGCCAAACCAGACATTTCAGCTGTATCTGGGAACTCTCTTCAGAACTAATATGCCATCAAATGTAAGGGTAGGTCAGCAGCCCTCATGCTGGGCTGTAAGCATGGCTATAATTCTGAGGAAGAGGTGAATGATAAGCTCTCACTGAAGCTTTTGAGCCTGATTAAGAATACATTGCTTTTGGTGGAGAGGAGTTTTGGCAGAGGTGAGGGGAAGCAGTGTGTACCAGCTGGTTTGAAGGGGATGCCTGTGCTGTGCAGGTTTTGTGGGTTAGAAATGCTCCTGGATGAGGCAGATGCAAGATTTAGTTATTCCAATTATTATATCCTGTAGGTTCTCCAAATATTATATCCTGTAGGTTCTCGCTGCAGGACTGTGCATGTGGGTCAGTGTGCTGTAAAGCAAAGCTGGAATTTCTGGCTGTATGTCCCAGATATGGGCACTTCCAGCACAGAACTCACCCCATTCAGGGCGTGCTGGAGGATCTGCAGGAGGAGTTCACACAGGGTGAGCAGTGTCCTGGACACTCACACCAGAGCTCTCTGCTCACGGCTTCCCTGCCCAGCTGAGCCTGCAGTTCTCCCTTGCTCTCTCAAGACTGATGTCTGTGCAGTTGGAAGTGCCCTGTGCCAGGTGTCCCAGGTGTCCCAGGACTTGTGTGTCGTGGGGAGTGTCCTGCTCAGCAGGCTCAGGGTGTTCAGGACTCCTCCTGCCTGCTGCTGCTCAGGGAGAATGATCTGGGCTCTCTGTTTCACTCTGAAATAACTGTTGAACCCTGATGCTTCCAGCAGACCCGAGTTGTTCTCTCTAACCATGCCTCGTGTTGTGGGTTTCAGCATGAAAGAAACTGGGGAGGAGAGAGGTTCCTGAGACTTGCTATTTTTTTTTCCTTTTTTAATTTTTTTTTTCCTTTTTTCACTTAAACGCTTTTTGGCCAAGATATTTTCAAGATCTGGCTGACATTCAGTCCATTGTCCAGTGCCTGAGCCAAGGCCATGGTGGGTTCCTGGGCCCCAAAGCCACCTTGCAGGAGGCCCAGCACTGTGCCCTGGCAGAGGGCTGAGCTCTGGGGATTTGGTTCAGTGCAGTCAGATTGATCCTTTAGGGCTGGGATTCATCTCCAGGGTGCTCTTGGTGCTGCCACATCTGTCACTGTGGCTGCTGCCAAGCTTTGTGCCACACCTGGGTTGCACAGGGGGATGCTCCTGGGGAAGGATGAGCTGAGTGTGGCAGAGGAAGGTGAGGTTTTAGAAAAGCCCCACTTTGCCACCCTCTGCTCCTGTCCAGCTGGGCTGGGGCTGGTTCCACAGTGCCTGACAGCTGGCAAGGGTCCAGCTTTGCTAACTGGTGCCAGAGCCCCGTGCTGAGGAACTCCCCCAGTGTGATTCTGTCAAAATCATCAAATTTTCACCCTCAGATCTCCTCGTGGCACAGTGAGTTCTGTCATGCTGGGGAGGTTTAGCTCTCTTGTCATGATTGTGCATGGAAGACACAGTTGGTTTTCTTACCCAGCTGTGAAAATGAGATCTCCAAATCCTCCTCCCTGTACATGTGCACTAGACAGATGCATTTTCTTTAAAACTGTCATCTGAGATAGTCAAAGCATCCTGAAAACAGGATCAGCTGTGCACAGGGGCAGGGAAACTGAAGGCCAGAGAGGAAACTACTTGCTTACACGGCGGTGTGAGGTCAGGCAGGAGCAACCCCCCGTGACTGCTCTCTCCCAAGAGCTGCTGTCTCTGTCCCAGACCTGTATTAACCCCATCTGAAAGCAGAAATCCCAGTAAGACACTGGGAGTCTGGTTCTTATTTACTGTAAGGCCCAGCAGAGATTCAGTGAGATTCAGCCCTTGGAATTTTGACTAAGCTGTCACCAAAATAAGAAATGCTTAAAACTGAGTATCATTAAAAAATCATAATTTAGCAGAGTCAGATGTTCAAAGGATTGTGTTCAGAGGCCTTTTTAGACAGCCTTGGTAGGGAGCAAAAGGAACTAAGGCAAAGATTCCCTTCTGGTTCGCGTTCTTGTGCAGTGTCCCAAGTACATTAAATTGAACAAAAACATGTGAGAAGATTGGGCTTTGTTGCTCAATGTCAGCTCTAACTGAAGCAGGCAGAGGAGCTGCCACATGATACAGTGGCTGGACGAGGTCTTTGTTGAATTCCTGACAGTTATTGATATGCCACTCTCCCTGAGACAATGCAGTGACATTTTCCATCTCGGTACGAGTATTGTTGAGCAAAGACCTCCCCCAAAAAATCCTTGACATCGTCGCAGTCAGCGGGTATTAACGATGGGGATTAATGATCGAATCCAAGGCTGGAGCCGCTTGCAGCAGGAAGGGGGCACAGAAACGGGGCCGTTCGCCCAGAACATCTTCTCCGAGGGTGTGGAAGGCACGGAGGGCAGCGCCGGGGCTGGTGCAGGGCTGGCTGGCGGTGTCGGAGCGCTGGCAGCGCTGCGGCCGGGGCGGGGGAAGACGGCGGGGGCAGCGCAGCCCCGGCTGGCCCGGGAGCCCCGGCTCCCCGAGCACCCCCGGCTGGCCCGGCAGCCCCGGCTCCCCGAGCAGTCCCAGCTCCCCGAGCAGTCCCGGCTGGCCCGGCAGCCCCGGCTCCCCGAGCAGTCCCGGCTNCCCCGGCCGGCCCGGCAGCCCCGGCTCCCCGAGCAGCCCCGGCTCCCCGAGCAGCCCCGGCTGGCCCGGCAGCCCCGGCTGGCCCGGCAGCCCCGCTTATCTCCGGCAGAGCAGCAGGAAGGGCAGCCGCGGGAGGAAGCGATTTCTCTGCGCTCGCTGCTCGGTAAATGCTGCTCGCCCGGCTCTGTTTTGCCGCTTGTCGCGCCGGCCGGGATGGTCCGTGTGAATCAGCCGAGCTGGCCACACGTGTGCACACCCCGAGGGACTTCCAGGGGACACAGCCACTGCTGCACAGTCACGGGCCAAAGCCCGTGTTACCCTGAGCTCAGGGACCCGGGGAGCCGAGCAGATCAAATCCCCAAGCCTAGAGAATCGATTCCCCACATTTCTGCTTTCCTCTTGGCCACGGCTTGCGTTGTCTAAACAGGAAGGTGCCTTAGAGATGCAGCTTTGTCCATCCCAGGGACAAAGACCTACATGCCCGACAGGCAGAGCTCTGTTGGGGTGAATGGGAAATAAATTCCTCCCTTGTGCTCTCTAGAGCAGTCGGTCTCACCCAGGGTCTTACTGGGGCTCTTCAAAGACACCAGGAAGATTTGCAGCTCCTGCTGCTTTTGCCATGCAAAGCCCAGCACTGCACGGAGGCAACACCTAAACTAGAAATCCCCAAGAAAATTTGGCTCTGCAACCCAGCAGTGAAAAGGCAAAGCTTGCAATACTGCTGGGAACTGAGGTGCTGCAGCTGCTGAGTGGTGCCTGAAGTGCCAGTTTGGGGTGCTTGCAGGACAGGGTCAGCATTCCCTGTCAGCATTCCCTGCAGCAGGGCAGGATGGGGTCAGCATTCCCTGTCAGCATTCCCTGCAGCAGGGCACAGGGCATGGCCACCAATGGGTTTCTCACTGGGCTTTGGCTGCTCATCCCCTCCAAGACCTGGGAAATCACTGCCCCTCTCTGGCCTGGCTTCTGGGTAAGAATAAAAAGTTATTAATTTCCTATGAATCTCTCTTTTTCCTGCTAATAGTGTAATTCTACATAAATTATAATAGTATTTAAATTCAAGAAAGCGTAGCCCAGATTGAAAGATCTAAATTTCAAATTTGCTCTGAATTCCCCCTGTATAGATATGTTGTATCTACAGGTGATCACCTACAGAATCTTTAAAGAATTTGCCTTGCTTTCTGACTCTGCTGTCAATTTATCCCTTGATTTTAGCACAATTAAGCAGTGTTGCAGCCTTCACCAGTGCAGAGATTTGTTCTTTGTGCAGCACAGCACAGGTGACCCTGTGTTTCACACCCCCCCAGCCAGGGGCACTGCCAGCTGGTTGGGTGCAGGGTCTGGGTCATCTCAGCACTGGATAAGGAATGGTTTAGAAGGGAATTGACAACTCTGGCTTGAAGTGCTGTGTGTTTGGAGCTGGGATCTCAGTTTGTGAGGAGATCTGGGTTTTGGAACAGAGCAGGAGGAGGAAAGTGTTTCATGTGCCTGATGTGTGCTCCCGATGGCTGCGGTGCCAGGGCCACCACAGGGGTGGTGTTGGGTGTGTAACTGAACAAACTCAGCAGCTAAGGGCACACCTGCTCGTTTTTTGCATGCAGAATTACACAGGTGCCTTCCTGCGAATGGCACTCAAATCCCCCCCTTTCCCAAATTTGACTGGTATTGATCCATGGATGGAGTGCAGAACGAATTTGATTTCTGCAGAGGTGAGATGATGCTTTTAATTGTGCCACGCATTTCCATTTTGTTTAGAAACCCAATCACAGCAGCAAACCAAACAAGAAAAGTCTCCTTGTTTTCTGAATGATGTTATTTGTTTATCTGCCAAAGTGCTTTGCATTTCTTCAGGTCACAGACTAGCCCATGTCTGGCTGTGTTAATATTGTAAGTTAGGCAAAAGCAAAGTTTAAGAAAAATCTTTCAACTGAAAGAAATAGGATCTTAAAGTCCCAAAATAGAGTATGGAAAGGTACACATCATGTCTGGCTTCTCTTTCCCCTTGTGGCAAATGTGACTCAAAGGAGTTGGGTTGTTTCCAGCTTGATCTGTATACAGTTTGGGGGAGTTTTATTGTGAATAGGTCACCTTATAATACACAAAAATATTTCCTCCCAGAGTCCTGTATTCATAAATCTTTCTTGATCCTCACTCCCTTGAAACTGAAATCCAGATGATTTTGTTTTCTTCATGGAGAGAAGAGTGGGAAAGAGTGAAGGCACACCTTGGTGGGGGGCTGGTGCTCCCCTGGAAGGCCTTGGAGGGAGCAGCTCTGATGAGCAGAAGAACAGCACTGAAACACAGAGATTTTAGAGCAGCTTCATTGCTAAGGGAGGAAAAAATGAATTTCAAAGTTAGTATTTTAAAAAGCATTTAAATCTTCACTTCTCAAAGTTTGTTTAAGAGTCAGATTTATTCCTCCTCTGCTTCTCCAAAGAAAAAGTTGGCACTTTGGTTAAATATTAAAGCAGCTGCCTGGCCTAGGGGAGGTGAGTGTTCATTGACAGGGACAATCTTCAGCAGTTCAATTTTAAGAAGAGACATATCTCTGAAGCATAGCTTTGATGTGTTCTTTCATTCTAGCTGAGAGTGAATTTTCTCTATAAAAAAGCAGCACAAATACTCTGTCCCTGCTGAGCAGGGTGAGCACCACTGTTCCCTGGGGCAGGTAAGGAGAGAGCTTGTGTGACATGACCAAAGCTGTGCTGAATTGGTGGTGAAGATGAGTATAAAACTCTGATTCTAAAGCTCCTGGAGTGTTTCTGTGAGCTGATCATTTGTAGCAAGTGAAGGGTAGATGGAAAGGCTTATGGTAAATGATCACCTGTGTTGGCCCTGAGAATGTCATCAATTAGCTCAAGGACAAACCCTTTGAAATGGGGACACTTGACTATTTTACGTACATTTTTTTCTCTTTGTATTTGCATTTTATAATGCTATTCAAATTCCACAATGATGTCATCCCACAGCATAGCCATAATACCATCAATTACAAAAAATCCCATCATTTTCTTCCACTGACCAAACAACTGATTTAAAATCTGGTTCTGTGGAGGATCAGCAGGCCTTTTACTGTGTGTTTTATGCCCCTGGGCCAGCAGATAATACTGACATTGCCATATGAACAGGGAATCAATTCCTCTCTTCTTTAAGTCTGTAGGCATTTATACAGCACACACCCACAGACAGGCACATTATTGGACGACCATGAACAGTTTTGTCTTGGGAACTCGTTCTGTACCTGAGCAAACACCACTTAAAATTACTTTTAAAGGTGGCCAGTATTAAACCCTGTGCATGTAGCCAGTTCTGGTACAGCTGCTACTGACTGTGCTCACTGGGGGCAGATTTTCGTTTGTAATTTATTATCTGTTTTCCTCCGTTTCAGTCTCCCACCCATAACTCTGGGATTTTGTTCTGCCAGGACAGAGGGGAGAGCAAAAGCTGCTTTGCTGTCATTGTAATTACCCCTCCTATCCAAAGGATCCTGTCGTTGTTGTAGCTGGATCCACAAAGAATTACTCTGTCAGGCATGACAATAAACACGCTCCGTGCTTAAAAACTGCTCTTCCCCCTTGCCCCTTGTGAAGACAGCATGGCTTTTGGTGATACAATGGCTTTGCACTGAAGGCCAGGAAATGTTGAAGTCCCCTACTTAGGGTGAGTTTCTGTGTGGCTCCCAGTGGATCTGGGCTGTGGATCAGCAGGGGCTGTTTCCTCCAGCAGTGCCTGTTCCCAGCAGATCTGTCATTTTGGCCTCTGTTGCCTTTCATCTCCCATACTCTCTATTTCTAAATGTGCCCACAGCTGTCGCTGTATTTATCACATTCCTGGCCATGCTGTGTCTCCAGTTCCAACCCTGGTGCTCTCAGCCTGGCTCTCTGCTCCTCCCCTGGCTCCCAGAGCCAGCTGAAGGTCTGCCCAGAGTCTCCTGCCCCATTTTCCTCCTCCCCATCTCCGGAATGCTGGTGCCAGCGAGGTATGGGAGGTGTCTGGGCTGTGCCTGGGCTGGGCTCTGCAGTTTGCTCTTGCACAAGCCCTGCCTAGGGCCTGGTGCCTTCAATGGAGCTATTGATGGAGCTCTTCATGCCAGTGGAGGCTGCTCACTCAGGCCGTGGCTGCAGGGGTCTCTGGGGCACAGCCCCTGTCTTTGTGTGCCTCCAAAATATGTGCTGGATGAGGAGTGATAGCTCTGGAGAGTGAGTGAGTGTCGCCTTACATTTGCCATACTGCAGGAAGGCTGCCAGCACGGCATTGATGCTGCATGTGGTCCCCTTCCAGGGGGGAATTAATCCTTCTGTGCAAGGATACCTCCTGCTGACTGGTGAAAAGAAAAAAAAAAGGAAAAAAACCCCTGGTTTGGCCATGAATACCATTAGCTTAATCTTCTTTTTCTCTGATCTTCCAGTACTATTTGCTTTGTATGGCTTCATCAAGGTTTTGTATGTGGACAGAGTAATTGAAAACAAATTTAGCATGTCTCAGACCATAAAGTTCCCTTTCAGCTCGATCCCTGGCTATGCGGTAGATAAATGTCTGGTTCTCATTTTTGGTTATGTGAGAAATTTAGAATGGTTTGATTTGTAATTTTGAATGTTAATAAAGAAGGAGAAATTTCCTTGTCTCCTGGTCTGTGGAGGCATTCTGGTTTCCTTGCAGCAAATGCTGTTTATAAAAAAAACCAGAAGAGTCTGTGTCCTTGAGGCCCAGAAACCCCAGGCTCTAAGGTCAGCTAAGACATCCTTGTGCTTCAGTCCCAGACCCCAAATGCCATCTCCACCTGTACAGGTGGTGTTTTAATGCAGGACAAGAGGAATGGTTGAAGGTGATCCACCAACTGGCTGGATGAGTTTCAAAGAGCAGTGAATCAATGCCAGATACCTCCATTTATCTCTCGATGTCTGCAAATGCCCTTGGTTTCCCGAGGGCATTGCAGGCCCGGTGTGTGACAGCAGACTTGTGATGTCTTGCCAGCTGCACGGGTACATGGAGAACAAACCCCTGGGGCTGCAGATCTTCATTGGCACGGCGGACGAGCGCATCCTGAAGCCCCACGCCTTCTACCAGGTCCATCGCATCACGGGCAAAACCGTCACCACCACCAGCTACGAGAAGATCATTGGCAACACCAAAGTGCTGGAGATCCCCCTGGAACCCAAGAACAACATGAAAGCAACGTAAGTAGATTTCTTTTTATTAGCAAAGTTGAGGTGGATTAAGTTGGCGCTGAAGTTCTTTCTCTTTGGAAAGGAGTCACTTAAGAATAATGATGCTCTGGAGGGACTCCCCTTTCCAGCACGTTGGGATGATTTATGAGGGCAGAAAAGACCCTTGTAAAAAGACCCTTTTTACAAAAGCAGCTACAAGCACCTGGGTTAAAGCTGCTGGAAGAGTTCCCATCCCTCAGGTGACCATGTAGGCACTTCTGCTCTGTAGTGCAGGTTCTGCAGTGACTGTGCTGTAATCACAGAGTGGTTTGGGTGGGAAGGGACCTTCAAGCCCACCCTGTCCCACCCCTGCCACGGGCAGGGACACCTTCCACTGTCCCAGGCTGCTCCAAGCCCCGTCCAGCCTGGCCTTGGACACTCCCAGGGATGGGGCATCCAGTGTCTCACTGATGATCCATCACCTTCACAGTCAGAACGGGTTTGTAGTGCACTCAGGAAAAGAAGACTCAAATCTCAAGTCCTTGTGCTGCAGGGACACAGTGAGGAACAGGGGCAGCAGACAGAGGAAAGGTGTGGGATGCATTTTACAACATTTAATGGAATACAGAACATCTCTTCTGAACTCAGCCAAGCGCTCTGGCCATGAAATCTCCTCTTGTAATAGGTTAACAGAAAGGCAAGTACAGGCACATCTTGTCTGTATTACTGCTTCCAGTTTTATGGAGGCAGAGGGATGAGGTGGGCACCAGTCTGAAAACTTCAGGCTTGAATGTGTGCCAGGCATGAGAGTGATTGCTCTGCAGAGGGAAGAGCTGTATCTCCATCCTTCAGAGGATCCTGACAAAATTGGCAGAGCAGTTATGTTTTTAAGCCCCCCTACTTCATCACAAAATCCACATTCTTTCTTCATATTTTTTTAGAAAATATACCTCATTCCTAACAAGGAACCCTGGAATAATAAACCCCTGCACATATGCAAGGGCAAGGAACAGTGTGGGTGTAGGAAGCAGCTTGGGGCTTATACCTCCCCAAATGTGATTTAAATTCATATCAAAAGCAGAGAAATGATGTGTTTTTAGAACTGATATCAAAATGGGCTGGCAGTGCCTGTTTAATAGCAGTGCTCACTGCCTGCTCTGAGAACTGTTGCTGAGCTTGACAAATAATTGTCACATTTTCCTAACAGACACGTTTGCAGGGTTACACTGGACTCTGGAGGAGCCAACCTGCACTTACACCAAATATTAAGTGGCAGTGCTGATTTAAGCAATCCTAATCCTTTCATTGCTGCTCAGCCCCATCCTGCTCCCTGCACCCTCCCTTTGTGCAGGGACACAGGGAATGGGAGAATGAATATCTGCTTTGTCAGGCCTTCCCTTGCCTGGGAACAATGTCCCAGGGCTTTGGAGGATGACACAGTGACCTGGGCCAGGCTGCAGAGCCCAGCTGTAGCAGTAGCACCCAGCCTGTGCAAAAGGAGGATACAGCAGTCTGGTTCCTGTTTTGGAGCTCAGTCCCACGGGCCTGGGTGGTGCAGGCAGTGGGGATTCTGGAACCAGCTGCCTCAGCTGCTGTGACTCCCCACGGAGCTGAACCGACCTGCCCAGGTGTGGCCAGGGCTGCTGTGCAGTCCCTGCAGCTGGCTCCTGCCCCGGGGTGGGCTCTGCCTTCTGCACTCCTGTGGGAAACAAGACTAGTGGTTTTAATGCTTGGAGAGCAGCTTCTGCTGTCACCAGAGAGCGGGGACAGGTCCAGCAGCATCCCTTGGAGAGCAGCGTCCCTCGCGCGCTGCACGTCTGGGATTTCTTCCCTGCTGAAACGGGAAGATCTGGATCCTAACCAGAGCAAGTACTTAGAGCTGCTCTTAACCCAGAGGCCGAAGCGAAGCCCAGGCTTCCTCCCGCTGGGAGCAGAGGTGCTGAGCCGGGGGCCGTGTGTGTTGCAGCATCGACTGCGCGGGGATCCTGAAGCTGCGCAACGCGGACATCGAGCTGCGCAAGGGCGAGACCGACATCGGCCGCAAGAACACGCGTGTGCGCCTGGTGTTCCGCGTGCACATCCCCGAGCCCAGCGGCAGGATCGTGTCCCTGCAGGCGGCCTCCAACCCCATCGAGTGCTGTGAGTATCCCTGGCAGCTGCTGCCGGCCGTGCCGGCGCCGCAGCCGGCAGAGCCCGGCGCGCTGCGCTCCGCTGTGCTGCTCCCTCCAGGCGCTCGCTGTCCGCAGAGAACTTTGGGGGGCGGGTGGCTCTTCAGGGTGCTTGGGGCTTGTGAGGACAGCAACCTGCAAGTCTGGGGGCTCCTGCAGAGTTTATTTAATCGGTGTGTGGCTGCTGGGTCCTGCTGGCTCTCGGGTGTTTCCTAGGAGCGCTGTGGGGCTGTGTGTAGGGACACACGGGCAGTGTCCCTCTTAGTAAAGCGTGCAAGCTGTCTGCATTCCTGGCTTTATCTCGAGTGGAGGCACAATCAGAACCTGTCTTCCACGAACTGGCAGGTGGCTGGAGGTTTGAATTCAGACTGGGCCAGCCCTGAGCACTGTGGCCAGTCCTGTGTGCCGGAGGGGTGACCAGAGTCCTCTGACCTGAGCTGGAATGGAGGGACAGCCTTGGTTCTAAGGCTCAGGTGTATTCTGGTCATTGGTTTTTTTAGCTGCCAGTGCTGAGGGGTGCACAGCTCAGGAGGCTGAAGCAGGGAAAGCATGGGTTGTTCTGGTTTTCCCCTGAGGGACAGAAGAAAACTGGCAGCTTTGATTTCTGAAGTGCACATCCCATAAGTGTGTGAGCTCAGAACCTGCACCTCCCACTCATTATAACTGACTGGATCCTGAGAAAGAGAGGCCTCTGAGGAGGCCCCCCGTGTCACAGTCATTTCTGGAAGGGCTCTGCCCACTTTGCTGGTTCCTGTGCATCCTGTGATGCTTTTTGTTGTTGCATGGTGCCTTTTTGGTGGTTTGGGGATTTCACAAATATATAATGAACAGTTTTCCTTTGCTGTATGACTCACCCCTTTAGCAGAACCTGGCTTGCCATAAGTCACGTGAAGAAAGCCATTGAGGCTCTCCTGTATGAGGTGCATTTATTGAGATGCAGACTTGACTTAAGTACAACTGCTTGGAATGAGAGGAGCCAGTTGTGGGTGGGAAATCAAACTGGCTTGTGAATTCTTGATGGCAGCTTTTTACAAAGCAGTACAAATGAATAACCAAGGCAAGGCTGGGAGAGGGTGATGGCTGTGAATGATCTCTTGGCAGTGTTTCTGAGAAGGTACCAGCTGTCAGAGCATTTCAGCAGCTGACTGAAGTCTCTGGGCACTGTGATGGGGAAGGGACAGCAGTGGGAGTAGCCACCACCTCTGTCCATAGGAAATTGTCCCGTTCCTCTGTGGGAGCAGATGGCTGAAACAATAGTGGCCTCCACCCCAAACGTGTCCCTGCTGAAACAAAGGTCCATCTGCTAAAGGAAGTGCTCAGTGAGGAGCTCCTGGGCTGGGGAAGCTCCAGGTGTAACTCCTACACCCTGTGGGCAGGAAAGCAGCACCAGCCCAGGGCGGGAGCAGGCTGGCCCTGGATCCCACAGGGAGCCCCACAGATCATCCCCCACCTGCTCAAATTCTCCTCAGGAAAAGCAAGCATGAGTAAGCCAGGCATTTCTGGGGCCCTTGCACAATGGCACGTTGTATTTGTGCCCATCACTGCATTTCAAGCAGAAATCCAGGCATGGTTGGCAGAATAAATCCCATTTTTCTGAGCTGTATGCACACACCTAATTTGCCTGGGCAGTGACTGCTGTGGCAGAGCCTTGGTTAAGATGTTGAGGCATTTACTCTGAGATGTCTTTGCACTGATGAGTCTTAGGGGCATTAAAAAGCCAAGAGTGGAGATACCAGTATAAATGGCTTATTGTTAGTGGGGTTTTTTTTAATAATTAAAGTATTAAAATGTTGGCTGCATAGAAGACAGCCAAGCTCCTGCAAGAAAAAAAAATGTATTTGATCCCCAAGGAAATAGAATAAGAAAGTTTTATTTTTGGAATAGTGGCTATACAGGCAGTTTGGAGAGATATGTTAAGGCCTGTGCTTTTGTGAACTCAAGGATCACTATGAAGTGATCTGGAATAATGAGCCTCTGCCATTTAGTGTGGATGTTGCATATTTAGCACTGGTTTTGCATTTCAGTAGCACTTCCTGATCTCAGCCCGGTTCTGGGAAGAGAGTTAAAAGCATCAGGGGGCTCAGGCAGCTTTAGCAAGGCAGCCTCACTCTCCCTAGAAGGGGTAACCTCAGCTTGTCCCAGACAATCTGCACACCTGGCAGAGCTCCCAGGCAGTGCCAGGTAGGCTCAGGTGCCCTGCCAGGAAGGGGCACTGGGGCTGGGGGATGTTTCCTTCTTCTCCCACCTTCTGTGCTGCTGGGATTCACTTTTTCCTCCTTTGTTTTCTGGTTGGTTTGGGTGTTTTTTGACCTGGCCACCTGAGCACCTCTATCCCCAGGGGCTCTCCTCAGGATCCCTCCTGTCTGGTAGCAGTAATGATGTCCCTCTGGGAAGGCCTTGGTGAGCAGCAGCTCCAGGCTCACAGCCCGTTTCCCTTCCCAGGGCTCCCCCTGAGCACTGTTGCTACCAACAGAGTATCCGAGTGCTCTCCTCCCCAGAAGCTGATCCCGAGGAAGTCCCACCAGTGTCAGCAGATCATTAGCTGCAGTGAGGCAAGAACTGTGAAATAGCTGCTTTTCAGAGGGCTGTTTGCTTCCACCTCATCTGTGTCACATTCAGCACTTGACAGATTTTCGGAGGGGATTTCACAGGTTCAAAGCATCATCCGGAGCCAGTTCCTCCCCAGGCAGCTGTGTGGGAGGAGCGAGGGGGTGAGATGTTGTTAAATGATCAGTTGTGCCTTAAAATGGACCTCAGACCCAGACAAGCCTGCACAATTCAGCAGCTTTTTTCTGCTGTTGCCTGTTGCTTCATCCTGAAGCCACGGAGGAGGCAAAGGCATTTGAGATCCCTCTGATAATTGCAGCAACAGGCCATTTCTGAGCCATCTCTCAGCCAGCTGTGGGAAACCACTCTCTTGTAGGTGTGTGCTGGAAAGGTGAGAAAATCCCTTCCCCTGGTGTTGGTGCAGGCTGAGGCAGTGAACTGGCAGTGAGCCCCACGGGAGGTGTGTGGGAGGCAGAGCCCAGTGTCCTGCCTGGCCTGGCTCGCTGTCCCCTCCCTGCTCAGGCTCTGTGTGTCCAGGTGTCCATCCCTGCTGGGCAGCTCCGTGCTGTGGGCATGGACCAGCTGGTGTTGGCATGGCCAGCAGGGCTGTGACAGAGCTGCTGGTGACATTGCAGGTGAGGGGTGACTGAGTTCACCTGTGCCTTCAAACACAGCCACGTGGAAAATCACCCCTGGAGAGGTTGGGCACTTGCAGAACGTGATCTTTGAGCCATGAGGACGATTCCTTTAACATCAGTTCTGTTCCTTTGCCTTCCAGCAAGAGCTGGAGCTCATTCCTCGGGGAGTGGGTGGTCTCTGGTGTTACAGAAATTGTTGACACTGGGCTGCCTCTCCAAGAGATAGGTTTGTCATGACCTCTGGGAGCTCAGGCTGGGTGCCCCAACATCTGCAGTTGTGTTTCCACTCCTCAACTGGAGCATCCTGGGGCAGAGAAGGAGCAGGATGGAATCCAGGGTAGTGGGGCAGCTTGTTCTGCTCCCTGCTGTCAGCAACCAAAACCTGCTTCATGCAGATGTCTGAGTGTGAGGCTCAGGAGTGTCCTCCACTGTGCCCCAGATTTTATTCTAATGAACCCTGTTAAACCTTCCCCTAGCCTGTCACAGCTCTTGCTTTGTAGAATCCATGTTTGCTGACCCTGAGCTGTGCTCTTGAATCCCTTAAAATGCAAACTTAAATTGCACTTGGCACGAGAGAAGGAGACTAAAATCTTGTTCTTAGAATAGATGTTCCGAGGTGGTAAAAAAGCAAAACAAACAAAACTTATTGCTAAAGAACCGTGTGTCCATCTAGAGGAATTTAAATCGTTTCTATTATTGACCATATTTTGTTCCATTAAATTGGGTCAAATTTCTTATTTCCCTTTAATCAATTTCCCTGGAAGTTTCCTTTATTTTTCTCTCCTTCTAGTAGATTTTCCCATAATATTAGACAATCTGAGCCTATGATTTGTGACACATTAATAACTACAGGGGAAAGAGCTAGTCATGTAAAAGAATGTTGTCTTGGCAAGGCAGCAAGTGCTTTTCCTCAGCTGGGAGTTGTGCTGCTTGGAACACAGCAGCAGGCAAGGAGCAGCCCTGCTTTATTCAGATAGAAAAGCAGAAACAAATGGTCTCTTTGCACTTGGGAGATACCTATTTGCAAGTTTAACCATAACCATGATTATTATGGGAGTATCATGGTTTCCAGTTGAATTAAATGAATTTTTCCCCCTTTCATTTCAACTTGAAGACAGTCATGCAGTTGACTGCAAGTGCAGCTGACAGAAAAGCTGGTGCTTTCTCTAAAGAACATTTTCTGTCTCTTGGAGCACAGAATGCAAAAGCTTCTTCTGACAACATTTGCCACTTTGAACGTGCAGCCGAAATATTTCAGTCTTTAAAGTCTGAGTCAGAGCAAAGGGGCAAACTCCTGTTTACTTCTTGTCTTCAGTGCTGCTGGTGGTGAAAGCAGAGAGCCCAGCACAGCCCAGCACAGCCAGCATGGACCGAGCAGGATGGCAGCTGAGCAGATCCCCTCCACAGGGGACTGAAGGGAAATGCTGTGCACACCCACAGAGGGCACGGACAGAGAAGTGAACCGAGGCCATGGTTTCCTGTCATTCATCACTCACTGCCTTGGTGAGCTGGCTGCAGTTCATAGAAAGTGTCACACTTATCTGACACTGCTGCCATCGGTGCTTGTCACTCCTCCTTTGCGAGGACGTCATCAATTATCTGCAGAGGAGGAGGTGGAGAAAAGCCCTCTATTTTTGGTGCTTTTTGCTTGGATGGCTCTGCACAAACTGCTGATTAAGTCTTGCTGGCAGCAAATTAGAAACTGTTGTCAGTCACACTGCATTCTTTTCAGAGTGTTCAGACCACATTTTCAAGGTTTCCCCACGAGGGCTGGAAATTTGTTTATTTGCTTGGTTCATAAGTCTTCCACTGCTCCATACTCGTACCAGGAGGTGAATTATCCCATCCCTCTGATCAGGAACTTGCTTCTCTCTAGGCTGTGGTGCTGGTGTCTCCCTGGCTGCTGGAGATGTCTCCTGCCCTTGGTCCTCCCATGGCTGCCCAGCCTTTGTCTTTCCTCCCACTGCAGAGCTCAGGATGCTTCAGGGAATGATGGAGGGGATCAAAGTCTCTCAAACATTAATGAGGTGGAGCAGTGTTGAGCACAGCAGCTCCGCTCCTATCAATCCTACCACAGGCAGCTCGTGGTAAATAAACCCCATGTGACAGCAGGAATGAAATATTTTCTTTGGCTCATTGAGGTTTGCACTGAGGTGGGAGAATTAATCCCATAACAAATTACACCTCAGCTGTTGCTTCGAGGGCTCGGGGGTTTTTAGCAGCAGACATCCTGCTCTGTCTGCTCTTCTCAAACCCAGCAGGAATCAGTGGCTGCATCAAGAGCCTGGAGGTTTGGAAAGACATGTCAGGGCTGGTGAGTCCCAGCTCAAAGGCTTCCAGCAAGCTGGGGTGAGCTGGGGCTGGGTAAGGACAGAGGTGTCCAGGGAGGGATCTGCACTGCCCTGGGGTGCCAGTTGTGACCCCAGCCCTCTTAAACAGCCACATTTTTGATTTATTGGCATGTGAGTTAATCAGAGGTGATGGTGGCTTTGTCCTCACTGAGCTGCACGTGAGCCTCCATCCTGCTCCTCCTGATCAGGAGGATCTTATCACCAGGATAAAGTCTCTGCTGTGTCAGTCAGCAGTGGGGACAACAGAGAGCCTCACATCTGGAGTCAGTGCTGCAGGTGTTGGAGAGAGTGTGGAGGGCTTCACTCTAGCAGGAGTTCATCACAAAATTATAGAAGGTCTTGGCTTGGAGGAGACCTTGAAGGTCATTGTCCCTGGGACCCTCCTGCAGTGCCACCCCTGCCGTGGGCAGGGACACCTTCCACTGGACCAGGTTGCTCCAGCTGAGATTGTCCCTTGTCACCTCCCAGCAGCAATGGGTGACACTCTAGAGGGGGAGATTTGGAGCTGCAACAGACTTCTCCAGGTAATCAGGTCTCAAAATAACCCTTTTTAAAAATTTTGCCTAAAAGCCAAATCTCCTCTCTGCTGCAAAAGGAGATGTGTGGGTACTGTGGGGAAGCAAGACCTGCCTTGGCACAGTCCCTGGTGGTCAGCTGTGCATCCCATGTGAGCTGTTCAGCCTGCTGGCCCAGAGATGTCAGTTTGCAGCCTCACCTTCTGTCCAGCTGCTGGCACAGGAGGGTGCAGGGGAGCCTGGGTGGGCTGTGGGCAGCAGGGGCTGCTCCCTGCAGGCTGAGCTCCCTGGAGGTGCTGCAGGGCTCTCAGACAGGGCCTCCCTTTCTGTCTTGTGTCACTGCATGCATTGTATTTCTTGGCACCACGAGTCCATGACATCTTGATTTGCAAACAGTCAAATAAACTAGAAAAATAATGTCCCCTGTTAATAGGTTGACACACTGCTTCAGGCCAAGTGTGAGTATTTCTATAGCATTGGCTTTGCTGCCTTATGTCAGTAACTGTTGCTATTGAAAGTAAACACCCCAACTGGTTAAATCAACAGAGTTTTGTTTATTCAAAGCTCATAAACTCCAGTAGCTGTAGGTCACTTTATGAAGTGCCAACCCCTGGGGGAAGAGAAGGAATAGTGTGAAATTATTGCATGCAGTGCACCCATCATGAGCCTTAGAGGAAGGGGATTTATTAGCAATTAATATTTCTTGCAGAGGGAAAAAAAATAATCCTATTGAGGGAGCTCCACACTGAACCTTGAACCTCTGTACTGGTGGAAATGGGGAAGGGGGTGAAGCCTTCTTACATGCTGGGTGAAAAAAAGAGACCTTGGAAAATGAAAAGTGGCTGGGGTTTTTATTATTAGAAAAGGATTTCAAACCACCCAAAGGGAGGAGAAGAACCCAGGTAAAACAGGGCAGGGGAAACCCTTCAGTGTGGTACCTGCACTGGGGAGCTCAGCTGGAACTCCTCCAAATGGGATTATTCTGCAGCACATCTGAGGCACAGGAGGTTTGCAGACCTCCACGTGTCTCGGGGCAGTTCTGGAGATGCCCAAAGTCATGTCAGGTGCAGCAGCTCCAAATGTAATGGAGATGAGGCAGAGTGACTTCCAGGCTAAAGTTTGCCCTTCCTCAAGCTGAAAAAGCCTTGGAAACCACTGGTCTGTGGCATGGCAGGTACCAAGCTATCTATTAACACCATGAAGCTGGAAAGAGATGTAGGCTAATCTGGAATTTTGATGATTTAGGAAGTTTTGGAAGTGAAATTTGGTGATTGAATAGGAATAAAGAGTGTCTAGGGCAATGCTTAAATACTTAAATGTTTTCTCTTGACTGCTGTGGACATGCTTTTTGATAATTGCTATTTACTCTTAAGCCTTTGAGGTTACAGATCTGTCTTTGTGATAAATCCAATTAGGGACTCATCAAAAGTGTTAGTATTTTGGGAAAGAAATTACTCCTACAGCCATGTGAAAGAAATTATCAGCTTCTTTGAAAATAATCTGAATATGTATTCTTAACTGGCAGTATATTAGCCCAGATGTTACATACGTGAAAAGAACAATGAGTCCTAAGGTAGGCTTAAATAGATTTCAAAAATGCCTCTCAAATGGCATAAGAAAATTACAACTATTGAATTACCTCTGTTCTTTAATAAGAGCAAAATCTGCCTCGTGACTGAAGGCTTCAGCAGGGCTAGAAAAGTTGCTATGAATGGTTTAATGCTTGAGTTTTCTCACCAAATATTCCAGCATTTTCTCCAGGTGATGAGGAGATGTGGTCCTTGCGAGGGCTGCAGAGCAGCAGAGCAGTGCCAGGTCGGGTCACAGCCTGCCTGGGTGAGTCAGGGCCAGCCCTGCACATCCAGGATCACATTTCCTCTGCTCTGCCCCAGCAGCCCGCGGGGCTCAGTGAAGACACAAGTGCTCAGGGTCTCTGTCAGGGAGAGCTAAAATCCAGCCAAGGCAGCTGGGGAAGAGATGAGCAGGATCCTCTGGAGGCCTTTCCAGTTGGGGTGGATGAGTCTGGAGGAGTTGGAGTGCAGGTCATGAACTCGCAGTTCACCAGCCCCGAGCTGCTGCCCACCTGGTCTGCTCACAGGGAAGCTCCTGATGTTTTCCAGCTGTCTGTGTTGTAGGGAACAGTTCTCACATCTTCACTTTCTGCAGCTCCCGCCGCTTGATAGCAAACAGTTGGGATGGCTCTGCAGGGATGGGACCAGGGCTCTGCAGAGCTTTTCTGACCGTGCAAATGGCTGTTTTAATGGGGTCAGAGGAAAGGAGGTGCAGAGACGGTGCTGTCCTGGTTTTCTGGCTGGGGAAAGAGAGAATAACTTGCTAAAGTCACGCTCCAAATTTGTGGCCAAGAACAGTAAAGACCTTCAAAAGCCTTGATGACATCCGTGTCCATCTGGATCCCACCCTACCTTTCCTTCCCTTGCCTTTTATGATCAGACTCTGTCTGTGACACAGGGCCCTGCTCCTCAGATGTTCAGGCTTCTGCAGAACACGCTTGGGAAAACCCTGGGCTGCAGCAGTCCTGGTGTGACCCCCCTGATCACAGCTGGGGCTTCGTGGCTGCCCCTCCGGCGAGCCCAGGGCGCGCTGCCCGCACGTGGAGATGGAGATGGAGCTGTTGTTGGCAACCCCTGTGCCAGGCCCTGTCCTGTGGGAGGCACTGGGCTTTTGGAGAAGAGGTTCATTTTTACTTTTTTTCCCCTCTGAAGGAATTCAGTGTTGTTCAGTGGAATCCTGTGTGCAGGTGGAATTTTTGGGCTCTTGGGCTGTAGTGTGCCTGCACTTGAACATTTGGCCGTTGACTTGGAAACAGGCATGGGCAAGTTTCAGCTCATTCATCCAAGCTGTCCTTTCTCAAGGACAAGGAGCAGGGCCAGCACAGCTGAACCACTGCAGCCAACTCCTGAATGTTTCCAAATAAAATGCCTTGAGTAAGTTTATTTTTCCCTCTCAGACCTAAATTTAGCACCCTGGAGAAGCTGCTTTGGCAGTCAGCGGATGGTAACGATGACAAGATCAATCTGTGGATAGTTCTGGGAAGATTTGGAAAGTCCTGGTAAAACAGAGTTGGTTTCATTCATGTTTGCAATTTGTCCACAGCCCAAAGGTCTGCTCATGAGCTTCCAATGGTTGAAAGACAAGACATTGACAGCTGCCTGGTTTATGGAGGACAGCAGATGATCCTCACGGGACAGAATTTCACAGCAGAGTCCAAGGTGGTGTTCACAGAAAAAACATCAGGTAAGGCAGGTTTTTCCTGACTTTCCTTAACAGGATAGGGCAAATCTGTAGTGCCAAATCTCATCATAAGATTTGTGCTCGTGATTAACTCTGCTCCAGTGAGTATTCCCATTCAAGTTCATGTAAGTAAAACCAGTGAGTAAAGTCAGACTTGGGAGCAACTGTTTGTGTTGTTGCTTCACAAGAATCCAGGCACTGGGACTCAGCAGGGACAGGATTTGTTATCAAAGAAAGGAGATGAGCACTACATGTTCCTCTCTGCTTGTTTAATCTCATGTTTAGTGAATGCTACTGTAGAAATCATCATTGAAATTAACATTGTTAATTGAGGTGAACTACAGGCAAAGGTTGTGTTTTCTTCCCTTTAGAAATCTATGGAGAAAAAACAAACATAATGTGTCTTTTTGTATAAAATTATTTTTATACACGTAATGAGATACAAGAATCCATCCCTTCTCCTTCCATATTTTTTGTTGTAAACTTTGTGTTCCCTTTGAGCTGTTAAGAACACTTGGTGCTTGGGAGTTTTCTGTCAGTGAGCTGAGGTAGAGACATCTTAAGTGGTATATCCAGTGACTTGCAAGGAGTTTAAGAGATTGCATTGCCCAAGTGAGCAGCATGTGCATGATCTATGGGGAAATGCCATTGGAAAAAAGTGAGAACTGAGCCAAAAGTGAGTGTACATTCATGAATGTACCTGGGCACAGCTGCTGACATGGAGGTAAAAAAGCATTCTGTGGGTCCCAGCTCCTCCCCACAGCAAGCCAGGCTGTTCCTGCAGGTGTGAAAGGCTCTGAGGAGCTGTGGGGGTTCAGATGAGCCTGTGCAGTCAGAGGAATTCTTTTGGCACGCTCTGTTTCCTTTCAAGCCCATGGATTAATTCCTTCCCACTGTGCTGCCACTGTTCCACCGTGTCAGCGCCTGGGGAAGGTGCATGGGAACATCTTGGCAGCCTGCAGTGCCACCTGTCCCAGGAACGTTTAGCAGTAGCTGCAGGAGATGATCCACTCAGGGGAGGTGGCTCTGATGCCATTTCGAGGAAACATCCCAAACACTCTGCCCCTATTTCTGTATAAGAGCAGAGAAGGCTCTGGCTGGAAGAGATGTTAGAAAGTAAAAAAGAGCAACAACATTTTCCACACTAAATCTAAAGCTTTTCTTCGCTGCTGGGGAAACTGCAGGGTTTTTTTTCCTCTTTTACCTCCAGGAAGGGGAGAGACAGGACTTGTCCCAGCGGCAGTGCCCAGTCTGGAGCAGGGATTTGCTTGCTGGTGTTCCATATCCTGCCTCCCCCTCAGCCCTTGGCCTCTGCAGGCAGTCTGCAGTCTGCTGGACTCTGAATAAGTGATTGGCAGAAGGGGAATTTAGAGGATGGGAGGTCCAGAGTCAAATCCTTGGGCTGAGTCAGAAGTCTGTGGTTTGCAGTGGGTTATCTGGGGGACTCCATGCTGAGTGGCTCTGTGTGTGTTCCATAATGCAGCAGCACCTCTGACAGAGGTGCCCTGCAGTGCTTTAAATGAAGGTTGCTTTATTTAATAGGTGTATCCTGAGGTGAGGAAGGTTAAGAAGAGCTGAGCTGAGCTGGACGTGCAGAAAGTGCACGGGCTGAGTGCAGCAAACTGAGAATTGTTTTGTGCCTGGCTCCTCGGAGCTTGGTGAGTGTCCCAGCTCACCTGACAATCAGGGTCTTGTGCACCTGAGACTTCCAGCCTCCCTCATTCTGCGCTGTAGACAGTTCTGAGTCTCTCTGGGATGTGTGTTCATGGTTGCCCTTGCCTGGGGCTGCAGGAGCCCGGAGCAGTGAGCCCAGCTGTGCAGCCCCAGGTGTCACTGGAGCCGTGCCTGGCTGGAACAGGAGCAGCTCACCCACGGCTGCCCTGCCCTGCACAGCCCGTGCAGAAAGTGCTGATGAGCTGTTTGGGGGCAGGCTGAGCCACAAGCACCGTGCTGGGGGTGGATGGCAGCACAGCTCTGCCTGAGCCCATCTGCAGGGGCTGTGCCTGCTCCAGAGAGCGACGCTGCCCCTGTGAAACAATCACACCTCTGTCAAGGCAGGAAGATGCAGCAAGCTCGCAGGGGAAGCTTGGTTTGCTTAGAGTTTCATTTTAACAGCTCACAAGCCTTGTCTGTGCTAGCAAGTGCTGCTGGATTTCCCACTTTTGCCACCAGTTTGAGCTGTGCTGGTGACAGCAAGGGTGAGAGCAGCAGTGTAGGTAACATCCCACAGCTTTTGGCACGCCAGGCTCCACAGAGCTCCTTGGCTTGGGTGTCCAGTGTTTAAGGTGAGAGTGGCAAGGCTCTTTTTTCCCCCCAAAATCTTTCTGCAAGTATTTTTGTGCAGCCAGATTTTCTCCTGTTAATTATTGCAGACTCCAAACTCTGGGTGCCCCTTGGGTCTGGGTGAAGTGGGTGCTGGGAAGGCGTCAGTCACGTGCCTTACCAAACTGAGGGAGCTGCTCTTGGGGTCACAATTGTCAATTAGGTGCCATCCCTCAGGGGAACGCTCAGAACCTCTTCCCATTTCCTCTGGATCTTGTAGACAACTCTTCACCCACCATCAGCAATGCAGAGGAACGTGGAGCTGTCCCGTTGGTGACAGAGGTGTCTGTCTCTGTGAGCAGTAATGAACGGGTTTTATTTGTCTTTTCACAGAACTGCAGATGTGTATATTTTCCCGTAGAAATACCTGGAAAATGAGGACAGTTCCCTGAATGGTGGGGGGATGTGGCTGTGGAAGTGAGTGTCCCGTGGCACTGCAGGCGGTGGCAGAGAGCTGGCTGGGGACAGGGCTGGGACAGTCCCAGCTTTGGCTCACCACAGGAAATGGCAGCAGGAAACGGAGTGAAGGGCTGGAGCTCAGTGCTCTGAGGGGATAAAGTGCTTGTGTTTGAAATGCTGATGCATAAAGAGCATTCATTTTCTGACTGCTGAAGTTTAGCAACACACAGGCCTTGGAGTTGTGAGTCCTTTTCACAGTTATCTCTTGTCGATGCAAGAGCATAACATGTGGCTGCTGTGAGCCAGGGGAACTCGTGAATTCCCTAAGCCCAGCACACAAAAGCAGGGTTTGGCTGACAGAGTTTGAAGATCTGAACTCGGAGACACGTAACTGAGCCCAGCTAAATTGAAGTAGGCCATGGGAAGCAACTAGATTGGACTGTATTCTTTTAATTGTGCTCTGGAAGAGAAAGCTTGAAAAGCAGTCTTGGAGCTATCAAGGACTTGGAATAGGGTGAAGGTCAAGGGTGTTAGTGTTTGGTTGGGGCCCAGATCTTACAGTGCAGTTAAAAAAAGAAGAGATTTGGAATTCCGCCTTTTGTTTATTTTAATTGTCATGTAATAATTTGCAAGTCAGATGCTGGTTGCATTGTGTTTACTCCCATTTGTGTCCTGGTTACTGCTGCTCTGCTGTCAGTGATAGAGGAGGTTCGTGCTTCTCGGGGAGAAAAGTGCAAATGGGCTGTGATTTCCCCTGCCAAACTCTTCTGGTGGCCACATGGACATCGTGAATCATCGCTGGGACAATGTGGGTGGTGGAGGAACAACCCAAACACAGCGTCCATCCTTGGAGTGGCTCCACCATAAATCTCCAGCTTGGGCCAGGCAGGGTAAGGAGAGGAGGTGCTGCCTGTGCCCTTTGAACTGGGGCAGCTGCCAGGGCCCCCAGGTGTGGGGTTCAGAGCCCCGGTGACCAAAGGAATGTGTCAGCTCTGGAGCCCAGCAGTGGTGCTGGAGCACACTTGGATGTGCCCTGGCTGCAGGAGAGCTCAGGCAGGGCAGGGCCAGGCTGTGCTGTGCAGTGTGGGCTGCTGGCTTGGGGCTCTGGTCTGCACAGTGCCCAGCATGCTGCACCCCAGACAAGCCATGGGATGTGCCAGGGGATTCCTCCTGCAGGACACTGTGCTGGGATGGCATCAGGACAGGTTTAATGTGAGGAGAAGGTTGCTGCTGTATTGGTTTGATGATGGGATCGTGCTCTTTGTGGGAGAGGTGGAAGGAAATTCCAACACTGTCTACAGCAGTGTTCCCCTTTTCTGCTAGGCCACTTCCTCACCGTGCTCCAAACAGGGAGCTGAATCCCTGTTTGTAGTCTGACTGTTTCATGAATGATCCAAAAACTCCTGGGGAGTGCAGAAAATAGCAAACTATTTTCAGCAGTTAACTCTGTGAACTTAATATTGCAACATGAATGATGCCATTTTCTCAGGCAAATTCAAGATAGAATAGACAAAAAGCTTTTAAAAAACCTTTCAGTGTTTTCCCAGGTTCATTCAAAAGAGATGTTTGCTACTTGAACAAATAAACAACTTTAAATATTGAATGTGAGGGTAACAAGTATTAATCAGGAGGATTGGTTTGCCTGGTTCTGCTGTGCAAATTAGAAAGTTTCAGGGTAATGGGGCACCTTGTGCCTTTCCTTGCTGAAAGGCAGCAAAGCTTTCTCCCCAGAGGTTTCCCCCTGGCTGGAATGTGCTGCCTGCCCCAGGTGTTCTTGTAATCCTATGGGGACCGGGGATTCCAGAAAAACACTGCAAAACAGGAAAAAATCTAAGGCTCACACAGAGAAAAATGCAGAAGAGTGTGGCTGCAGAAACGGAGTTGCCATAGCTGTTAGAGCCTCAGCGAGACAGGGTGGAATCCAGTGTTTTGGAAGGTTTCCCCGTATGACACAAGATTTTGGAATTTTACAGCTGGTAAATCCTTATTAACACAGGCAGCCACTACTGGCCTGGATTCCCTGGCTCACTGTTTACTATGGGGGCGCCTGATGGAAGTGTGCCTGGTGCTGATTATTCAGCTTAATTGTTTAGGGAGAATATTAAAAAATAATTCTTGGCATAAACAAAAGGCAGAGACAAGCTCCCATCACCTGTTGACAGAAAATTGATCATGAAGAAAGCTGGCATGGGGAGTGGAATTCCCTGTTCTCCCACTTAGTCATCGCATCCTGGTGTGACTCATTTTATTACATGGAGGTTCCCAGTGGTTTTATTTTGAGAGAAGCTTTTGTTTAATAATTTACACACACACACACACACACAAACACACACTTATAATCTTAAAAAAACAACAAATCTATTCTGGTGAACTGGCAGAAGGAATCATTTGGAAGAGCTCTGGAATGAAATACTGTTCCTCCTGCTTCACTGTTCAACTACTGTGTTTATGTTTTATTTTAATGTGAATTGAATTCCTCAACAATAGATGGGGAGAAATCTTCTCTAGACTTGTTCTCACTGTGCAAAATGTCAGATTTGGGGCTGGGCTGGCTGGTGGATGACTAATCCATTGCCCTTTTACCTCCCAGACCTTGCCTTGTGTCTTTGGCCTTGGTGACTCAAACTTGTGTCCTCAGTGCAATGAAGGCACTGGCCTCTGCTCACAACAAACACAGCTCCATTAACTGCAGTGGGCAGTCTTGCTTCAGAAGGAAAAAGAAATCCATGAAAATGAAGCTCAGGAATAAATTTAATAGTTCTACTTTTCATGAGTTGTAAATACATTCATGCTGTGTTTGCTGTAAAGTTTGAAAAGTATTTTGAAGTAAGAGCGTAGAAGGAGACAGCTGCTTAGGACCAGATGCTGAGCAACCTTGTGCTGACTTGAAGCAGAGTAACTTCCCAGCTGCAATCAGGATTTGTCCCTGAATTTGTCTGGAATTTGTCCAGAGCAGCAGAGATTCTGTGTGAGGATTCCCTGTAAGGTTTCTGCTTCCCAGAGTGGTTTTCTCCTCCTGGAAACCATTCACTGCTCTCCCTTTGTTCTTGGGGTGGCTCTAAAACCCCTTCTTTGTTTTCCAGAGATGTCTGTCATCTACTGATAAAAGCTGACAGAGATAATTGTTGTGCTTTTTTGGAAGACCTTCCAAGGAACAGAGTGAGTGGGATTTGAGAACCAGTTCCCTGCAGGCCCAGGGGAGGCTGTGCAGAAATGTGCAGTCAGAGCCCTGCCCCTCTGGTCACCAGGCCTGGCTCTTTGGGGAGCCAGTAACAGGTTGTTCATGAAGTCATTTGTGTCATGCTTCACTGAAAAGCAATGTACATTTGCAGGCCTGAAATCACATGCAGGCGTGGAATCCCATCCAGAATCAGCACAATAGTATATTTAGTCTTCAGCTGCAGAGAGCTGCAAAGAACATTTCCTGAGCCTCTCAGTCCATCAGTCATGCTTGTTCAAATAAAGCAGTAAGTTTGTTTCCCTGCTAGTTACTGACCCCAAAGTCATGAGTAAGGGATCCTGAATAATGTGTAAAGGCTGTAACTGGTTCAGAAAACCTTTAATTGGCTAATTAAAAAAAGTCCTCTAAGGAGCTGCAGAGAATCACCCAGAATGTTCCTAATGCAGACTGACGTTTTGATTTCCCCCAGTTTGGAGCAAGACTCTTGGTATGATCACAGTTTGAGTTAGAAAGGGTAGAATTACTTTCTTCCAACAACTCATTCATTCCCCCAAAGAGTGCTGACACAATCAGATCTCTCATCGGGGTTTAATGCTAAGTCTCATAGCCCTGAAGCAGCACAAAAATCTCTATTTCCTGAACATTTCACTGACCTGTGGTGTTAAAGACTTGCCAACTAAGACAAACCATTAAATGAGCAGGGAACCACAACAGTAAAAATATTGCATGAGGCAGCCATGGCTGGTAAGACCTCAGGGTCTAAATCCAAGAATATTTGATCATCTTGAGTGCAACTGCTGCCCTTTCCAGAGGCAGGATTGAATTCCCTGTGATGGAGGCACAGTTTGAAAGGCACCACACACGTGGACCTGGCACTGGACTCCTGAGTGATCTCTTGCACTTTTGTGTCCTGTCCTTTCAGGCAGGTTTAATCCTGTGCACTAAGCAGCCATCTGCACGTGGAGACTTTAGATTACGTTATTAATCAATTAATCAATTAATCAATTATTAACAAGCTGGCCTTTGTTCCCCTCGCTTTCCAAGCAGGAGCTGTTTGCCCTGTTTGTGGCGTGACAGAATTACGGGGTAATGAGGGCCAGAAGGGATCTCTGGAGGCTTGAGCACAACCCCCTGCTCAAAGCTAAACACATTTCTGGTGCCCAGGCACCACCTGGGTTCCAGGGAGGGGCCTTTGGTGGGACAGCTTTTGTACTGGGGGCTCTGCTCCACTGTCACATCAGCCTTAGAATTTTTAGTGCATCCTTAAAATAAGAATCCCGTTTTTGTTGAGGACTTTCTCCAAACATCCACTTTAATTTCCTCCTAAAAAAATTTGCATTGATGCACTTTCTAAAGGTGATAAATGTGTTGACAGTTTGGTGCAGGTTTTCTCGATTCAGAATTTCCTGAAATGATCCTGAGACGTCTCAGTTTATTCCTCCTGCTCTCCAGTAGCTCCCAGAGTGTGCATAATCAAAAGTTTTCTTTTCATTACCAGGAAAAAGAATAGGTTAAAGTAGAGAGAGAGAGACTTGTGAATGCAGTTGTATTTTTCATTTTCCTCACAGCCTCCCTCATCCCTCTGCCAAAAGCTGCCCATAATGTGCATATCCAGGGCGGTTTAAGGAAAAGCAAATATTGATTGTCTCGAGCTAAAGTGAAGCAGTGAGACAGATGGAGCCACATCATCAGATTTGAGCATAAAGGTCAGGGAGTGAACTGCAGGGTGGTTAAATTCAGCAGGGCTTCAGTGCTCCAAGAACAGGGATTGCTGCTGCTGAGAGATTTGTTAGAAACCTGTTCAGCTGCCACAAATAGGGAATGTATCCAAACAGCAGCATCTATCATTGTTGGAATGATAACCCCAAATACATTTATTTCTTGTTTGCCTTTTCTCAGTCTTACTTTTGACCCACACAGACTTTGGAGTCAGCCTGAACATCATTTGATTTTTATGGCTGGCTTCATTAGCTTTTAGTGCAATTTCAGTGGCTCAGTTACTAAATGGAATCCCCTGTGGTTGTGGTTGCATGTGTTCCACAGGCTTCTTGAATGATGACTTGGAGGCCCCTTTCTGCTTTAGTTTATGCATGTTGGACCAACAAATCCTTTTGATTTCCACCTTCTTTGTGAAGTTAGTGCTGTTGTATCTGCACAGACTGTTTGAATTTAGCAGTACAGAAACAAAGATGAAAACATTCTGCCTGGAGCAAAACCAGTGTCAAATGTTCCTGCTTGGCTGTCCTTGTTGTCAGGACATCTTCATGTGGCATTGCTGAGACAGCTCTGATGTGTGTCTCTATCCGAGCTCAAACTTTATGATGTATTTTCTTGTTTCCTTTTCCCTCCTCTTTTCCTCAGAGAACTCTAAAAAATTGTCCTTTGGGGTGTTCAGGAGTGTGGGGAGGTTCCTTAACACACACTGTGATGGTTTCTTTTCTCCAAGGTCACCTATTGATCATTTCCTGCCTCCTAATCAGACAAGGATTTGCTGGGTTAACCCCCAGTATTTTGGCTTCCCCCTCCCCTGTTTCTGTCTCAGCAGCAGCAGCAGGGACTCGGCTGCATTGCCAGGGGTATGGGTTGAATATAGCACCAGCCCAAGTGGGTGCTGGTGTTAAATAACATTAAATAATGGAATCTCTTCCGTGCCTTTGCAGCAGTGCCTTGGGATGTGCTGGCTGCAGTGGCACAGCTGTGCTGAGGCCATCCCAGCCCCATGGCAGAAAACACAGCTGGCTCCCAGGAGGGAACTCAGCACCTCAGACAAGGCAGAGGCAGCTCGGAGTTGTTCAGTGTTGCCTCCTTGCAGCAGGAGCAGCTGGAAGCCTGGCAGGTCCTGGTGGAGCCACACTTCCAGCTGCTCCCTGCCTGCCTGCTCTGCCCAGGGAGGACTGGGGGCATTGGTGCCCCCCTGCCCCAGGAGCCCATCCCCAGGGAGGGAGGGAGGGATGTGAGCCCTGAGCTGCAGGAAAAGCTGCCTGCCCCAGAGTGTGTGAGCAGAGCTGCCCCAGGGCTGGGCTGCTGGGCAGGTGAGGTTCTGTCCCCTGGGGCTGGGCAGGCAGGGACCCAGGGCTGTGTCCTGGCCCCAGAGCCCAGCACATCTGTCAGCTCATTGTCTGGGCCAGCACAGAACAAAGAGCACAACAACAGAAAAAAATGCAAAATGCATTTAAAAATACTCTTTCATTTCCCTTTTTGCCAGAAGCAGAAGTGCTTAAATGACAGAGGACAAAAGCAGCTCTTGCAGAACTTCCAAGAGTTGGGAAAAATACAAAGCCCTGTGAGAAGGACTGGGTTTAGGAGATTTTCCTCCTCATCCTGCCCAGTCTGGGGAACCCCCAGAGCAGGCAGAGTTGCCCCCGCTAAAGCAGACAGCAGCCTCCTGGCTGCAGCCTTCCCAGTCCATCCTTGGGATACGTGTCCCCTGGCCAGTTTAAAAGCAAGCTTTCAGAAAGATATGAGGCAATTTTTCTTCCCCCCATCAGTACTTTTCTTCTGCAAATTGCTTGGCTAAAAGGCTCAATGGGATATGAAAATCAAAGGGGTAAAGATTAAAATCTAAAAAAAAAAATAAAATAAGGAAATCACTGCAAAAAAAGTTTCTATATTTAAGGAGTATTTGTAAGCAGAGGAAGCAGCCAGTCTGTAAATGAATGTCCTGTCACTCCTGATGCACTCTCACAGCACAGCAGTTACTGTGCTGCTATTCCATACAGGGGGATCAAATTTTATTTTCCTCTCTAAATAGAATTTGTGTAACTCAGGATGGAGACAAGCTGCATGGATGTAATAATGAGGGGCAGCAAAGCTTGCAGGGGTTCAGGGTAGAGGCTGTCCCACTGCAGTGAAGTGCTTTCACACTGGGTACACTGAATATTTGGTGCTTTACCACAGCTTTAGGGCTGTCAGTGGCCTTCCATGGGAATCCAAGTGGTCTTGGCTTAAAGCAGCAGAAAGTTTGCTGAGCTGCTGACCCAGTGTGACCATGAACAAGTTATGTGACCATGAACAAGTTATGTGACCCTCTGATGCCCTCCACCAGTCAGGCTGGCACAAAGCAGATGTTGCACCTGTGCTAACTATTTCATTCCTCAGTTTGGCTAATTTCTACATAAACATTTAATTTTAATATGTATGTAAGCTCTTTCCTGGCAAGAGAAGTGTTCAGTGATGTGTTTAAATGAAATGCTGTTGCTTTTGGTTAGGACTGGGGAGGTGCTTGAAATTAAGTTCATTTTGAGAGTATGGCTAACTTCATGCCCTTGACTTGTCTCTGTTTTGTGGGTTTTTGTTTTTTTTAATAAGTTCTGTGATTAAAAAAAAAAATGCCACAGTGAGGTTAATGCTGTGATATTCTTCTAGATGGGCAGCAGATCTGGGAAATGGAGGCCACAGTGGACAAAGATAAGAGCCAGCCTGTGAGTATGCAAACATGGGGTGTCCTCTTCTGCTGCTCTGCAGCAAGTTCTGCTCAAGGGGGAGCTTCCAAAGAGCCTCTCAGAAACAGAGAGAGCAGCAATGCCAAAGAGTAATTGAGTTATTCCCAGAAAAAGAGGGAATTCTGCAGTGCCCACTCCTTTATCAAGCATTGTGGGATTAGCAGTGCTTCTGCATTTGTCACCATTTCTGTCTTTTTTTTGTAGCTGAGACTTCTCTGTCCAAGTTCAGGACGACACCAAGTGCAGGAGGGATACAGCCCAAAGAACCCAACCTGCCAGAACCAAAACTCACCATCTGCCCCTTTGTTCTCATACCCTTAACAGGGAGATCCCTCTTGTTGTGGCTGCAGGTGCAGCAAGGGGAGCTGCACACAAAGCCTTGTGGAGCCTCAGGAGCTGATTCCTTGTGCCCTGTGTCATTTCAGAGCATGCTTTTTGTGGAAATCCCTGAGTACAGGAACAAGCACATCCGCACGGCCGTGAAGGTCAATTTCTATGTCATCAATGGCAAAAGGAAAAGAAGCCAACCCCAGCATTTCACCTATCACCCAGGTAACTCTCAGGGACAGAGCCCCTTGTTGCCTCATTTCATGAGCCAAATTTGATTTTCTGCTCTGTTGTTTTCTTGCCGTTCTTTGAGGATCTAAATGTTGCTGATTTAGTTCAGCTCAGCACTCAACAGCGGCTTGCTTTAAAAGGTGCCTGTGATTTCTGTGATTTCTGTGATTGCCTGTGATCAGGAATTGCCAGCACTTTGAGGTGTCAGTTATCTGTTATCTTGGCAATGGGCTGGTGCTGCCCCGTTCACTTGCCCCTTGTTCACTTTGCCAAGAGCCTCAGTGGGAACAGGCTCAGTCTGGGACATGATGTGACCCTCTGAAAACCACGAGTGTTGCCTTCTCTGACGTGTCCAGCAGTAAGAAAACATCAGATCTGGGAAAGGGCCTGGGATGGAGGAAGGCAAGCAATATATATTCTTCAGAATGAGGCTAGTTGAGAAAAAAGATGAATGCTTTTCTGATGTTCTTCCTCTGGGGGATTGGTGAGCCATGTCACAATAAATGCAGCAGGATTACTAATGAAATTCCCAGAATTTCTCAGCTTTGGCTGGGAGAAAAATATTGTGAGAAAATCAGAGTATTGTGTTTGTGGAAACCAGAAAGCATAAAATAACAGCACCAGATTTTATGCAAGCTTCAAATGATGTCTTAATTTGGCTTGTCTCTAAGGAGAGGCAAACATTCGTTCAGACTCTTGTTTTGGTCTCCTCCAGCCTGAAAATCTCAGGTCCTCTCCCTGAATTTATGAACTCTACAGGGTATCACCAGTGTGAAGGGTTTGAACAGTTGCTGAATTGTGCTGCTCTGGAATAGTACTGAGGAGCACACTTCTATCTCAATACAATCCCTAAAACAGACCACTTAGGAGAAGGAATCTTTACTTCCAGAAACGGATTTTGCATGACCAATGAATGGCTTCCCTTGGATGGTGTTTCTGTAGGGAGTTTTGGGGAAGATTTGACTAAAAATCACTGGAAATGTAGAGGACCATCATTTACCCCACCAGGATTCACACAACTCTTACTAAATCATGGTCTTTTAAATGATGGTGGCAGACAGGTCTTCAGCTCTCAGCACTGAGGAAACTTCATGCAGCAGAGGCAAAAGCCCTAAAATAGCTCAGCTCTGCCTTTGGTCACTTGTTAAATGTTTGACAGAAAGATGGGGAGTTGTTCATGTCCTGGGATTTCTATTGATTCAGTCTCCTTTGAGATGGAAGTACTGCATGAAACACCTCTTCGTGACTTTCAGAATGGCCCTTAAATGAATTAAAACAGGAGCTGAAGTGTTGAATTCTTCAATTTTAGCAATTTGTGGTCATTAGTACGTTTAACATTTTTCAAGAACCTCTTAGCACAGAGTGCTTTCAGGAATCTTTCCCGTGGTTGCATGTGGGTGGTTTATTAGACTCAGTGCTTGTGACATATGAATTTACACACACAAATCTTGTAAAAGCCTTAAATCTCTTATTACTTCAAGGAAAAGCTCTCTGTTTCTCCTCAGCTCGTTACGAATAACGTCCTTTGCATGCTTTATTCTAGTACCATCAATCAAAACAGAGCCCATTGATGACTATGATCCAGCCCTAATCTGCAGTCCAGTGCACAGTGCTCTGGGGACAGTAACACAGCCTTACTATTCACAGCACACAATGGCCACCGAGTCCCCTTCCTGCCTCGTGGCCACCATGGCTCCTTGCCAGCAGCTGCGCTCAGGCCTCTCCTCTCCCGACTCGCGGTACCACCAGCAGAACCCAGCCGTGATTTACCAAAGGAGCAAGAGCCTGAGCCCCAGCCAGCTGGGCTACCAGCAGCCCAACCTGATGGCCGCCCCAGTTGCCATTGCAGATGCCCACAGGTCGGTGCTGGTGCACGCCGGTTCCCCAGCGCAGACGTCGGCCGTGCTGCACCACTCCCCAGGCCACCAGCAGTCTTCTCCCGTCATCCACTACTCTCCAACCAACCAGCAGCTGAGGTGTGGAAGCCACCAGGAGTTCCAGCACATCATGTGCTGTGAGAATTTCCCATCCAACGTGTCGAGATCCAGCCAGCCCCAGGCCAGCCAGGCGCAGAGGCTCAGCCCCAGCTCCTACCCCACGGTCATCCAGCAGCAGGCGGCCCCGGGCCAGCGGGCGGCCAAGAATGGGCCACCAGGGAGCGAGCAGAAGGAGGTGCTGCCGGCAGGAGTGACCATCAAGCAGGAGCAGAACCTGGACCAGGCGTACCTGGACGATGGTGAGTGCTGGGCCCTCTCAGGGGCTGGTTTGGTGCGGGGAGGGGGCCGGGGTCGAGTTCTCCGTCGCCTGTTCCGCGGCGCGGCCCCGTTGGTGGCTGTGACGTTGGCTGTGCGTTCAGGCTGGACTTGGGTCTCCAATCTGGTGCATTTTTGGTAGATGGCAGAGCACTTCGGCCACTGACCCCCTGGCTCCGTGCCACGGGCCCAGCTGCCAGGTTGAGCTGGTCCCATTTTGTTTCCCTTTGCCAAAGGTTCCAAAGGGCCAGTTTGGAAAATGGCGGATCTGAAACGAAGCGCACGTCTCAATTCTTTTATTATATTTTTTTCATATCAGGGCAAAGTCCACTGCGTGAAATGCTCTTGTACATTTTGTACCAAAAAAAAAAGCCCATTGAGCAATCTATCAAGGCCTGTAATGAATGGGGTAGTGCTGCAGGCAAAACCATTGCAGATGTTCCAGATGAACAGTGGGACATTGATAAGTAAAACAATGCTGTTCCTTTGTGGTGAGCCAGCTGATTTAGCCTTTAGGAATGAACATAAGTTAGAGTAAAGCTTTCTTTGAGCATATCCTGCTTTTTCTTAGGTAGGCAGCTATTGGCAATCTGGTTGATTGGTTCTTCTATTAAAGCGTGTTTCTGGCAGGAGGAAATCAAGGCAAAGTTAATAGTGCAGCTGGACACTGCAATCACAGGGAGCAGCAGCAAACCCAACGTTGATTTTAGTGGGAGCAGAGTGAGGCTGCTGGAAATATTGCTGCAAATACAGGATGTTCTTGTGCAGGCAGTGCAGACCTGGTTGTCCCTTCTGCAGCTGTGCTCTGCTCTCAGTGCAGGCAATTGCAGGCTTGATCTCCTTGGTGTGCACCAGGATGTGCTCTAAGCACCCACTGGATTGGGATTTTTACTGCTCTTACCTGGACTTGTAAAACTGTGCCTGTGAAAGTTGACTTTCTTCAGCTTGGGTCCTGAGTGCTCTGTATGGTGTGCAGCCTTCACTGCTGGGTTTGTGGGCAGAGCTTGGGTGGTTTCCTCTGGTAGCTGTGTTTGCAGAGTTTGATGCAGCTTTGGGGCCATCACAGTAAAATCTGGAGAGTTTGTGCTGGTTCCCTTCTCTGAGCAGGAGATTTAGGAGTCCTAAATTTAACTTGGGAGATTCACTTTCCATTCAGGGAACTGGGCATGATAACAAAGCAAGAGAATCTTTCTGACAGGAGACCTAAGCACTTATTTAGGGTAACTTTAATATGAGAAGCTGATTCTTCCACATTTCTAAAAATGCTTGGTACACACCTTGTAAAGGAAAGAAGAAAGGAAGAATCTTGAAGTAAAAGCTAACTTCAAAGTCAAGCCATAGTCCACTTAAAAGAACTCCCCAGATGGACTGCAAAGTTAATTTTCCTGAGTTTTGAATCAGGCCACTGAGACCCAGCTGCAGCACAGCTCACCAAGAATGCACTCAACCTCCCTGCTAAGGGAGCCATTAGAACAGCAGCAATTAATAATGAAATCCCAGGCTTCTCCTTGGCTGACTGCATCATCTTGCATTGATTTCAGCTAGAGATTTATCAATCATGCCACCCAAGTCAGGCCAGGCAGGATGGGGCACATGCAGTCTCTTCACTGACCTCAGTGAGTTTACATCAGCTGGAAGTGTGACTTGGAGAATTGTGATTTACTTTAGGGCTTTGCAAAGCATTTCATTCTGAAATGTTCAGGAATTGAATTGAAAAGCCACATTGTTTGCTGCTGGGGAAAAGTGACTCAGAACATAACAAAAGCCATGTTTTTCCTGACTAGAGAGTTTGGGTTTGTGCTTTATGGTATTAAAAGAAAGCAAACCCAAAGGATTATGGAGGCTTTGCCCTTAAATCCCTTTTATCCAGAAAGCTCTTGTGAGATAAAGTGGGCTGTGAGGTCTTGCTGTGATTGTCACGGACAGGCACGGAGCTGGTGCTTCCCCAGGCAGGCTTGGCACGAGCCAAGTGCTGCTGCTGCTGCTGCCCAGGCTCTTGGGCAATCTCTGCTGGTGCCTCTCACTTCCCTTGGCTCTTCCTCCCTTCCCCCCTCTTCCTGCTCCCTCTGCCTTGTTCTCCTTTCTCCAGAGTTCTGCTGACAGTCCAGCTTTGGTCCCTTGGCTCCTGTGGCCTCCTCTCAGCAGCTCTTGCCCCCTGCCTTCCTGCTTAGCACACAGCCTCGGTGTTCTGGCCTTGCTTTCTATTCTGAGCTTTGCCACAAACGTCTGGAGTGCCCTGGCCGTGCCCCAGGCTGGCAGTTCCTCCTTCCTGGAGCTGGTGCCTCTCACAGTGGGCAAGCTGAGAGTGCTCGGGCTGTCCTGGGAGTGCCCAGAGCACAGCATCCCACAGCTGACAGCACTGTTAGTTCTCTTCACCCCTCTCAGCTTCCTGATGTCACTGCTGGCAGGAGCCCTCGTGATTTTCTTCTCTTTTCTGCTGTAAAAAGATGTCATTTGTCCTTCCTGAGGCCCTGGGTTGGTTTTGCTCAGAGCCTTGGCTGCTCCACAGGGCACAAAATCCTGGGAGCTCAGCAGACTTCACCTGTGCACCCCTGCCTTGAGCAGACAGGAGCTGCTGCCCCTGTGCAGGAGGATTCCAGGCCTGTGGGCTCTGCAGGCTGAGGGCAGCCACAGCAGCCTGCACCCCCAGGCAGGTGATGGCAGGGATTTACCATCTTCTCAGATGGCTTTTGCCGTGTGCCAGGAGTGCTTTGTGCCCAGCTGGTACCTGCCCAGCCCCTTGGTGATAATTTCAGCAGTCTGTAGCTGCTTTCTGAGCCTGCTGCAGGTGTACAGACCTGCCACTTGCGTTCTTGAAGGTGACATTGGCCCTCTTCTCCTCCTGCTGCTGCAGCCTCCGAGAGGAGGTGCCCAGCCCAGCCTGTGGTGGATCCTGCAGCATCCCAGCCTTCCCCTCCCAGCCAGAATTACCAATCAGGCTTTCAGGAAGGAAGGCTCCACTCCCCAGTCAGAGAGGCTGGATTTGGATATGCACCCATCAGGGTCTGATGCAAGTTCAGCATTGCCACACGACTGCCTTCACACTCCTCCAGATTTCTCTGTAAAATAGATGTATCTGTAACTTCTTGGTATCAAATACTGCAAAGAATCCCCAGAGGAAGGGACTGTTCATGAAAAATGGACAGGGAAGCCTTTGTTACACACTCTGCCTCAGAGATTCATTGCTGGAATTACTTTGGGAGTGACTCAGGGATTACCCTGAGTGTCAGGAGGTCCTTGAGGAGGCATCAGGTCCAGGCTGGTGCAGGCCAGCAGTGATCAGCCTCAAATGCAAGTGAAAGCCGTGGGCTGACCAAGTGATAAGTTTGTTTCAGCCTCTTAATGTCACTCATAACCAAACCGCCCCCGAGGGTAAAAGTTACCCAAACAACCACATAAACATGTTGACAAATAGAATGTAGTTCCTCCAGCACCCTCAGAGATTAACTCTTTAAAGCACAAAGCGAGTTCAAACTGTAGTTCTTGGCAGCACTGTCTGCAGTCCCCTGGTGGGGCAGGACCCAGAGGGGTGAGCAGGGCTGGGGGCACTGACTGTGCTGCTGCTGCAGAGCCAGAGGGCTCCTGTGCAGCCCTGGGCAAGCAGCTCTGCTGCCACGGGCCAGTTCCCCTCCTGGGACACAGACACGAGGCTCAATTCCACACACAGGTCGTGGTTTTGTAGCTTGAGTGTTATCAGCTTGCCAGCCTTAGATTGAGATCTTTTCAGTTCAGCTGCCAGGCTGAACTTTGCAAAGAAAAATTATTGTCATTATTCAAATAGTAACTGTCTAACCACATCTGACACTCCCAAGTGTCTGCTGGGTCCAGCAGCTCTGAATGACTTTTGGTGCACAGTCTTGTCCTTTGGGGAGGAGAAGAGCAAGGCAGGTGATGTGTGGTGCTTTATCAGGCTGCTGATCAGCAGAGGTGTTCTATAGTGAGCCCAGGTATTTCGCAGAAACCTGGAGACACGTCAGATCTTTCTTTAGAAAGTGGCTGTGCAGGATGTGCAATGTGGTCCTTGCACATCACCCAGCACTCCACATCACCTCCATGACAAGCTGTTGTGCTCATTTGTGCAGTTTTGCTGCTCCAGCACCACTCAGAGCGTGTTCCATCCCTGCACCTCCTCCGTGTGTTCTTTCAGTCAACGAGAAAAGCCTCAGTCTGTCCCCACGGCTCCATGAGGTGAAACTCAAATCCCTTCTCTCCTCCCCATTCAGGAGGAAGCCTTCTTTTCTGGGCAGCTCTGTTCTCCTTGGGCAGGGAGTACCTCTGGGGCTCTCCTGGGACTGTCAGAGCCCAGGGTGCTGCTCCAGGGCTGAGCTCCTCGCTGCCAGGGAGTCCTGGGGGCTCTGCCTCGATGCTGGCACGTCCTGCTGGCCCTCCCCAGCCCTGCCCCAGCATGGAGGGGGTGGCACAGAGCCCTGGCAGCTCCTGCCAGCTGGGGCTTCCAGTGGGAAACCCTCAGAGCACTGGAGCTGTGCTGGCAGGGCAGGGCCCTGCCTGGCTGGAGAAAAGCTGCTTTTCTCTCCAAACACTGCCTTGAGCCCATGCACAGGCAGCACAGAGGGTGCTGGCTTTAGGGACGTATTTTGGGTTGGTTTGTAGTTGTTCTGATCCTCTGGCCATGCACAGAGTTAAGTAGCAGGCCAGGGCAGAGGGGAAGTGTTCTTGTTTCCTGGCATTTTAGACGGGGGGTGAATTTGAATCCTGCAAATGGGCTGGGGTTCAGTTTCGAGCAACAATTTGCATCTAAAAAAGCCATGGTCTGTTTTTAATTAGAACTACTTTTCATAGAAGGTGTGGTCACTTCTGCTCAGGCAGAGTTTGACTAAGAGTGAAGCCTGTATGTTCTCCAAAACATTTTGCTCAAACACTCTAGCAAATCTGTGTATTCATCAGGCTCATTCCTGAAGCTCTGACTCACATTATTACAGATTTTCTGTTCTCTGCTGGGACTTTGCAGCACTCCCTTGGTACACTGCAGCTTTATTTTTGGATCACTGCTCGTGTGGGTTTGTGTTGTGTTAGGATCTCCATGCCCCTGTCCTATGTCTTGCTTTTCTAGAGGCAATATAAAAAGAGAAGAAAAATGTGGTTCTGCTCCCAAAACCCTGAAGTCTGTTGGCAGGAAGTAGAAAGATCAGTCTGTTAGGAGGAAGGTCTGGGTTGAGTCTGAGCTTGGACTTTCAGCAGAGTATTGAGCTTCCCTGTACTTCAGTTTACCATTATTAAAAAGTACCTTATCCTCCCATCTTGTGCAATTAATTAGTGTTAGTAACACACACATGGATTCTCAGCAAAAACCCCTACACTTGCATACCTCAATAAGAACTGAGTATTTGTATTGTTATAGCTGGCTCCATCTGATCTTCTTCTTCACCTCTAGAAACAATTCACTGTTCCAAAGTTCAGACAGATGCAGCCCCGTTTGCAGACTGCCCTTCCCCTTTGAGCAGCTGCCTCAAAGCACGCGAGCCGAAACAAAGCGAGAAAAAGAAAAACCCATACATCCCAAATCAGCAGTAGAGGAAGGAAGAAAATGAATTGAGTGATTAAAACCATCGTTCCACTGGCACCTCTTTGTTCTGGAGCTCAGGACTCTTTAATTGGTGCAGTAAGTGCCCACAGGCGAGTTGTGTCACAAAGCGTTTCCTGTGCAGGAACACGCAGAGCCCATCAGGAGCCAGAGCTGCATGAGGGGCACGTAGGCACTGCTGCCTCCTCCGTGGCCAGGGTCCCAGCAGGACCTGCTGCCCCAAGTGAAGAAACCCCAGGTCCAGGGCTTGGAGGTGGAAGGCACGTCCCCCTGGGAAGGCTGGCTGTTATCAGCTGACAGCGCTGCGTGTTCGGGAGGCAACGGGCAATTGCCAATGGTAGTTTTGAAATACGGGCAAAGAGTTACTTGAAAAAAAAGAACTTGTTCGTGCAGTTGGGAATTGAAAGCTTCTAAACCACAATAAAGTCCTTTCCCAGACTTGCTGTCCATTTACTCCAAGCTCATGGCATTCCTTAGACAGTCTGAATCACAGGCAGCAGACAGCTCTTACAAAGGAGACCATAGACACCCATCTGTTGGGAGGCATCTGCCAAAATAGACCATACATTTACTTTTATTCCTTCAATCCGCTGTCAATTTAAAGGGATCATAACAATAACATTTTTCACTCCAGTGCAGAGAAATGGTAATGAATTGAAATGATTCCCCTGCAGGAAGAGGCAGACAGGCCTGTCCCCAGCTCTCACAGGCGGGTGAAGCGGGATCAGAGCTTCTGAGGGGCTTGGCTCCAGCTGAGGCAAAAAGTCAGTGGTAAAACTGTGACTTTCCTGGGAATCCCAGACTTCCAGGTCCCCCAGGTGTGCAGGAGCTGGTGCAGCACTGGCTGTGCTGTAGGTGGTTAAAACATGTGGCACTAAAGGAGGGGACTGGCAGAGCTCCTGTCTCCTTTCTCTGCCTTTCCACAGGCTCACTCCTTTCATGCTGTATCTGTCAAAGAATTGTGGTGCATTTTCCAGCAGTGAACATTGGTGCCTGGCAGGTCTCTGTCACTGGGGGCAGGTCTGCCAGAAACATCCTCGTTTCTTGGGGACAAGCCTGGGGACAGAGCGAAGCTCTTGTGTGAGCAAGGGCAGGGTGTGAGGAAAAGGGATCTTCCTACAAGCTGGGAGTGGCACTGGGTGCTTCACACAGAAATCCTGGCAGTGCAGTCAAAGTCTCAACAGTTTTCACAACAGTTTTTAAAAGTGGGGACTTTGGTGATGAGAGATGTGCAGGTAGAAAATGGTTTATAACAAATGCGTGCAAAGCAGGAAAGGGGATTAACTCATTCTAGTGCTAAATTCTCCATTTTGTGTTGAAGCAGAGAAGTGCTCTCTGCAAACCTCGAGCAGGGCTTGTTTTACACTCCAGCAGCTCACCACAGAGCTGTGCTGGTTAAGGTGGTTGGCTTTTTTTAATGTTATTTTGCTAACACAGCTATTATGGTAAAAACCCTTGTAGAGACACAGCTCTGCTGGTGTAAAAGCCTGGAATCAGCAGAGCTCAGGCCAAGTCAGGGAAGCACCAGCAGCTCTCTCACTGAAGGGATTCGTGCTGGGGTGACTGTGCACGGGCAGGGGGTTTGTTCCTGCTCAGCTGGAACTCAGCTGGAGTAGCTGATAGAATAAATAAGAACAGGAACATAAGGGGAAATAGAATGGGTTTTTGTGACAGTAATTGCATGAGCTCAGCCTGCTTGCTTGGTCTGTTGGCCACCTCAAAATGAATCCCAGGAATTCCCAGCAAAGGTGATGCACTGAGCTGGATTCGTTTCTAGGACCAGCCTTTGCTGAGGGGTGTTGTACCTGCAGCAAGGTTTGCCCTCACAAACAGGGAGGGGATAAAATCCTTTTAGCTCCCCTTCAGAATGAGCATGATGTAACTGAATATTAATCAGTGGACGAGCTCACATCCACATGGCAGCTCGAGGCTTCTGCTCATTCTTTGCAATTTCATTGCGGTTCTTGGAATATTAATAGCAATTTAAAAGTCCCTGTGCAGGTGACTTTTCTTACTGGTATTTTCAGGTCCAATCCAAGAAAGAACGAAACGTTAAAAATACAAACCTGGATGTTTGGGGCTTTCAAAATCCAGACAGACAAAAATGATGCAACTTTGGGGGCGGGAGGTTGATTGCATGATTTAAAAACCAGCCTCATGATTGTTGGAGGCCTGACTCATGAGCCCTGAACGCCTGGGTTTGGCATTGCTGCTCCTCACAGTTTCATTTAGTACAAACTGGGTTAATGTTGGGAATGTGCAGAGGTGGGGAAAAGGTCTTCTCTCCTCTTCAAGCTCCATGTAATAATTGGGAGGGTTCAGCTGCTCCTGCAATGGCTCTTGAAAAGGCAACTTGAGTCCTTTCGGAGCTGCACTTTGAAACGTTGGGAGCAGCTGCAGGGAGCCTTGCTGCTTGGAAAAGTTTGGAAAACATCTGCACATTTTTTTAACTGTTGTGAAATAAAATGCCTGGCAGGAAGAACCATCTTAAAGATCTACAATCTTTTTATGGTGCCAACTGAAAGGCAGTTCTAAAGTCTTCTATACTGTAGAAAAATGCCTGGACTCTCAGCATTACTTGCACAAACAGAACTTGCTCCGCTCAGGTCACGTCCTGCCAGGGAGCAGGGATAGTTGGTGAGGAACTTTTTGTCTATATTAGCTTAAAATCCATTCTTTTTCTGCCTATTTTTCATAGCTTGTTTATAAAGAATAATGTGATTATTTATTTATATTTAACTATATAGAGAGAAATATAACAATAGTTTATAATCAGTATTTATTGATAAACCTCAGGCCATTTTTAAGTTAAGAAAATGAGGATGAATCATCTGAATTTCCCATCCGACTTGGTTTTCTTATGAGAACTCAGAGCAGTGAGAGCTGCTTTTCTGCCCAGCAGAAGCTGGTATGGCCTTACACTGCCCAACCAGTTTATTGCTGTTTCCTCACCAGTTCCAAGAGATTTCTGTGCTCACATGTGGATGCAGTGAGTGCTTAGAGGCATTTTTAAAGCAAATCTACAAGGCAATCCTGCACTGGCTGTGAGAGGTACTGGATGACCTAATAGGTCACTGCAGCTTCTCTGATGTGAAAAGCAAGCAGCACACCCACAGCTGTGCCAGTGGGAGAGTCAGGGCTGGGGGAAGAGCAGCTTGGAGGCCATACAACTCCCTTCAGCACGTTAGCTCCTAGTTTGGATTTTCAGGCAGGTGCTGGCTTCCACACTCTCACTCTGTGATACAGCTTTGTCTGTGTTTACCAAGAAGAAACCTAAACCTAAAATGTATAAACAATGCAGTTGTGTCTGAATCATCACTGTGAGTCTCCATGCTTCAATTTTGCAAGCACAGAAATCTGGGCATACATCCAGCTAGGAATGTCACAGATGACTCCTCGCTCTGAGAGGGGTCTGCACAAAACCCTGAAATCCTAGTGTTCACAATTTTGCAAGCATTCACATCCTCCAATTTGTGTGCACATCTCCAAGGGATGCTGCAGTCTGTTTGGAATTAAAATGCTGATATCTACGAATTTGCATGACTAATAGTCTGCAAATGACTGAAAACTTGGTCTTGAGTTGGATTTAACCCGTGTTAGGTCTAAAAGAGTTAAATCTTCAGCTACTGTTAACTGGGGTCAAACCACTGAGGATCAAAGGGCTTCAGCAGGAGCAGCTCTTACCGACCCAGTGACAAACAAGGCTGACACTCCCCATCTTCTTACAGGTTCTCCTAATCCACACAGTTCCCACTTTAATCGAGCCATGTCCTTTTGTGGATTTTTAATTTGGAAACTTTGCACTCCAAAATATAAACTAAACTCTGCTTTCAGCTGAACAAACACTACTTCTTTAGAGTGAGATTGCAATTAGAACTAGATGTAGTGAGAAAAGGATTACTGACTTCTGCCTGTGGGTGTCGGGGTGGAGGCGTCCACCTGAGGGGGTTTTTGCTCGTGGATCATGGTCAGGGGTGGAAGCCAAGGCCAGAAGGGGCTGTCCCTTGCTCCTGGCCCTGGGCATGGGGAAGGGCTGGTTGTGCACCACCCACTGTGCTCTGCACGACCACAGAACCTGAGGCCCTGCACAGGCTGTGGGGTGATGTCCCTGCAGTGCCAGCACCGTGGGCCTCTCTCAGCGGTGACCTGCTCTGACTCTCTGCAACGAGTCACTTGGGCCAGGGCAAAAGCAGCAGTAAATGAGAAAAGTGTGAGTTTGCAATGATTCCTTCTGATCAGCTCTGCCAGGGGAGTCTAGTCAAAGATTCCCAAATTGTGGTGTGGTGTGGTTTGGTTTGGTTTCTTAATGATGAATGACTTCATCAGCCGTGAATGAATCGAGTCAAATGCAGGACAAATAGTGAGACACATGAATGACTCCTGTGGCATTTGCAATGTCTCGATGGGTGCTGCTTTATTTAGGTGGTTTCTAAGTTTCTTTGGAAAGAGTGAGAATGACTGAACGAAGGGGGAACCACTTCATAAGTATGGGGGTCAATGGTGAAAGCACTGTGACAGTTTAACCTCCCTGGGCTCAGCATCTGTCATTATGAGCAACACAGCATCAGTTCCTTGGTCAGATCTGAGTTCCAGGAGACTCCACAGGCACAGGCCCAGAGGCCTGGGTGATGGGTCAGCCATTGCATTCCCTCTGTGGTCAGAAACCTCCCAGTGCTGGCTCTTCATCAGCCACTCGTGGGCTTCCAGTTGTGCCCGGGAGGCAGCAGGGCTGTTCTGCTCAAGTGTCCCTGGTCACCAGCGTCGTCCCTGTGCTCAGGACTCAGGGAAGTGCCCCAGTTCAAGTCACTGCAGATGAAGTCATTTTAATTCTGTACAAATTCATGTTTGTGAAGGCTGGAAATAGTCTGGACACACCAGGCATCGGGCAGATCCAGGCTTAAATCAGGCCTGAGGCAGGCATGAGGGGAACTGTTAGCAGCTGCATTTTTGAATTGTAGTTTGGCCTGTGTATCTTTCTTCCTTAAAATTGCATTACGTTTTCTCTTATCTGATTTCTTCTGCACCCTTCTTCGTTTGCTTTGAGTGGGTGCTGTCTCCTTCCTTGGAAAGGAGTCCAAGATTGCAGCACCTCAGACTCCAGCAGATAGACCCGAATTTTCAGCTAGGTAGGCTGGGTTGCATGAGGGCTCTTCTGAGGTCATCCTGCAGCTTCATACCCTCAAATAACTTAGTGATGTTGTAAGGTATGTTTCTTTTTTTAAAAAATGCCATTGATTTTTATACAAATTTTTCTTCAGGACAATTTTTGTAGGCTGTTACTAAAACACAAAACTGGTGCTATGCCTGTTTTAGAAATTAGAATACTTGGTTACACTTTACAGCTCTTGAAAAGTCATGCAAATTTTAGATCAAGATTATGACTTCAGAGAATTTCAGGCTGTTCAGGTAACAGTCTTGGTTTGGATGCAGCACTAAGTGCTGCTCCAGTCTGTCATGCAGGAGCACATCTCTGCTTTCAGGACCTGCTGCAGGGGCTGGAAGGAGCCTCTCCCACGGGGCCATCCCAGTGCAGCCCTCGGGACCAGTACCCTGGCAGGTGATCCAGCCCTCAATGCCCGTGAGACTGCAGGGATTTCAGCAGGCTGTGTGAGGAGAACGAGCCATTCCTTTCCTCCTGAGTGAAGCCCACGGTGCTGCCTGGGCTCTGTTGTGGCTGCAGTGCCCGGGCCCAGCCTGGCAGGAGCCTGCAGGAGGAGGGCTTGGCAGAGGGCAGAGCCCCGGGGGATCCCCCTCCTCACCACCCCACGGCGCTCAGACGCTGGGGGTAGCTGCGGAGTCCCTGTCTGCAGCACGCAGGCAAAAATGCTTTGGCAGAGCAGTAAGTGAGGAAATGAATTCTCTTGTCTTTCGAAAAGAGCGCGGCCATCAGGCCTGGACAGATGGAATTTGTTGTGATAGCAAAACAAGTTCTATGGAAACCATTGTGAGCCCTGAGCGAGGCTGCCCAGGAGAGTTGGGGAAAGCCGCTTTTGTTTGTTGTGCTTGGCATGGCTCTGCTCTGGATGAAGATGCTTTAATTTTGTGGGGAGACCCAAGAGAGCATTCCTCTTTTTCCATACCAGAAAGCCTTCCAAGCTGGCATAAGCGTCCCCTCTTTCCAGCTGCTCCTTTCCAAACACACTGTGCCTCCTAAAGATAGTCTTTACAGTGGCTGGGGCTGGTGGAAAACATGAAGCCTGCATGGATTAGCACAGGAATTCATTTGGGCTGACGAATTGGGTTTCCCTCTATAAACAGCAGTAGTGTTTTCATCTTCTGGCCAGCACAGCCAACTCCACGTCCTCCTGCTCCTCGCCCGGCCCTCTGCCTGTGTCCAGCCCAGCTGAGAGCACAGCAAGGCCTCTTGTGGGGGATGGAGAACAGCACGTGTTCAACGAGGTGTTTGCAGCTATCTCCCCTCTCAGACAGGTTTTTTCCAACCCTTACAAGAGGTGGTGGGATTGTTTTGTTGGTTTGGTTTTTTTTTCTCTGGTTTATTTTTCTTTCCAGGTAAAAGGGAAATTAAATTAGTCCCTTCTCCCTGCCTTAGTGACCTCCCAAGCAGCCCACACCATGTATTTTCTACTTTGTTTCATTTTAAGTACAATGTGCTTAGCATCTTCAGGAGTTGGGGGTTCTCCAGAGAGGATTTTGCCTCCCTTTTCCCCCCCGTGCCTTGCACAGCATCACTGCCTCCAGGGCCATCCTGCCCTGCCAGGGAAGCACCCCCAGCACTGCCCTGCTCCAAATACACTTTCCTATCACTTAGGCTTTCTTTTATAGCTTACTTAGTAAATATAATGATGAGGGGTTATTAATCACCCCACGTTGTTCCCGTGGTTGCTCAGGAGGGGAAAGATGTGAAGCCCAATTTCCTGATCAGGCTGCATTTGGTGGGGGTTTGTATTTACCTGACTGTTCAGTGATAGATGATTTTATCCATGGCCCTGAGTAACTGAGCATGGAATTGGAGCTGTGGGTAAAAATGGGGGATTTGGGATTCAGCTGTCAAATGGAAGAATTGTTCAGGTAGTAAAGCTCTGGCCTTAACTTTACTTAATCACCACGTTTTCACACAGATAACCCACACCCCGTTAAAAATTTATTCCTTGGGAATAAGTCTCAGCAAGTCCCCACCTCCTCATAGCACTGCAGTCTTCCCTGCCCTTTCAAGGCACTCTGATCCAGCCTGCCCTCTTTCTAAATCATAGATAGCATTGATTTTTCCCATCACAAGATGGGATTTTAAAAAACCAACTGCGAAAAAGCAGAAAACCAGAAAGTGGGTAGCAATGCTGTAGTGGTTTGCAGTTTTATTGATGAGTACATATTTGTGCAGTCTCCACACTCCCCTGGTGTGATTGCAGGGGAGTTTAGCCCCATTCCCACCAGAGTGGGGGGGGACTGCCCAAGGAGAGCCCCAGGGTGCTCTCAGGACAGGCTTTCATGTCTGGGTCCTCCAAGCAAACTCGCTGGCTGCCAGGGGTTTGCAGCTGGAGCATCAGCCACACGAGGCAAACACAACCCAGCAGATTTCCAGAAGGCTAACAGCTGGATGCAGATGACATTCTTGAATTAAGAAAAAAAAAGCCCGAAGCTATTGCTGTCTGGTCCCTTCCCATGGCGGGCAGTGGCAGGGCCAGCCTGGGCACCTCACCCCACTGGCAGAAAACAACTGGGGGTGTTTCTGGCAGCTAGAAATGAGAAGGGGGTGTCCCCACTGGGGACAGTCACCCTCCTGAGCCACAGGAGTTGCCTCTCCTTGTGGCCAGAAGGCTGCAGCCCTGTCTCTCCTAAGGGTCATCCCGCCCTCACAGGGGTCAGCAGTGACCAAACCCTCCGGAGTCTGCTGGCTGTCTCCACTCAGCGTGGTGATTTCCAGCCCAGAGATAAACTGTGGGATTATTTTCAGTGTGGATTAGTCATGCTGAGGGGTTCCCTACAGTGTTATTGAGGGGACCCCAAGGAAAGCCCCGTGGTGTGACCCGTGTGTGACCCAGCCAGGGCAGGGCACGCTCCCAGCCCTCCAACAGGATGTTGGCTGCTGACTTGGCCGTGAGACATAACCCAGCTCTGCTTGAGGGGGCTCTCCCAAGGCCTCTGCTTGCTGTCAGTTCAAAACAGGGGAAGTTTTCAGTTCTGTGATGCTCCTTCTGCCCTCTCCCAGCACCCAGTGTAGCATGAAGTCGTTCTGAAGTTACCAAGGCTTAACCACCCACTGCAACTTGAGCAAATTTCAGCCTCTTGGCCGAAGAGCAGAAACACTCAGCCTCTGGGACAGTCTGGTTTTTCCCATCTCTTCCACATTTAGCTCTCTCGATGTGGCATTTCTGTAGTACCTGGGACATTCCCTCCCCTTCACCTGGCCTGTTTTGCTGCCCCTGGGCTCGGCGATGCCATGGCCAGCAGGGAACTCCAGTGTGCTGGGAAGCATGGCATGTGCTCCCTGCCAGGCAGTCCTGCAGTGCCAGGGGACACCCAGAGCTGGCTGGGACAGGCTCTGCAGATGGACTGCAGCCCATGGCCGAGTGTCTGAGCCTCCCGAGTCGTGGGGGAGCACAGGCCAGGATGGACACATCCTGCTGCTTTGTTTGGTTTGTCCCCTCCACTGAGCCTGTGGCAGAGTGCAGCACAGGTGGCAGTCAGCCATCAGAGCTGTCCCAGGGGATGTGGCAGTGCTGTCACTGCATGGTGGTGAGGGTGGTGAGGTCCCATCACGGCGCTGCACGGCCACACCAGGAGCCTTCCTCAGGTGATGCTGTGAGAGCATGTGTGGAGTCAGGCGTGCCTCCCCAGCACAGCCAGCCCTCACCAGTACAGAGCCTTCCCTCCCTGCTGGGCATCCCAAGGGCTGTTCCCTTGGGCCATCCCAAAGGCCATTCCCTTGGGGCCATCCCAAAGGCCATTCCCTTTAGGGCCATCCCAAAGGCCAATCCCCTGGGCCATCCCAAAGGCCATTCCCTTGGGCCATCCCAAAGGCCATTCCCCTGGGCCATCCCAAAGGCCAATCCCCTGGGCCATCCCAGAGCTGTTCCCCAGTCCAGGACATCTCTGTGGTTTCCCTTGGGCCTGCTCCCAAAGGCCATTCCCTTAGGGCCATCCCAAAGGCCAATCCCCTGGGCCATCCCAAAGGCCATTCCCTTGGGGCCATCCCAAAGGCCATTCCCTTTAGGGCCATCCCAAAGGCCATCCCATTTGGCCATCCCAAAGGCCATTCCCTTGGGGCCATCCCAAAGGCCATCCCATTGGGCCATCCCAAAGGCCATTCCCTTGGGGCCATCCCAAAGGCCATTCCCTTTAGGGCCATCCCAAAGGCCAATCCCCTGGGCCATCCCAAAGGCCATTCCCTTGGGCCATCCCAAAGGCCAATCCCCTGGGCCATCCCAAAGGCCAATCCCCTGGGCCATCCCAGAGCTGTTCCGCAGTCCAGGACATCTCTGTGGTGTTCCCAGCACTTGCTCCGTCCCGTCTGTGTGGGGGGAGTTGGGCACGGCCTGTGCCAATCCCGAGGGGTGACGTGTGCTTGTCCCGGGGTGTATTTGATGTTTGAAACCTGCCTGGGTGTCCAACCCCCGTGATTCAGTTGCGAGTGAGCTGCCAAAGTCCCCTTGGGAGCGTGGCCTTGCCGCAGGTTCGCGGTGGCTCTGCTGAGCCGGGCATTGGCTCCTGCTGGCAGCCACCCCCCTTCCAGCACTGCTCACAGAGATTTGGGGATGTGCCCTTCGCCCTCGCTGCTGCTGGGTGTTCCAGCTGCCCGTGGCCGCTTCCCCACCGCAGGACAAACAGTGTTCCCACTGAATCCACGCTCCCTGCCAGCTGCTGCTCACTGCGTGCTGTGCTCCGATGAGATCATGTCAAACGTAAGCAAGTTTTATCTTTATTTTAGGCAGGAGGGTGTTTTATCATGCTGTGGTTCCAAAGCCGCCGTTGTTAGGTTGGAATTCTCCCAGGAAGTGCAGCAGTGCATGGTTAAATGCAAAGTAATAGGTTCAATATGAGCCCCAGACACAGAGCTCTGAGCTGGCTGTGCAGGCTGGTGTTCAAAGGAGAACGTGGTCACACAGCTGCTGAGAGCTTGGGAGAGATCAGGATGGGCTTGCCAGGTACCCCAGATCTTGCAGTGAGCCTCTGGGGACACTGCCCTGAGCACAGGATTTGCCTCCTGCCTGGGTTGCGTGGGGATACACACAGCTCCCAGACCTCACAGCTGGAAAATTGGGGATGGCTCATCATTAAATCCCAGGAAGGATTCCCTGGGGCAGTCTCTTTGGGTGGTGGTTCCTACATCTTGATCTGGAATTGGGATATCTGAAATAATTGAGGGAGATCTGGAAATAATTGAGGGCTAATTTCTGAGCAAATGTAGGTTATTGCTGTTGTGGAGAAGTTGGGAATTGCCCAATCTCAGCAGTATGGGCTGCACCTCAGCTAAAGGTGACCCTCCACTGGACATGGGGGAGCTCATTCTCTTTCTGGTCATTGATAGCCCTTCTTTTCTCTTTCCTTTTGTCTTTCTTTCTTTTCTTTCGTCTTCTCTTCATATTGAGAACAATGTTAAAAGTTTTCTCGTTCATGCCATTGATTCAGATTGAAAGTTGGAAGTCTTTGGATGATGCAGATAACATTTTTCTTGTTCTCTCAAGCTGGCCTAGTTGAGGCATGATGTAAAACCAGTTACAGTATCTGCTCCCCGTGGTCTTTCTGCACTCCTTTTTCCACTTATCCGTGTCTCTTATAATTAGGTCTGTCTCGTGGTCTCTGATTTATACAAATACCCCATAGTATCATATAGTATTTTTATTAGTACATTATTTTATGGTAGAAACCCCAGCACGCTGTTGTGGCAGATGCTGCTTTGACTCCAAAGTTAAAAAAAGCAGTTCCCTCCTCAAAGGAGTTCCAGTCAAAGTGCAGAATAAGAGCAAACAGCTGGATGTGGGCAGACACACAGTATCTTGTATGTGGCACCTCCTTGACATCATTAGATGTGAATTGTAACACTCTGTCAGTAACCAGTTAAATATTTCATGGTCTGGATGCTTTCCAGCTGACTTGGGAGCAGTAACTGCAGCCCCCAAGTGCTGGGCTCCTGTTGCCAGGACCTGCAGAGCTGCTGCCCATCTCTGCCCGTGGCCTTGGAGGCAGTTCCCAAAGGGGGGAAGAATCTTCCCCCAAATATTCATCTGTGGAAGGATGTGGAGGCACAATAGAAAAGCAGTCTGTGTGTTAAAGTGATTTTGTGTGTGCCCCTGCTCAGTGTGGTGCCTGTTGCCCACAGTCCTCCTGAAGATCAGGCAGATGGGAACAAATGCCTTGTGCAGGCTGGCTGGGCTGGGGCTGTTTGTAAAGCAGAGGAATTGCAAGCAGAGGGAGATTTCCATGTCTGGGCCAGAGGGGAGCTGGCTTTGCTCGGCAGAATTGCTCACAGGCAACTTGTGCATCTTCCCCTTCACCTTAGGACAGGGATTCTCTGCTGTGTTCCCCTGAGAAGCAGGCTCAGAATTCATTCAGACATGGCAGGAGGGAAAGCTGGTGTGTGGAGAGGCTGGGGTTCTGCAGGAGGCCACAGGCCCTTCAGAGGGGACGTTGCAGAGTGAAGACACAGCACAAGATAAGGTGCCAGACAATTAGAGCCAGTGAATAGTTTTGTGCATTAATAGACATAAGCACTAGAGCTCAAGGGAGGGAAATAGATTCCATTATTGACTGTTCATCCCCTGCAAAACTGCCTAAAGGGGAGGCTAATATGTTTTGTTTTCCCTTAATTAAATATTTGTTAAATGGTTTGTTTCCCCTCAATTAAATATTTGTTCTGGTTGTTCCTTTGGGACAGAAATAAAAAAGCAGCAGCATTGCCTGTCTGGTACTTCCAGCTGGTCCTGAACACGCTGTAGCTGCTCTTCTGTGCTCCCCCCAGTTATTTCCTGTACAAAATAGCTTTCTCACATCCATTCCCTTTTCTCTCTCTGTTTTTGAATCACTTTGCTGAATGACTCAGCCTGCCCCAGTAAATAGGTTAACTCCAGGAGAATGATGAAACTGCACAGTGACATGTGGATAAAGAGAGTTGGTGCTCGTGTGCTTTCCCTGCAGGTGTTGTGCTATCCAGTGGCAATTTCATCAGTTTTTAAACCATGAGGTGCTGCTGGAGGGAAAAGTCCTCTCCAGCCTCCTTTGGTTGTGCTGGTTTTGATCTAAAAGAAATCTGTCCTAAAACCCAGTGGCACTGCTTATCTGAGCAGTTCTGGGTCAAATCCATAAGGTGCAAACCGTGTCCAATAAACCAGACACGAGCACACGTCGCCCTTTGCTGTGCTTTGCAGCAACAGGGGCGAACCAAGGGTTAGCAGTGACAAAATGAGGACTCCTCCTTGTGTTTCTTGAGCTTTCAGACCATCAGCCTAATATTTCTGTATGGGCTTAGCCAAGTAATGTAGTTTATAAAATGAACTCCATCCCGTTCTGGTATAAGTTTTTGTGTATTTATTTATTATGTGCTCATTCCACTTGGAATATTTTACTTGGTCTCGTTGCATGTAAACTAAAGCTAAATACAAACTTCATCTTTTCTCAGTAACTCACTAACTATCAACTAGGGAGAGCCAACTCCATGACTCAAACACGTGTCCCTTCCCTTGCAATTGCAGCCAAAACTCTCTGGCATCAGAGTGCTGCAGAATGGAAGTCATATCTAAATATATGTGAGCAGAAAGAAAGTCAGTTAAAAAAAGACTTTGTTATGGAAAGCTACTACAAACCAAATCCACGGTGGCCTGGAGTTCCTCATCACACCCAGGCTGATCTAGTTTTCCACTTTCAAGGTACTCTTCCCAGAGCAGCTGCTGACACTGGTGGAGGAGCTGCACACAGCCAGCTCAGCTCCTTGCAGCCCCTCTCTGCCTCCTGTGTGGTGACTGAGCAGACTTCAGGGGTTTATCTGATAAAACACAGGATATTTATCACCATCCTAGCAAACAATAATGCAAGAGCTTTGGTTTCATGCTCGTGCAGCTCTGGCAGTGCCAGCATTGACACTCAGAGCCAGTTCTTGGTCAGGTAACCTGGGAAGGATGTGGGCAGTGCCTGGCCCAGGGTGCCACCCAGAGCACCATCCTTGGGTTGGCTTTCAGTGTCTGCAGTGCCCTGGACTGGGCAGAAAAAGGGTGCAGAGAATGAGATTCAAAGAAACAGAAACAGCCCAGTTTGCTGGGGTGCCTCTCCCAGGGTGCTCCAAGTGTGTGACACAACCTCTGTAAACTCAGCTCGGGGAGTCTGAGCCTGCAGGAGCTCCAGGGGCTGCCCACGGGTGTTTGCTGAAGCCTGCTGGGCCAGGAGGAAAAGGGCATGAAATTGTTCCTGAAGGTGCCCTTTCTCCCTCCAGTCCATGTGTAGGCAGCGTTTGCACCTGTCCTACAATCATCTGATGAAAAAAGTGATGACTAAATACTGAAATGCATCGAGCAAACAGGAAATCACACTCTGGAGCAAAAATTGCTCTTTGTCTTGCTGTTGCAGCCAACAGCCCAGGAGAGAAGCCCAGCTCATGTGTGTGTGCATGTGTGCCCTGCAAATATCACACAAAGCCAGTTCCTGGGTCATGGAAAAGTGCCTCCAAAACTTACCTCGTTGATTGCCAGGAGATTCAAACAGGGATCAAATGGATTAAATAACTGCAAGCACCACAAATGGCACCCATCAGGCTCAGGGCTGTTCCCTTCAGCTCACTTTGGGGCAGCCTTTGGCAGCTGGTTCTGCAGCAGAACGTGGCATTGGTGCTGGAATTCTCCTGGTGCCTGAGCGAGCTCAGCACCTCAGGGTGCTTTGAGATCTAAAGGATCTGAAGTCCTGCCTCAGGACTTTCCAACAGCCCTGTGGGGACTCTGGGAGTGCTTGCCCTCTACTGCATCCACACACGTAGCAGAGTGGATTTCTGTGGGGTGTAGCTCGTTCTGTGGAGGTCATCATCCTCTCAGGCTGTTTTCTCTTAGCTGAGCACGGATTATTTGAGTTCCCTGAGCGTGACCTCACAGACTCCGTGCGTTTTTCAGCCCAGAGCAGCTCTGGCTCAGGTGTGGTCCTTCAGGGATGCTTTGGCAGGGCCATGTGGCAGGGTGGGGACAGAGTCCAGCCCTGGAGTGCCCCATTCCCCTCTAGGTCACGCTGTGTGCTGCCAGCTCGAGGCCCTTGGTTTGCAGTGGCTGTAGATCTTCCCTGGCAGTCCAGTGACAATAATGAAAGTGCTCAGAGAATCCTCAGCGTTTCTGAGGTGGTGTCACAGACAGATTTGTGTTTTGAGTACTTCCTTCCTGCTAGTTTTGATCTACAGGGCGTTTAGGGCATTGGATTTTTTTTTAGCAGAAATGCTGTCTGTATTTTTTGCTCTTTTCTTGCAGGCACACCCAGGTTCCGGTGAACATTTGGGGCAGGACAGTATCAGAGATACCAGGTGCTGGAGTTCTGCACCTCACTCTGGCACTGTACTGAAACATAAGGGAAGGGTATTTAAATGTCATGAGTGCAATCCAGATCCTGTAAATCCCGAGCAGTTCAGATACTGATTTCAGCTGGGATGGGCTTTAGCCAAAAATATGCATTTTATTTCGATTCTGTTTTCCATCAGATATCTGTATTCTGTTGCTAAATTCATGGACAGATGCCAATGGCTTTGGAGTCTATTGATACTCCTGCAGCAAAAATGCATCCAGGGACTTGAGTTGCCACTTAGTTTGAGGTCAGCAACCTCTTCCAAGAGTTGGCTTAATTAATGGAGATGAGCTGATTGCTGTTGGGCTGGAGGGTGTTGAGGAGGTTCACACTTTTCACACACTCCGTGAGTTACGAGCAGGACAAGACAGAAAAATTGCAGGGTGCATCTCTTGGCATTATTTCATGGAGGAGGAAAGCTTGGTTTTGACGTGTAATTAAACCTTTACAGATGAGAACATCTCAGTGATTATATGTCCCCATTTCCAGGGAAAAAAAAAAAGCCTTTAATTGCCGTTGATTTCTACAAGAACCCCACATGCTCCCAGTACTTTTCCCCAGCACAGTCTGTTGGGCTTGGGCTCCTTTGGGCACCCAAACTGGTATTTCCCAGTCAAGGAGTTGCTGTGCTCTCGTGTGCAAAAGCTGATTTTCCAGGATGCAGAATATAAAATAGGCTGTGTACTGAGTGGGAGGTTCCAGGCTATGATACGTGGCTGCACAGTCCTTGGGAGCCAAGTAAAATACTTCTTTTCTATATATAGGCACCTGAAATCCAGCAGCAAAGACACTTCTGAGTCTTGCACTCAAAATTTAGTTTTTAAGAAGCACTTTTTGGACCTTAATATTGCAATTTTTTTTTTTTATTTCCACATGGTTTTGCAGGAGTGCCAAATGCTTTCGCTGTGAATTCAAAAGAAATCTAAAAAGATTAGGAAATTAAAAAAAAAACCCAAAAGGCAGAAAATTTTAAATACTGCCTTTTCCTGAGGAAAACAATTCACCTTATTTGCATTTGCAGCACAGACTGTAACTTTCATAATTTCTTTGCCCAGATCTTTCCTGTTCTGTACAATTAAGGCAAAGTCTGATTTTCACGGCCACTGTGGTGGATCTCTCAATTCAAAGGGCCTGGCTTTGGATCTGCCATCAATGTGTTGGATTTATTTGGGCACCGGGGTGAGGAGAGAGGGGAACCCTGCAGAAGGCAGTGACGAGTCTTTGTGCTGACCCACAAATCCCAGGGACCCCCCGTGCCCCTGGAGTCTCAGATCCTTTAGGATCAGCTTTTCACATTTTGTCACCAGGTCAGGAGTGTAAGTTTTTGAATATTCCTTTTTAGATCATATCAGTTGAGAAAAGAGGGGGAAAAAAGTAAAATCTAGTGCTGGATCTGAGCAAACAGCAAGGTCAGTGGTGAAGTTCTGCCTTATGTGTTGTGTATGCTGAAATGTCCTTTTATTAAATTAACCCAGAAAATGAAAGAGTAGCTGAAAGCTGTAACACTTGGCCGTGCAACATAGGTCAAAGGTTACCTTTTTTCTCAAAAATGGTTTTGCAAATCTTTTTCAGAGCTGATAGATACACACCTTAGCTGGATACAAAACATTATATGAAAAAGAATGACTGTGATCTTTGATCCAAGCAATCAAAAAGAAAGGTAATTGGTATTTTTCTGCCTTTTCTCCAGCTGTGTGTTTCTCTTAACCTTTATTTATTTATTTTTTCAATTAAAAAGTCATGCCCCCTTTTTATTTGGCGTAGAGGGTTTAAAATATTGATTGTGTTTAGGGACTCTGGTTGTAGATTTTGGTGTTGAGACAAGCACTGACACACATTAGTGATGCCCAGCTTAACCTGCACCTAACCCTCCCCTCAGGCCCTGGATCTGGGTGGAATTCAGGGTGACTGTGGGACATCCAGGCCAGCTGACAGCAGGGAGCTCTTGTCCTCCAGGTTCTTACAAAAAGCCCATTTTCCACGTGGAGGAGCTGGCAGGGAGCAGTCCTGGCTGTGCCTGTCCGTGGGGTCAGTGCTTCCCACTGCTCCCCTGCAGCTTTTGAGCCCTGCTCGGGCTGCAGCCCCCAGGACCTCAGCCCACAGAAGGCACTGCTGAGCTCACGGGAGGGAAAGTGAAGTTTGCAGGCTGAGTCAGCCCTTCAGCACAGCATCCAACCTGCCCAGCAGGGAGCAACCAAACCTGCACCCCCTGGGCCTCCCCAGAGAGCTCCAGTTATTACCTGCTCACGTTTCCTTCACATTTAACCCTCCCTAGGTGCAGATGACTCTTGGCCCTGGTATTTCCATGACTGTGTTAGATAAAAGGAACAGATGAAACTCCTCTGTGGCATTTTCAGTAGCCCCAACAAAGGTGTTGACAAATAAATCTCCTGCAGCCTCAGCCCACTTGTTTCTCGAAAGGAAACGACCCTCTACGAGTGGGTGCCCACTGCTTTTCCCTCAGTGCTATTTTTAGCTGGGGCTGTGAAAAGTTTCCACTGAAGAGCTGCTCCTGTCATTTCCTGGGCAGAGCAGGAAGCTGTGAGTGAGCAGGAGCAGGTCCTGGGCTCGGAGTGGACCAACCTCCCCTCCCTCTGGCTGCTGCCTTGCACTGCAGAGCAGCCTCCCTGAACATCCAGATGTTCCTTCTTTGCCACAGCTCACCCCAAAGCCAGCAGCTGGCAGGGGCAGGTAGGAGGCTGGGCAGCAGGAGAGGGCAGGAGTCGTGCTTTTCTTGCCCAAATCATCTGCAGGAGGCACCAGCCTGGTTCCAGCCAGGCATTTCCCAGCTGCACTTAGAGCTGAGCCATGGGCTGTTACTGGTGGGGGTTTTGAGCACGGAGCTCCTGGAGTACAGCCCCCCACAGCCAGGAGCAACGTGGAGATTTGAAAAATACAGATTTCACTTTCTCAGAGACAAATCCCGGCATGCAGACAGGAAGGAGATTTCAAACCATGAATCATAATTATGAAAAACTAATTTGTGTGTTCCCTTGCCCAGAGACTTGTCAGAGACTGGGCACCAGGTTTTTTAGGTAGGGGGAAGTAGTGAAATACTATGTTAATTAATACTATGTTAATTAATGTTTGTTATAAACATTTATCATAAATGGGATAGAATATAGAGGAGCCTTACAGCTGCAGACCTGAGGATTAATCAGTCTTGGGTGAGGGCCTGCTTTGGATTGAGTTAGTCCCTGTTTCAGCTCTTAAATACAAACAGGGAGAAGTCATTTAGAACTGGGGTCTGAAACCTAGAAAATGGAGTTTTCTGGTTTTAAGGCAAATTTGTCAGAGTAACTAAAGAGTTTCCACCCCATGGTGAGTCCAGCACCGAGGAGCTGCAGGTGAGGGGAGCCCAAGAAAGGCAGCTCTGGAGTTCTGCATCCAAATGCTCGTGGTTTAGGTCTCCTAATCAAAGTGCAGAGATTTCTGCACCTAAATTCTAGAGAGAGAATTCTTGTTCCAGGAGGTGCCAAAGGGTGCTTTAGGCGAGTGAGTGTGAGGAGTTGCCAGGAGACATTGGCTGTGGTAAATAAAGTGATATTGTTCCGACTTTCCAACAGACAGCAAAGTTCTTCAGTGCCTTCTCTTGAGCTTCATTAACGAGCCTCTCGCAGTGCCCTGGTGGTGCATGCAAGTTGTTTGTGCTACAGTCTGCAAATAAATGCTAATAAAGATGTAAAGCAGGTAGAGTCTAGAGTGGGATTAAAAAAATACCAAACATAAACCACCCAAATGCAAACTTTTTCACCTGAATTGCAGTCTCTGTGTTTTCACCACTATATTTCCTCCAAACCTGGCCTTTTTCTCTTTGAAATATTTTTTCTTTCAGCCTAGTGAAAATGTTCAAATGTTGAGATACCTGGAGATGTTTCTTTCTTTTTCTCCCTGGGGTGAGGGCAGTGTCTGTGTCAGAGGGAGTGTGAGGGATGTGGCAGGTCCTGGGCACGTGCTGCAGCCTCTGTTTCATGGCACCTGAATCACACTGAAGACAGTGAAACCCCCTCTCCCCACTGCTTCCCCCTTGCCTTCCAAAAATGTGTCATCTGGGCAAACAGGAGCATTCAGATTTTAATAAGATTAAGTTATGAATGCAGAGGGGATGTTTTCAGCTTGACTGCCCAAGGATTGCTTTTACTTTTTACTTGTGGTGATGTTGGAAGTGCTTTAATGTTTCCTCCTCTTTCTTTTATTTCCCAGTTAACGAAATTATCAGGAAGGAATTTTCTGGACTCCCTGCCAGAAGTCAGACATAGAAGAAGAGATTTGTGAGACAACTTTTACCGAATCCTTCCATAAGTGACCTCTTAGATCCTTCCAGTGCCCCTGCAACCTCTGGCTTCCCTTGCAGTTCATCTCCAGGCAGAGGCTCAGCGCAAGGAACAATGAATTGGCACCAAGTGACAGCCTTGGCTGAGCAACTCGCCACCTCTGTCTGTAAACACCACGAAGGACACCCTTCCTTTCATCCAGACATCACATTGTTCTCCTGGAACAGAGCATCTGTCTGAGGAAACACTTCAAGCCTGCTGCAAACATCTGTCTGTGCGTCCGTCCATCGGCGGGAGCCGGGAGCCGTCCCCTGAGCAGGGCTCCGAGCCTGGGCTGGACACTGGGGGTGGGAAGGGGGACACAGAGTAATATATTCCATGGAAGAGCACCCTGTCCTGCTGGTCACTACCAGTGATTTGCCCTCCAGGTTTCCAAGGCCCCCTGGGAAATGTTATTCTTGTAGGAAACTGAGGCAGCCCCGGCTCGCTCAGCCCTCGTCCAGTCTGGGATCAAAAGCCAGTTTGCTCTGAGCACTGTGGTTGGTGTTTCAAACAGGCCATGTCAGCTGAGTCCAGGAGTTTTTCTTCATTTTTCTCATCAGATTAGATAGGAATTTGAAGGAATTTGATTCTCATTACCAACCAGTGAAAAGAGCAATTCAGCAGCTGCAACGCCTGTCCCAAGGTAAAATAACCCCAGGTAAAACAGAGATTAATATATAGGAGTCACAGTAAATCCCAAGATTTTATGGTTGCTCCTTATTAGTGTTTAGGCAGTGTATGAACACATCTTAGATATTTTCTCTCTAACAAATTGTTGCTGTTTCTTTTCATGTAGAACCTGCTCTTGGCTCATAACTTGTCTCATTTAGCAGCTGGAACATTTACTCACCCAAGCTGCAGAGGAAAATAATTGCATCTTACAGAAGCCATACATTCCAGAGAAAATATACACTTATTTATATTCACCTGGCCTCTTCAGCTTTGCAAAGCTACCAGCAATTCCTGGAAAGGTTACATTTCCATGGGAGTTAATATTTTGTTACGTTTTGCTTCGTGTGTTAGAACATCCTGTCCTGACTCCTGCTTAGCACATTCCAGGTAACCACTGCCACCTGCAGTTGTACAGCTACAAGGTAGAATATTTAGGGGAGTCAGGATAAAAAGGCTTCCTGAGTGGGTAATCAGTGTACAGTAAAAAATAACCATTATATTGTAGGAATTACATCGTAATTCCTGGTTTTATAAATAAGGAATGCTGATATTTTCAGGAATGCAGAGCCTGAGCTCTGCTCTAGAAAGCACAGTGAAACTAATGCAGTTTTCAGTTGTGTCACAGTAAACTTTGCAGAATACCAGCGGTGTCCACTGCTCACAGCAGGAATTAGGGGGTGGGAGCACAGCAGAGCAGCCTCAAAATTGGTTCCCCAATGTCTCAAGAAAGATTTGGCACAATCTCTGCAGAGCATGTGCTTGGTCCAACAAAAATCTCTTCAGGACTATGAGGAAGAATATATTTTCTGCCACTGAAAACTGGTGCTTAAACTCTGCAAGGTCTTGGGGTTTAGAGTGGGAGACAGAAGCATTAGGTTCTTCAGAACACCTCACCTGGGGCCCGGCTAAAATTTGGCTCTTGAACAGAAATCTGCATTTCACAAGAGCAGCTCCGAGCTCCAGGTTGAGCCCAGCTCAGATCCAGAACCAGAGCAGAGCCCTGCACATCCCCCCAGCATTAATGGCACACCCTGGCTTCTATTTCTGCTTTGTGAGCTTCAAATCCTGCCCCCCACCATGAGCTCCCTGTATCCCAACACCCCAGAGCCCTGGGGTGCCTCGCCCTGGTCTCTCCTTGTGAGCTCTGCCCTGCAGGTGCCGTGGCCAAGCCTCAGCCTGGACCTGCAGAGGTGATTTAATTGCTTTTAAAGAGCCTTTATTTAATTGCTGACTTCTACAGAAACAAAAGGGAGGCCCAGCCTTGCTGAAGAGGGGAATTCCTGTCAGACACACTCAGCAGGACTCTGACTGGCTCCCACGCCTCAAAAAGCCCTGTTGGATTGTTAGAAACTGTCACTGGGCCAGACTCTGACACATATTGAGGGGTTTTGAGTGCAGTCTGGTGAATTAGAGGATTTTGACATATTCTAAAGGCCAAAAGTTGCCTGTCAGAAGTTCTTTGCTATAGCTGAGTAAAGGAACAGACCAAATGCATCTCCCACTTTGACACTTGGATGGATCAAACGTTTTCCATGATCCAACCTGTAAAGTATAGGAGAGATTTAAAAACAACCCAAAAACCCATCCACAGAAAAAAAATAATCCTCAGATTACTGGCAGAACCTTCTGTCTTGCTGGATTTTAAATAGAAGCCCAAAGAAGCCCAGGAAGGTCTTTCCAGATCCAGGATGTGCTGCTGCTGCTCTGCTGATTGTCTGCAGCTAAACTCATCAATTGAGGAGAATCATTTTTTGCACGTTTATTTTTAGGTAATACCAGTTTAGAAAAGGGGCAGGGGAATAAAATCTGGTGCTGGATCTGAGCAAAGAAAAAGGTCAGTGTTAAATTCTGCCTTCTGGGGTGTAGATGCTGAAATGTGCTTTTAATAAATGAACCCCCAAAGGCAGGAGTAGCTGAAACCTTGGGCTTGGAGCTGTTGAGGGGCCAGGGGAGGCAGGCAGTGCTGCACCAGGAGCCCTCTGCAACCAAAGACACCAGATTTCCACTGTGCTATGTGCTCTTCAGGCACTTTGCCATCGAGGGGGAGAGAGGGTGGGCTTTGATTTGTTGGATTTATTTTGGGGGGTTGGTTTCTTTTGTTTTGTTTCGTTGTTTGGTTGGGTTGGGATTTTTTAGGGTGGTTTTTTTTTTTTAGTTTTTTGGGGCTCATTTTTTTTTTGTTTGGGGTTTTTTTGGGGGGAAGGGGTTTTTTTATGTGCTACAGGTGCTCTGGCCGTGCTTGCATTGACTGTAATCCTTCCTCCTCTTTAAAGCATAGGTATTAATGTGTGTCCATCTCCAGTGTGCAGTGTCATTTGTACAATACACCCACACAGAGAGGGACCAATTCCAAGGGCTGGTAGGGACAGGACCAGGGGGGAATGGCTTCAAATTGACACAGAGTAGCTTCAAATCAGAAATCAGGATAAAAATCCTCCCTGTGAGGGTGGGGAGGCCCTGGGATGGAATTCCCAGAGAAGCTGTGGGATCCCTGGCAGTGCCCAAGGCCAGGCTGGACAGCCTTGGAGCAGCCTGGGCCAGAGGCAGGTGTCCCTGTCCCTGCAGGGGTGGCACTGGGTGATGTTTGCCCTGCTCTCTGTGAGGTCCCTGCCAGCCCAGGCCATGCCCTGCTCTCTGTGGGTGCATTATTTTATCCCTGGTTAGAAATGAACCCCCATTCCCAGCTGGGTCCCTCCTGTGCTGCCTCCCAGCCCTGGAGCAGCTCAGTGTGGAGCCCTCACCCCATTTTTCTGTATTTTTGGGGTTCAGCCACAGCTGCACGAGCTCAGGCTGTGCTGCCCCATCTGCTTTCCCTTGCAACAGCAGTTAAATAACTCAGCTTCAGCCAACCTTGTATTTATTTCTGGAGAGGAGGAGCATCCTCAGACATAGTGTTGTGCATTGTTGTCTCTTTGAAAAGGAAACTGGTATGTTAAAATTATATAGCTAGGCTGAAGAATTTCAATATATACAGTACTAAATTATTTCCTGTTCTTGCTGAGCTGTGTTTTTCCAGTATTGGTATTTCTGTTACTTAATACAACTTCCTCTCTGTAGAAGCACGAGCTTAACCTTGGAAGAGTTAATAGCATTTTGTGAGCAATTTGTTCTCACTTTATCTGGAAGATAGCCATATTTGCACATGAGGAAATTCTCTTTCCTCAGTTATCTGAATGTTTCACCACAGTGCCTTCCTGCCATTGTACCAAAGGCCTGCAAATATCTTGTCTGCAGGGTGAAACTCTCATGCATTTTCCATCCAAGTTGCACCATGTGAAGTTCATGGGGCACGTTGGAACTCAAAAGTTCATCTCTTTTTATTTGTCCTGTGTGTGTGTGTGGTTTTTTTTAACTTCCATTTTTCCATCTGAGCTTTGGCTGCGAATACAGGATGAGCTTCTCTAAACTTGTGCATCAAATATACGTAGGATAAAAACCATCATTCATGATATGTAAACAGTCTGAGAGTGGAATGGGAGTGGGCAGATATCAGGAAGATTTTTTTTTGTCAGTTCTGAGTGTTGGAAGTCGAGTTTGCCAGGAGGGGAATTGCTTGTGAAGATACTTGCAATGAAACACAAAGTCCTGGTTTCCTTTTTCTCCATGAGAATGAGCAAAATGTAAGATCTGAGCAACAGCAGTGGAGTGAAAGTGTCTCATGTATGTTGTTTTTATTGGGAGAAAGAATGTAGAAGAGTCATGGGTTTTGCACTTGCTTTATTTGTGTCCATGTAAATATGTATCCCTCCATTCTCCCCGTAGGAACACAGCATTTCCTGAATGTAGAGGATTTCCACAACCAGCACCATGTTATTCTCTATTGTAGAAAAAGCTGCTGCTTCATAACATATCTAAACCAGTTCTCCAAGTAGCTAGCATGTTTTTTAAAGCGTATTTTGTAATCCATCTCTTTACAACAAAAGTGACTGTGCTTTTTGTCTGACCAAATATGCAACAACTTTTGGATTCTGGTTTGTATTTATAAAGGATCAGTTTTCATTTTCTGAATGCCTTACTTTTCTATGCAATTGTTGTTGAATTGTTGTTGTCCTAAAAAAAGATGTATTTGATAAATTTCCCAAAGACTTCAAAGACAGCTTTAAACGCTTAAGAAATGTGTTTCTAAATATTTCAATCTGACTTTTTCCCCTGCATTTCTTTCCAAATTGCTACTTAATGGGGAACAATGATCTGCCAGATGGGACTCAAGAAAAGGACTGTCTTAATTTCAAATCTTAAACTGATTCAGATCCTCATAATTGCTGCACCACTTAAAATCATCTGATGTTCCAGTTTAGCTGCAGTTCTGAGTGTTTGTTATTTATGTTCCATATTCCTGTGCAATAGGGGGAGATGCCACTGCTGGCTCTCCATGGGGTGAGTTGTACAATTCTCCAGAAATCAACTCTTTTCCTCATCATTTACACTGCAGTGGTTTCAACACTCTGCCATCACACGTGGAAGGTTGTCATTCTTGGTTCATCTCAGTTCAGAAGGAATAATCCACCTTTGGAACGTTTGACATCAGATTGGCATCTGTATCTTTAATATGTTGTGTTATTCCTGCAGGGGTCACAGCTGACTCCAGCTTCTCCAACTGCCAGCCAGTGCCAAACCCACTCTGGTCTGTTTAAGGTTTGTTTAGCCATTTTCATTGTTTCAGGAGTACAAAAATAGAAATTAGTACCTGCACATTGCAGTAAACTTCGCCTGAAGGTGCTGTAAAAGGTGATCTCCAATGCAAAGAGTTACCTGGGAGGGCTGAGTTTCCTTCTACAACTCATCAAACAGCACCACTGGGCAGAAAGCTCCAGAGGACTGAGTCTCAGAAATGAATAATGTTTGTGAAACCCAGGACTCCCCAGCTGTGCTGTTGGAAGCAGCAGTTACTGCAGGATGGACCCTGCTCTGCTGTGCTGGTGGCACCTGGGCACAGAGAATCTGACCAGTGCTGGCCTGCCTGGCACTCACATTTTTGTCTGAGTGTAATTGTGAAGTGATTCTCCCCAAAGTCCAGCCCTCCCTGCCCTGGATGTCCAGGTAAAGCCATATTTCAATAGACACACGAGTGAGCTCTTGTCACTCACATCATCCTAACAGATGTGTTTTGAATGAAATTGCTTGTTCAGAAACCTAACTGTCACAATTGAAAAGGGGTTTATATCATTCACATTCCTACAACAACGTTGTTAACCTCCAATGTAATGATTTTTTGCTATCTGTAAAGTATTTTTATATATTGCCTGTACTATGGTAGATTAGCAATAAATGAAAGGGCATCATCTGCTGCAAGAGTGTTTGGTCTGTTCTTAAATGCCTTTCCTGCCTTTGATAAATGAATAACAGGGGGCTGAGTCACCCACTTGTCTTCTTGTCCTCTCACCCTCCCAAATGCTCAGGAATGGGTTGTGCAAAAGGGTTGCAGAGGATGGGGCATTTCAGCATTCCTGAGCTGCCCCTCTGGGCCAGGATCCCACCCAGGGCCTGTGCATGATGGTCACACTGAGACTTCTGCACTTCCTCCTGGTGCCTGTTCTCCCTCTTTGGATTTTCTATCCCCACATCCCAATAAAAAGCCCCAAACAATCCACACCACCAGGCACTGCAGAGCCTTGACCTCCAAGCAGTCATTTCCATCCATGTAAATGTCCTTCTGCATCAGTGGATGCTTCTTTAAAGACTGGGGATGGACTCCATTTCACTTCTTTTCATCTAAATCTTAATTCTGCATTTCTCTGCTGGAGACACTAAAAGCCATTTCCACACTGCTGTGCTGGAGGGGTGCCCAGAGCCCATTATGGCCCAGTGAGAGTGGAGTTTATACAGCGCTCAATTAAAGACATTTACCTTAACAAAATCAATATTATCCTTTGCATTTAAACCCAGAGAATTCAGACCATATCCCGTGCGTTTGTTGGCCGTGGAGCAAGTGCTTTGCCTTGCTTATTCACAAAAGCCTGGGAGCAGGGGCCATGTGGAAGTCCTTAACTCCCCAAGCCTGCACAAAGGCTGGGAGCCTCAGGAACCAGACAGGCTTCGCCAGCAAAGAAGCTGTTACTGGCTAGGAGAGAACATTTTATGATGAGCAAATATATGGCACACAGGATTTTAGCTTTATTCAGCAACAGGAAAATTTAAGTAACTTAACCTGGAAATTCCACAGCTCCGGTCTGAGGTCTGGAGCACCTGACCTGCTCCTCTGGCTTCAATTTCTGTCCTGGGGCCGAATGAAAGGACTACAACAGTACCCCAGATTTTTCGTCTTAACGGGAAATTTCCTGGATTTTGTAGACTTAACTCGCTCCTTTGTAACCCTTCAACACAGCTGACTTTTTTCCCAGTTTTCAGGGTAGCAGCAAGGAGGAAAAATCCCTGTTGCTAATGAACATCTGGGTCTGGTCTGAGCGCTCGCGTGCTCCGCTGTGTGAATACGCCGTTTACAGCTTCTCTCTCTTTTCTGAAATACAAATGTCATTTCGGCAATTTGAGGAGCTGCCTCTCAGCTTCAGAGCAGATTCTTGTCTCAGTGCATCGCCACTGGCTTGCTCAGGTGGCCACGCTCAGCTGGGCTGCTCCAAGGGAGCTTCACAGGGAAGAGCATCCTCATCCTCCCTGTCCCTGTGCCTCCTCTGGGCTGGCTGCTCCTCTGAGCTCAGCAGCTCGAGGTGTAGAGGGGCTGGAATTCATTTTATCTGGGGAAGGCGAAACCACAGCAGAGGATTTGAGCTCTTACTGACCCAAAGGGCAAAACTGCTCAGAAAATTGCTGAGGTTGTGAGGGATCACTTACCCCAAAATCCTGGGAAAGGGAGGTGGCAGAGGCTGGCAGGAGCTGCCCTGCACACCAGAGGTGACTGCAGCACAAAGGCACCTCCTCATTCCACAGCCCCAATTCCAGCCAGATCCAGGAGGGCAGGGGGCAGCCACTGAAATAAACCATGATCTGTAGCTCGGACACGCACACAAAGCAGTGCAAGGGTGAATTTCCTCGGGGTGCTGCAGCACAGGGTGGCAGTGCCATCTGCAGGGAGCTGAGCTCAGCCTGGGCACAGCCCAGGGAGCCCAACAGAGTGACCCGGGGGTAGCAGGGGTGGCCTGGCCAAGGCAGACATGGGCACAGCTGGCACTGCCCATGACAGACCTGGGCACAGCTGGCACTGCCCATGGCACACCTGGACACAGCTGGCACTGCCCATGGCACACCTGGGGCACAGCTGGCACTGCCCATGGCACACCTGGGGCACAGCTGGCCCTGGCTGGGACCCTCCCTGTGCTCTGCACCTGCAGTGCTGTCTCAAGCCCGCTCCTGTCACTGCCCCACTGCTCTGGTTCATCTCTGCAATTTGAAAGGTCCCTCTCCAGAGCCCTCCTGGGCTGCACAAAGGCAGCTGGCACTGGGTGACCCTCCCTGGAGGTGCTGCACGCCCTGACACAGACTGACCCCCTGCCAGCCCCCAGCCAGGGCTTCCCAAAGCTTTTTTCCTCACTCAGCTGTTAAAGGACAAAAGGGGGAATGGGGAGAGTTCATCCCACGAAGTCTATTTCTTGGTTGCTGAGAGACTTCAAATCTCCCTAATGAATAAACACAGCACAGTTAATTTTGTTTATGAAAGCAGACTCATTGTGATGGCAAAAAGCATGAGTCAGTGCCCTGGGTGAGGGGAGAGCAGCAGCTGGAGACACTCACCGAGGAGCAACGCCTCGGAAAGCAGAGCAGCTCTCCTCTCCACCAGTGCCAAGAGATGCAATTTCTCCTCTAACACAAACCACCAGCACACAGGGAGTGGGAGAAGGCTTCCTCACGAGGGGCAGTTGGCTGCTGAGCTGATATTGCCACGAGAGCTGCAGGTCTGTGAAGGAGCAGCAGCCACTGCACACCCTGAGCCCAGCCCAGCCCAGCCCCAGGAGGCTCCTGCAGCTCACCCGAGCCTGGCCTGGCTTTGGGCTCCTGGGTAACGCCCAGAGCTGCTGCTGGTCCCAGTCTGAGACCAGCAGAGCCACGAGGGAAGGTGAAGGTCTGAGACCCGGGAGGAGGAGGAATTGCTGACTCCACAAAGCACGTTCCCCATTCATCCCTGCATCCCTCCTGGTGTGTTTGGCATTGGTTTTGCTTGGACAGAGTGAGCCAAGTGGGATCTGAAACTGCTCCTGTGGCTTCCTGGCCTGCTGAAGGTCCTGAGGCCTCACATGAGCAGGTGCAGCAGGAGCATCCTTCCCTTGAACTGATTTTACTGTCTAAGAAATGTCTCACCATTGGATTCCCTTCCCAAGTCCCATCTTCCAAAGGGGACTCCAGTGTCCAAAACCCCTGAGGAGCCCTGGGCTGTCCCTGTGACAGTGCCCTGCCACCAGCACCCAGCAGAGCCAGGCTGGCAGAGCTTCCTCTGCTCCTCAGCACTTCTTCATGAGTTACCCCAGCCCTTCCCAACACCCTGGGCCTGCTCTTCCCTCCCTCAGCTGCACTGGTGAAATCTGCACGAGGGATGAGGGACCCTGCACAAGGAGCCTCTCAGCCAACTCTGCAGGGACAGAGCCCCTTTGTGTGCTGGGGGTAACACACAGGGCTCTGTTCAAACAGAATGGGCCAGACACAAGCTCAACGCTTTTCCTTCCTTCCTTAAAAAAGAATTTTAAAAAGGAACCCATTTTCGGAAGGCCAAGTATGGAGGAAGGAAAGAAATTTCAATTAAAAACTTCAAATTTCCATTAAGAACCTTAAAAAGCTAAAATTGCTCATCTTGCATTGCTAATGCCACCACACACAGCACAGGAGACAGCCCAAGCTATCCCAGCTCCCCAAAAATGTCCCACAAAGACTGAAACAAGAGAGATGTAAAATTCTGTGTGCTCCACTCTCCACGTAAGGCAGAGAGGAGCCTGTCCCTGCACTTACAAACTTGGATGGCAAACAGGCAATGAACCAGGAAGGAATGATGGATTTTAGCTTGTCCAATACCGAGGGCCCTTTTGAGCTCCTGCCATCCAGCAGAAAGAAGAGTGAGCTTTGCTCTCCAGGCACACAGTCACTGTTTTCAGATATTTAAACCAGTTCTCTGACAGGCCAAACCATTGCCAGTCACACCTGGCAGAGCAAGGCTGGGGCTCGTGGATTTTCATCACTAAAGCCTGCACCTTCAGCCAAAAATCAGCAGCTGGAGAAAATTTAAATAATCAGCTATAGAATAATAATAATAAAAAAAAAAGGAGTGTAAGTTCAGCAGACTGAAAGGTCACATTTATCCATGGTAAAGGTGTCTGGGGTGCCAGGAGCACCAAGGGGGGTGCAGGGTGTGCAATGCACAGCCCTGGGGACCAGGGGGGATTTTCACACTGATTTTGCACTAACTCACACTAAAGCAGGTCCAAAGCAGGGAGGTGTGGCTGTGCATGGCTCACAGCACCACTGCTGTGCTTTTACCTGTTCTGTAATCTCTCTGTCACTGTGAGTGATGTGCTCCCTGCCTCAGCCCCCACACTCAGGGGACACTCTTGTGCCAGGGCAATTTGCAACAGTAACTCCACTTAAAGAATTATTTCCAAACTGTGTTAAGTATCAAATGAAGCCCTGGATAAATAAAGGCCAGCAAGGAATTCCAGAAGTCCTTCTGTAGCCTGTGTTAGTTCCAGGCCAGTGTTTCTGTTCCTGCAATTCACAGAGAAAATGCCATAAAAGAGTGAGAACTCTGGGATCCAAGACCTGCTGCTGTTTTTCTTTTTGGTACCAGACTTGTCCCCTAAAGCTTAAGATGGTTGAATCACAGATGGATCCTTTTCCAGCTCCTTTGAAGTTCCTGATTAAAGTGACTTTTCATGGATCTTCACTACAAAGCCAATTCCTCATCTGCCACAGCAGCACAAATGGAAGAGGATGTGACACCAGCCTGAGCAAAGTGCCAGGAGTTTCATATAAAACCCGGGACAATTCCTCCTCTGGCTCTCTCAGAAGTCAAAGCTTTCAGGTTCCCTGGCTCCCGAGGATGGAGCAGGGGCAGCAGTCCCCAGGAGCATCCCTGGTATCAGCACCACTGCATTTCCCACCTTGCTGTGCCCCTCTGCAGGGAGCTCTTGGCCCTGCTCAACACACAGATACTACCACAAACAAATAATGGTGAACAAGATCCATGTGAAATACTCCATATCCAAAAGTCCTTATAATTCGGGGGGGAAAAAGTATTAAAAACTAATTCCGTGGTACTGAAGTTGGCTCAAAGCAGCCCCTTGAAAACAAACAAAAAGCCCTCCCTGAGCACTGCAGATGAGTTGGCCTTTCACCAGGCAGCTCTGACTGGAAATCAAAGGCAGATGTGAGGAGCCGAGCAGCAGCTCCAGCTCTCCCAGCAGCTCCAGCTCTCCCAGCAGCTCCAGCCCTGGCACATCCCGAGATCTCCCGTGGGGCGGGACGGGCTGGGCTGGCCCCGGGCCGGGGTGGGGATGCCATGGGCAGAGCCCTCTGTGCCCCTGGTGACACCGACACAGCCTGGTGACACCGACACAGCCTGGTGCAGTCACACACAGCCTGGTGACACCGACACAGCCTGCTGCAGCTCACACACACACACACAGCCTGCTGACACAAACACAGCCTGCTGCAGTCACACACACACACACAGCCTGCTGCAGCTCACACACACACACACACACACAGCCTGCTGACACAAACACAGCCTGCTGCAGTCACACACACACACACAGCCTGCTGCAGCTCACACACACACACACACACACAGCCTGCTGACACAAACACAGCCTGCTGCAGTCACACACACACACACAGCCTGCTGCAGCTCACACACACACACACACACACAGCCTGCTGACACAAACACAGCCTGCTGCAGTCACACACACACACACAGCCTGCTGCAGCTCACACACACACACACACACACAGCCTGCTGACACAAACACAGCCTGCTGCAGCTCACACACACAAACACAGCCTGCTGCAGTCACACAAACACACACACAGCCTGCTGACACAAACACAGCCTGCTGCAGCTCACACACACACAAACACACAGCCTGCTGCAGCTCACACACACACACAGAGCCTGCTGCAGCTCACAGGGCAGCGCTGGGCCCAAGGACACCAAAGGGGGTTCCTTACTCTGTGTGCAGCTCGGCAGGAGGAGCCGAAATCCAGCCCTGCCCTGTCCTGAGGATGGGGACAGTCCTGCACAGGGGCTCCTCCAGCCCACAGAGCTGCAGCAGGCTGGGCAGGAGGAGCACTGAGCAGCTTCAAAGCCCTCTAAAAGAGAGCTGAGGAAGAAAGAGAGAGTGTGGTGATAAAAGAGGTTTTGTGCTGCGCTGGCAGAGGAGCAGAATTGATGAAGTGATGAGTCAGTTCCCTCTCCAGCATCAACAGCCCTCAACATCCCTCTTCCAAAAGCAGCCTCTGTTTGAGGTCCCTGGCTCCAACATCGTCCTTGGGACAAGGATCTGTCTTCTCTCAAACCCTCTCTTCTTTTGGGGGAAGAGAAAACCACCCCAGCACCACGACAAGTGGTTCCAGGGCTGAGGGGCTGCCTGAGAGCTGCCTGGCCTCTGGGCAGGAGAGAACATTTTGTGTCAAAACACATCCCATGTCAATGATCCTATTTACAGCACAAACTTCAGCCCATTCTAGCTGGCCCTACCCAGAAATATCAGGAGAACTGAACTTGAAAACTGAAGATCAGATCCACTTCCACATGGAAAACTGAACTTTGCAGGGTTTTTTTTTTTTTTTTGGACGTTCTTAGCACTGGGAACACTCCCCTGCACTCCCAAACACTCCCTGCTGCAGGCCTGCAGTGCCTATCACACCAATGACACTTGGTCTCTTGGCAAAAGATGTGCAAAATGAGACCCAGCTCAGGGACCTGCTCAGCAACAGCAGGAAAAATCCCCCTTGAAGTGTCCCACAAAAGCAGAGTGAGGAGGTAACCCCCTCTCTCAGTCAGTTCTCTCTGGGTAGTGAAAACTCAGAATATCTCTGCAGTATTGGGCAGCAGTGTGTGAGCCTGCAATAACAGAGAGCCCCAGGAGCATTGGTTTTACTCACTCTGTCCTTTTCTCTATAACAAAATAATCTGAGAATGGCAATGCCCTTAAAATAGAGAAGGTGGAAATAAGATTCTTGCTAAGGAACCATTCACCAGCATGGCCACAGATAACAGATCAGCTCTGCTTCATGACTCATCTCTGACTCTATAGCAATTTAAATCCTCAAACACTTTGAATTTTATGTGGCCACAATAAATAGCAACAGGCAATTGAATTCACATCCTCAGTGTGCAGCACTTGGTTAAGGGAAGCTCTCCACCTCACCATCTGCTCTCTCTTCCCCCTTCCTCCTATTCCTGCAGCATCCTGGATTTCTACCTCCTTTTTCTCCCAAGAGAGCACAGAACCCTGGAAAGCACTCCCAGCACTGCAGACCCATCCTGAAAGAAATGAGGAAATCATCCATGAATCTTTAGAGGAGCAGCTTTCACACCCTTTCCACTCTTCCACCTGCAGCCTTTGGGCACTGGAGGCAGGATCTCAGAGCCCTGCAGTCACTGCTGGTCCTCCTCAGCAAGGAAACGCTGGCTTCCCTCAGTAACAACAATAAATCATAATGGAGAAATCAATGACAACAAAAACTGCTCCAACAGTGCACAGTCCGTGCTGGAAGGGGGAGCCCTGCACACACAGCCCCGTGCTGGTGTCACTGAGCCCAGCCTGGCTCTGCTCAAAGGCTCCCATTTGCTGCAGCCCCTCCCTGCAGACAGAGCTGCAGCTGGAGCTGGAGCTGGAGCTGGAGCTGGAGCTGGGCTGAGCCCAGCAGAGCCCTCCTGGGAACCAGCTGGGCTGGAAATGGCCTTGGACACAGGGCCAGGAATGGCTCAGCACACCCCAAACCCTGGGGAGTGTGCTGAGCCCAGGGGCTGCTGACCCCGAAACCTGAGGAACAACCATGATTTCAGTGGCAAGAGCTTCAGCAGAGCTCTCCAGCTCCTCCAGAGCTGGGGTTTCAGCCTTTCTGCTGTTGCCAGAGAGGGCTTTAGTGCTAACCCCAAAGCCTCCCAGCTCCTTTGCTGTGCAGTTCTGGCTGCACTGGGGCTGCCCCACTTGCCAGCAAGGCTGGGGCCCCACCCAGGACACCGAGGTCTCTTTGTGCAGCAGCCACCACTTCTCACCTGTTTTCTGGAGGGCTCTGAGTGCCCTCTGACCTCCCCCAGCACCGCCCCCATTTCTCCCCCAGGGGTCAAAGTGTGCTCCCAGGTGGAGGCACCTGCAGCATTCCCGACCCCAGGGGCCGTGGGGGGATGTGTGAGGGGTTTGGGTCACACAGGGGCTGTGGCAGCATCAGACCTTGCCAGTGACAACCACCCGGGCTCCATGCCTGCCCCGCAGAGGGACACGACGTGCACGCTGCTCCCCGTGCTGTTCTCCGAGGGACGGGGGACATCTGCAGTGCATTACAGCCTCCTGAGAGAAGTCTTGTCTACATTAAGGACAAGTATTTAATTAGCACTTCATTTAGAGCATGTGGTACGGCTCGCAGCTCCAATTTGGGCCAGAGATGGTGTTCAGGGGTGGCTGGAGGCGGGGGTGATGCCAGGAGAGCGCCCCAGGCTGGCAGGGAGCCTGCCCCTGCCCCGAGAGCAAACACAGCTCGGGAGCCGCTGTCACTGATGTCCTGGGGGACGTGACACCCCTCCCTGCTTGTCACCTGTGGGTGCTCCCGTGGGAGGGGGGCTGTTCCTGAGCTCCGGGAGCTGGGAGCTGATCCCATCCATCCATCCCCGCCCGAGCCCAGCCCCGCCGAGCCCGGGGAAGCCCCGATGATTCAGAGAGCCCTGTGAGTCACCCTCCATCCCTCCCTCCATCCCTCCCTCCCTCCCTCCCTCCCTGCCGGCAGAGGCTGATGAGCTGCTGGCCAAGGCCAGCTCCCTTGGGGCTGTGCAGAGCCCCCAGCCCAGCAGGAACTCCCCCTCCCAGACCCCTGCACCCCAAACCCTGCACCACTTGTTCTGAACGGTTCTAAAACCCTCCCCAGGGACGTTCAGTGCATCTCACCCATGGCTCTGTTGGTTCCTCGAGGGCTGGGAGATTCCAGTGTCCGTATTGGCCTCAATATTCCCCCTTGGAAGGAGAGCCAAAGCCCCAGCTGTGAGCTCTTTGCCAAGGCTGAGGGAAAGTCAAAAGGCATCTCTGGCAGACGAGCAGGCACTGCCCCAGAGCTGCTGCAGGGATCCTGCTCTGCATTTCACACCTCTCAAGCTGAAGTCTTGATCTGGCCAACCTCGGGTTTTTGCATCTGCATGAATCCCCAAATCCATCTCCTTTTGTAGTACCTACAAAAAGCACAAACAAAAATCCCTTGGAACGTGTAGCAAACACACTGGAATATTAGCAGAATAAATCTCCACCAGACAGACCGAGCAGCTGTGGTTTTGTGGGGTTTTCTACACAAATGCACATCTATGCCCTCGTGTACATGGAGATCTATAAGTACAGCTATTTGTGTATATTTGATAAAAAATCTTCCTTGGCTGCACCTAAAGCTGCCATTAAAGTCCACATGGCTGTGGGGAATACACACATAAACTCAGTGATTGTCACTTTTCTGGTTTATGAGCAGTGTCTCCACACTCTCCCTCCTGCAGCCATGGCCTGTGCTACCTCTCTGTGAGAGCTCTCCCTGCTGCAGGAGCACCAGTAATCTGTTTTCCACGTTTCATTCTGTTGGAGTGTTTCTTTCAAGTGTCACACCCCACCAGATTATGGCCATCATCATTCAGTTATCACTGGGGACAGCAAATGACACAGCTCAGGGACAAACAGCACTGCTGTCACTTGATGTGAGACACTCACACACAAAATTTAAATGTCAAAGGGATGGAAGGCAACACACATCTCTGGAACAGGTTTCTGAGTTCCAAAATACTGTCCTGTCACTCTAGGCCCCTGTAAATAGTCTCTGTCCATCTTTTCTGTGGGTACTGGGAGGTCACAGTTGGGTCAGCCCAGAGCTTCTCCTCTGCAGGCTGAACAATCCCAGTTCTCCAGGACAGCTCTCCCAGGGTGAAAATTAAATGGTTGGAACCAGTTTGACAAAACACAACCACAGGAGGTGCTTGTCCTGCTCTGTGCAGTGACTGGGATACGTGTCTGCCCCAGGCAGAGCAGCTGGAAAGGCTGCTTTGCTTTCAGCATGGCCTCATTCACACCCTGCACAGCCCCAGCCCCAGCCCCAGCTCCTGAGCCCCGGCAGAGGCAGGAGCAGCCCCGAGCTCCTCTGGCTGCTCCTTCAGCTGCAGCACACGGGGGAGCCCCGTGCTGGGGACAGGCAGCACACGGAGCCTCTTCTGGGGGAAGCAAAATGAGGAGAGGAACAGAAGGAGCAGGGATCTCATGGGGAGGAAACTCTGATTTACGTTGTCCAAAGGAATAGAAACAGGACATAACGAGGAGACAGGGAAGACATCTCAGGCTGTGGTTCTGCTGGCTCCCCTTCTCCTCTCTGCATATTCCCTGGAAGTTTTCCTTGTGGCACAAACTGCCTCATGTGCATCTTGTTTACTTTTGGCCTGGATCGCTTCCTTTGGAGCCCGCCCAGCCCCTGTTGGGAACATCAGATAAATCTGGATTCATTTGAAACTCCCTTCTGGAAGAGGCAGGGTTGTCCTTGTCAACATGTCAGATTAGGAATGCTCCATTTGGTTTAATGGGGCTGGCTTTTGGTTTAATCCAAAAGACTCCATAAACTTCCATTGTAATTTATGCTCCAAAGCTTACAGTCCTCAGAGCTCAGATCCCCCCCCTTTCCTTTCTGTGTTGTTTTGGAGGTAGTGGCTTCCTCCCTAGGTTGTGTTCCTTTGCAGTGCACCAGATCAGTTGTGTCCACCAGAGAGGCCCCATTTATTCTGGTGTAAGGAAGGGTTTTTATCAGTCTCAAAACAATACAATTATCACGATCTGCAACGCTTAAAAATGCATCAAAGAGTGAAGGGAAACTGAGGAACACAATATTACAGAAGTACCTGAAATCACTGCAGGATTGAGTGGGACCAGATTTATCTCTCCTAACAAAGAATTCTCAGCTGTTACTGGCAAGTGATTTCAGACACAATGGAACAGCAACTTCTGAAAAGTGCCTGTAGCTGTTACTCTGCTATTCTCTGACCTCACAGGTGGATGAACTCCTCCATTCCTAAAGGAGATAAACAGGACAGCAAAAGGCATCTTTTACATTAGAAACTTGTAGAGTTCTCTGGGGTATCTCTGTGCAGGCAAAGTGTTCTAAATATGAATGAATCAGAAAGGTTCTTGGATTTCTGAGAGGGTGGATAACCACGAATTTAGTGCTGAGCTGGCACTCAGGACATCTGGGTTTAAATCCCATCTCTGGCATCCCCAGCATCTGGCACCCACACATCTATTGTGTGACTGTGAATGAGTGAGTGCCTGCCATTGCCAGCCCATGGAACAGGGATAATGACACTTCCTCACGCTCCCCTTTGGTCTGTCTGATCCACTTAGGTGAAAAATCCATCAGCTCAGAGCCTGTCCTTCCACAGCCCCGGACACTCAGCCTGGGACTCGGAGCCAGCGGCCTTTGGCCAGCAGAAAATGTGTTTCAGAGATGGTTCAACCCTTTTGAAGGAGCTCAAAGGTTGGAGCTCGTTCCAACCCCCTGCCATGGACAGATCCACCAGATCAGGTTGCTCCAAGCCCTGTCCAACCTGGCCTTGGACACTTGCAGGGATGGGGCAGAAAGGATGCTGAGGACACTCAGCACCTGGAGGAAAACATCCCCCACAACCCCCAGAGCTGGCACAAATAAAGCTGTCAGACATTTTCAATATTTCTCAGCTATTTAAAATGTGAATATTCATCATTCTTGCAAACCAGAGCCTAATTAGAATCATGAATTATTGCTTCAATGCAGAGCAGAGCAGCAGTTTGTGTTCTGTAGCTCATTTTACCCCGAGGAGCCCCAGTGACACCTCCTGTGGCCTTGGGCACTGTAACACAGGTGTCACCTTGCACAAAGCATTAAGGGGCAACCCCAAATCTCCAAGCTGGATGGCTTAAATACATCTTTTACTCCCAAAAAGGCTTTAGAAGAGGATGCTGAGCAGCAGGAGCGGGTGGGGAGGGTGTTTGTGGCAGAAGGGAGGAACCCAGCCCTCTCTAACCTCTCACATGCCCAAAGGCTCCTGGTTTCCACTTTCAGTGAGGATCTGAGACCTCTGCAAGTTGTTCCTTAAATAAATCACAGAATGACTGGGTTGGAAGAGACCTCCAAGATCACCGAGGCCAACGCAGCCCCAACACCTCCAGCAGACCATGGCACCAGTGCCACATCCAGTCTGTTTTCAAACACATCCAGGGATGGTGACCCCACCACCTCCCCAGGCAGATCATTGCAGTGTTTTGTTATTCAAATAAAGCTCTCAGAATCACAGAATCATTTGGGTTTAATCCCTCCCAGCCCCTCCAGTCCCAGCTCTGCCCAGTGCCCACCTTGTCCCCAGCTCAGAGCACTGAGTGCCGCCTCCAGCCCTTCCTGGGACACCTCTGGGGATGGGCACTGCCAACCTCCCTGGGCAGCTCCAAGGCCTGAGCACCCTTTCCATGGGGAAATTCCTCCTGAAATGCTAATCAGGGTGGCAGGGGATGAGCACAGGAGCTCCCCAGCTCTCTGTGGTGCCCTTCCCCTGGCAGGGTGTTTGCTGAGCTGGCTGCAGTGCCTTCTCTGGGTGTGTTTGTCATGCAGAGAGAACAAACCCTGGCTGCTCTCTGCTTGTGGCTGCAGCTCCTGAGAGGCCCCCAGAGAGCTGAGGACGTGCCCAAAGCACGGGGGCTGAACACAGCAAACACATCTGGAGCCCTTTCCAGCTCCAAAAGCCGCAGATTTTCCTGTCTGGCAAATCAAGAGGAACACTCAGTCCCTGGGGCACTGCCCTGGGAAGGTCCCTCAGCCCCAGGGAAAATCAGACTGGTGCTGATGGGACCAAGGGCAGAACGTGGCCAAAGACAGGACACACGACCCGAGAAAAGCCAGATTCTCATCAGCTCTGAGCAGGGAAACTCACACCAGTGCTGGGGATTCCTCTGGTCCTTTCCATTTCCATCCCATCTCCATTCCCATTCTGAGCAGATCTGCTCAATATAAGGAAAAATGACAGGGTTTAGTTCCACAAAGCAACAATTAAAAATGAACAGTTCTACTGTGTAGGTCAAAGCATTGGGCCTGTTACATCCCATTTTAAATAGCACTAGTAATAGTAGTGATAATAACAATAATAATAATTTTGATGCTTTTAATAATTTGAAAATTATACATCTTCCTCAATAGAAAAATCTAGAAATCAAAAAAACACTGTTTATATTTGGATTTTCATTAGATAAAATACTTCCCCTTTGTAGCCTGTTTTTAATATAAAAATAGCACCAGGGTAAGAACCAAAATCTAAATCTGCTCTATTTGTATTAACAACAGTTCTAATTTCAGGCTGCCTCTTTCCTGCACGCCATTTTTCTATATTTCCTTTTGAGAGTTGTCCAAGATCGTAGCCTTGAATCCAAAACTTTTACCATTTCCCTGTAGGTCCAGCACCAAATCCCAAGGATCAAATTATTTCCTGGAATTTAAGTGTCTCTGCAATAGTTCAAATACATATTTAAGGAAAAACCCTTCAGATTATTCAATATGTGAGTGTGTTTTAAGAATATGCAAATTTAAAGAGGAAATATGAAATAATAACAGCTTAGAGTGAGGCATAAATGAAACACCAGCTATTTTAAACTTTATATAAACTATTTATATATTCTCAAATAGTGTATCACTGCTGCTGATATTGTGAGGGAAGTCAAGGGAGTAATTCTCCAAGAAGCTGGACAGTTAAATGAGTGAGCTTTCCTCAGAGTAGGAACAGGGAGAAGAGGAAATTCAGGGTATTTGAGTTTCAGTACATCTGTGCTCAATGAGAGGTCCTTCAACACGGAGAAAGCAATAAGGAAGTGAAAAAGCAAGAAAATATCTCTTCTCCTTGCCATTGATGCACACAGATGAGGTGTGAGAGGCTGAGTGCAGCGAGCTCCAAACCTCTGGCAGACACAGGGATGAGAAACAAGCACTTGGGTTTACTGACTCTGGGGAAAACCTCCCTTGGCCCATAAAAACCTAATTTTAATTGTAACTTGTTCCTGTGTGAGCTTATGGCTTCTCTTCCTGATGCATCCAAAGGATTTCCAGACAGCTTTTAACTAATAGTTTTAAGCTGCTGCTTTTAAAGCTTTTAAATTGAATTTCAGGTTTTATTCATGAGCAGTTTCACACCAACTGGAAGTGAAACCAGGTGTCCTGTAAGTCACAGATGCTTCCCAGCATTTCTAACCTAATAAAACCAGAAAACCTGCTCGTCTGGATGGATGCCTCCTGCTTTTCAGAGTGGATTGAACATTCACCTATCAGGTCTCCTCTCCAAGAGCAGACTTGATAGAGCAAAATAAATCCAACACAGAAAAGTCAACATTTACTAAGAAAGCATTTTAAAAGAGCAAATGCAAAACAGCTTTAAATCTGTTCTTCACCTCTAATGTTTCTGACTGTTGATATAGATCATGACTTTTAGTTGTCATTTAAATAACTTCAGTCGATGCCTTTCAAATATTTCCCTTTCCCTGGAGCAAACAGGGCAGAGGCTGCGAAAGCCCTGCAGCAGCAGCAGGGCTCTGTGCTGGGCTGGAGGACGAATACAATGGAAGTTAGAATTCTATCACTTATTTATCTTCTCCCACACTCAGGAAGTGCAGCAGGCAGTGCAGAAAATGCCATTTTCCCTCGCAGCCACGAGAGGGGAGCCTTTTCCTTCTGTGACTCAGGGAAAGGCTCTCCAAGTGCCCAGCACATGGAAAGCATCGGGAGAGGCAATCAGCTCCTTGGATTCAGCAGGGAACTTTGGCACCGGTTTCAAAGTCAGTAAATACATCCATGCAGTCAATTAAAACCAACCCAGGCAGCTCATAACCACACTCATCACTGGTGTGTGCGTGCTGAGGACTCTGCTCCGGGCTTTGACAACAAATAGGAATTTCTGCAGGAGCCCTCGGTGCTTCTCCTCCTCCCACGAGGGAGGGATGGATTCCCTGGGGACCCCGGGGCTCCTGCTGAAAGGCCACCGAGCCCCGGGTGGCCCCTGCAGTGACACAGGACAGCCTTGCTGTGCGCTGGCAGCTCAGACTGTGGGCTCAGGTGTCACATCTGCTGTCCCAGCTCAGCAGTTCCTTGTGCAGGCTCTCATTTCCCTGGCCAGGTTCATTCTCTGGGGATGAGATTTGCACCTGCAGGAGGAGCAGGGCTTGGTTTTTCTCCTGCTGGGCCAGATCTGCACCCGCCAGGTGCCAGCGATCCCTGTGGTGGCTCCGGGAGCCTGGAGCAGAGCTCCACTGGCCCCAGCACGGGGACACTCGCCAGCCAAGCCCCAGCAGCACTGGAGGTGGCCCCGGGGCTGTTTCTGTGGGCATTGACCAGCACATGCCTGTGCCGGGGCCCAGGAGGGGCTGAGGTGGCTCTCCGGGGAGGAGGTGGGTGACAAAGGCAGTGATGTCCCACCCCAAACACACGGTTCTGTCTGCCCCACTGCCCTCTGCCCTGCAGCTGAGCACTCAGCAGCGCTGCCACCACAAGATTTGAAAGGACAGAGTGGGATTTCCCTCTGTGGGAAAGGACAGAGTGGGATTTGCCTCTGTGGGACAGGACAGAGTGGGATTTGCCTCTGTGGGAAGGGACAGAGTGGGATTTGCCTCTGTGGGACAGGACAGAGTGGGATTTGCCTCTGTGGGAAGGGACAGAGTGGGATTTGCCTCTGTGGGACAGGACAGAGTGGGATTTGCCTCTGTGGGAAGGGACAGAGTGGGATTTCCCTCTGTGGGACAGGACAGAGTGGGATTTCCCTCTGTGGGACAGGACAGAGTGGGATTTCCCTCTGTGGGACGGGACAGAGTGGGATTTCCCTCTGTGGGACGGGACAGAGTGGGATTTCCCTCTGTGGGACAGGACAGAGTGGGATTTCCCTCTGTGGGACAGGACAGAGTGGGATTTCCCTCTGTGGGACAGGACAGAGTGGGATTTCCCTCTGTGGGACGGGACAGAGTGGGATTTCCCTCTGTGGGACGGGACAGAGTGGGATTTCCCTCTGTGGGACAGGACAGAGTGGGATTTCCCTCTGTGGGACAGGACAGAGTGGGATTTCCCTCTGTGGGACAGGACAGAGTGGGATTTCCCTCTGTGGGACGGGACAGAGTGGGATTTCCCTCTGTGGGACGGGACAGAGTGGGATTTCCCTCTGTGGGACGGGACAGAGTGGGATTTCCCTCTGTGGGAAGGGACAGAGTGGGATTTCCCTCTGTGGGAAGGGACAGAGTGGGATTTCCCTCTGTGGGAAGGGACAGAGTGGGATTTTCCGGTACCCCCGGAGCACAGACCCAGCACCGGGGTCTGCACAGGAGCCCGGAGGAAGCCGGGTGAGCTTTAGGTGATGCTGCCGGGGCTGTGTGACCCAGAGCCCGTTCCCTGCCGGCACAGCCTTGCTGCAGAGCCCCAGGCAGGGCTGCTGGGCTGCTGGACCCGCTGAGGTTTCCAGCTGGCTCTGGAAGCTCGGGAGCAGAAATCCTGGGAATGACTCGGCCGCTCCGCCGCCTTTCCCGGCCTTGCTGCGGCTCCCGTTGTCCCCAGCGTGGCTTTCATGGGACACGACCAGGCACATCCTGGCCGTCCCTGCCTCCCTGGGGTACAGTCCATGGCCCTGGTCCTGGCTTCTCAGAATTCACGGGTTAAAACTCACCCAAGGGAAGGACACTTCTTACAGCATATTTCGTTTTCAGAGAAGAACCTGCACGTAGTAAAAAATCTTCACTTGAAACAGGTCCTTGGAAGAGCAAAATAATTGAGATGATGCTCTTTATTTATCACCAGAAAGGGATGAGGTTTTAAAGCTGTTTTGCTCTTCTTTACAGTTGCTGTCAACGCTGACCTTTCCATGTAACTCATCAGCAGTCTCTTATTTCTCCTTCTTTAAATAAAGGGGAAGAAGTAATACATTTTAACAAAGACTTCTTCTGCCTCAGCGATTCTCAGGAGTCTGAGTTAAAGTAGCACTAAGAAAACCCAAAGAGCTCCAAACTGTTTGATGAAAAGTTCTCCCCCTCAGCATAGATCAGCCCTTACTTGCACAATATTCCTTGTGCATCACCCGTAGGTTCTCCAGCCCTTGGTAGAAAGGACTCGATACTAAAGTAAAACAGAAAATGAAATCATTCAATAAGTTCCCATGTTTGAGGCTTCTTCTTTAGACAAGTATCATGAAGCACTGATGACATAAAAAATTCCACACCCTTTTCACACCTTGTGAAGCTTCTCTGATCAAGAGGAATCTTTGCTGGGAATGACTGAGCCTCTCCTCTGCAGCCCATTTCCACCTTTGTCCCCGGACACAGCTCAGGCAGGCTGAGGTGTTGCAGTGCCCCACCAATGTCAGAGGCTGTGATTTATCCCTGTCTGACCTTTGGAGATGCAGGGAGGGGAGGGTGCCCCAAGCACAAGCTGAGATTTCAAGGAAAACCAGAGAGCTGAGTGTTCAGCACTGCTGACTCACGAGTCTATTCCATTTTCCCTCAAGACACTTGGCACTCTTCATTTGAGCAGATAACCAGGCCAGCAGCTGGTGGGGCAGAATCTCCCCAGTTCACCTCTTTTGGTCCATTTCTCTGTATTTCAATTTCCAGAATAAGCTGGGTAGATCCTGAAAACTTTCTGTTTGTCTCTCTTGCCCAAGGAAAGCAATCTCAGAACTTCTCTGTGTAAAAACACCAAGGAGCAAAGCACCTCTTCTTCTTTGGTCACCTCAAGAAAGAAAATCCCCATTAACGCTATTGGTTTGTCACTTTTACTATCAGGTCAGAAATTCCTGTTTCTGACAATATTTCACTACATTTACCAGTTCCTGCCTGCAGCTCTAACTGGAACCAGGCACAAAATACCAAAACACTTTGGCACTTGCAGAGATTTGTGGGGTGGGAGAAAGTGCCCACCCTCGGAGAGAAACAAAGGAAGTCTCATTAATATCCATGTCTGCAGCGAGGCAGAGGGTTCTGTTTCTTTGGATTTAGTCATTAATCTGTTTTTATTGCTTTCATTAGTATTGTCATCCATGCTTCTGCTACTTTGTACTTTACCAAGTTAATTAATGCTAAAGATTAAAATGCAGCTGCCTAAAACATCCTACCAGGATTCAAGCTGAGAAAAAACCCCCAGAATTCTACAAATAAAGTTTTATGAAAGAACCAGCTCTGAAAGAACTGCTTGGGCAACTTTCTTGGCTTTTAGGAGCTGATCTTCAGCAAGGTCTAGGATCTCATCTCATTCTGAGGCAGATCAGGAAAAACAAGGAAAGGACAGAGATCTCCTTTTCTGCTTAACAAAACCCACCCAAACTGTTCCAATAACACCTGGACAGTATTTGAGCAGGGAACATGACAAAACAAAGGACCCCAGACCACCAGGAACCCATGGATTGTTTTGCCCAGAACAGCAGAGAAAAACCCCAGTGGAGCTGATGCATCCAAAGTATTTCAAGACAGCTTTTAACGAATATTTTTAAGCTGCTGTTTTTAAAGCTTTTAAATGGAATTTCAGGTTTTATTCAAAAGCAGTTTCACCCAGCTGGGACTGACCAGAGGCTGTTCCCTGGCCCAGGTGGAAGCACAGACCTTTCCTGGCTCATAAAACCCAACTCTGCCTCCTACTGCAATGTCCCAAAGCTGCAGAGCTCCCTGCAATGCTGAGGCAGCAAATGCTGGGGGGCTTGTGAAAGCTCATAAAAACAGAGGTTGATAATCTCATTTAATAGTGAAATCTCAGCCTTCAGAGATCAAAAATGGTGAGATGAGTGGTTGAATGAGGATAAACTGCTATACTGCACTTAAAAACCAGTTGTACATCTGGGAAGAGGCAGATGAGAATTTATGAGGCTGCTCTGGAAGAACTCACCAGGAGTTTGAGCTGTTACTGAAACACAAGAGTTCTGAATTGCTCCAGGGGATGGGGGGAAAGAAGAAGAGGAAAATCAAAAATGGTGGGAGGAGAGCTAAATGCATAAATTGGCATATTTGTGCCTATTTCCATTCTTTTCATATTTCTGAATTAATTTCATCTTCATAAAAAAGTAATGGCAGCCTCAGAGGGATCTGCAGAGCATTTCAGGCCATGGCACGGAGCAGAATCACACAATGGTTTGGGCACATTAAACATCACCCAGTGCCACCCCTGCCATGGCAGGGACACCTCCCACTGTCCCAGGCTGCTCCAGCCCCAGTGTCCAGCCTGGCCTTGGGCACTGCCAGGGATCCAGGGGCAGCCACAGCTGCTCTGGGCACCTGTGCCAGGGCCTGCCCACCCTGCCAGGGAACAATTCCCTCCTGATCTCTGGACTAAAGCTGCTCCCTGTCAGATTGAAGCCATTCCCTTGTCCTGTCACTGTTTCCTTGCCATTCCAGGCACGTTGGGGGGAGCTGCGGGTGGACTCTTCATCAGGACAAGAGGGATGTGTAACTCTCAGAGTACTTAACTCCAATTAACTGATTAGCTGGAGGTACAATCCGAGCAAACACAAGGCTGTTTGATGTCTGCAAGTCAAAGACTGCCAGCTGTCTCTGTTTGGAATCCAGAGACCGTCTGGGCTTCGTTTTGGTGTTGGATTTGGGCTGGCTGAGGAGGAGCTCCTGGGCTCTGGAGCGTGGCCAGGGGAGCTGCTGCACAAACTCACGGCAGATCTGTGGTGCCAAACCCTCCCCCTGGGGTGCCCTGCTGCCTCCGGGGGGTACACGACTCCAGGGAGAGGAGCTGGAAAAGGAAAACGTGGGGCTGTTGGTGATAACTGGTGGAAAGGGATGACCCTGGCAGGAAACTGTTCACAATAAAAACAACAGCAGCTCCCTGCTCAGAGATGAGGGTTTTCATCCACAGCTCAAACAGCTCCACGTGCTGCTCCCAGTGATTACAGATGTTTAGGAGGAGTGGGACAATAATGCAATAATCCATGCCATAACCTGCCTGCCAGGCTGCCAGCAGCAGAGCCAGGCACAGGCACAGCCCCAGCCTGGCACCACCCCAGCACTGCCCTCCCTGCTGGGCTGGCCACAGCCACCACCCGTGTGGGGACACACCTGGGCTGCTGCTGCTGCTCCTGCCTCTGCTTTTCCTCCTCTCCCTCCTTCTTCACCTTCCTCTCCTGCTGCTCCTCGGGCTGGACTGCAGGATCCCCGAGAGGTCCCTGAGAGAGATCTCCATGATCTCCTTTCCAATGGTGTGGAGCCATCAGTGAGTTTGGGCTGGGGCAGCCAGGTGAGCCCACACCTGCCCGGGGGGGACAGGAGCTGGGGCTCCCCCGGAGGGAGAGGAAGGTAAAAAAGGAGCCTGGGGCCAGGGCTGGCAGCAGGAGGCAGTGACAGGCACCAGGGACTGTCACCTCTTGCTCAGGATCCCAGGGCACACGTGGTACCTGCCACGGGGGCTCTGCCCTCACACCTGGGCAATATTTTGGGCAGAGGGCAGCACACAGAGCTGTCCAAGGGCTCAGGAGCTGCCAGGAGATTCCCTCCCCTGGCTGCCCCTGTCAGAGCCCGCTGTGATGTGTCCTGCAGGTTTGCAGCTGTTCTGGTTAAACACAAAGTCTCCGTGTCTGCACCAGAACCAGGCCTTGGCTGAGCTGGGACTGTCAATTCTCATTCCTACATTTTGCTATTAAATTTACTGCCTTGTTTCACTGCTTTACCTCATATGACATTCGTGCTTTTCTTTCCCAGTGTTCTTTTAACAGCACTATTGATTCAAATGGAGGCAATAAATCGTTTTCAAAGAACATGTTCCTGTTTAAGATCAAATCAGAACACTCAGCCAAGTTAATTGTCTTAAAAGGTGTGCTTAGGATCACTGGAGGAAAGTTTCTTTATTGGATCAGATTCTGATCACAGATTTAATGAAACTTGCATGGTGAGACAGGACAAATCTGGCCTTTAATATTTACAGTTCTCCAATAAATCTTAGCAATTCGTTTTTAAATAGCAGTAGCAATATGCACACTATTACTTACTGTGAAAGCTTCAAACATTTAGCATAGGATAGTTCTCCTATAAAAATAACTTTTAAACTTTGATGGACAAAGACATGAATAAAATACTAAAAATATCTTCCTGTAGAGAACATAAATGTTGTTTATCCCAAGCCATCCTGTGCCCAAAGCACACGATGTCCATGTGCTTCAGAGTTAGACATTTTCCATAAATATTTCAAATTTATGTACAGGCTACATTGGATTGCTGGGCTGACAGGGGTCCACGATGAGTCTGAGATAGAAAAAAGACCAGAAGAGAGCCTGTCCTGCTTCCAACCAAATAATTCACACCAGGCAGCCCCCACTGCAGCCACGCAGCAAACTCTGCTGGCAGGGAGAGGGACACAACCCCAGGGAGAGAAACCATTCCCAAAACATCCTGCTTAGCTGGGAAGCAAACCCATTCAGAGCTCAGAAAATGATGTTCTGGGCAACAGAGGCATCCTGGAAAAGGGGCACTGACCACCCCCAGAGCGCTGCAGTGTTTCAGTGCAGAACCCCAGGACAGCTCCTCCTTGTCCCTCCGACAGGCCCCAGAGGAAAGGCCAAGTCAGGGCTCAGAAAAACTGGGTTTGAGAACATCCTTGTTGGCCAAAGCCATTAAACCTGCAAAGACCTGCCAGTCCAGCCTCTGTCACACAGCCCCAGGAGCACTTCCTTCAGTGAATTCCTCTCCAAGCACAGAATTTCATCCCACCCTCATCCCTCAGCAGGCTGGCCCCACAGGAGCTGGCTGCACCAGGCCAGGGTGAGCAGGAGCTCTGCTGGAGGTGCCTGGGAGGGCAGGTGTGTCCCACCTGTGTGACACGTGCTGCCCTGTGCTGCTGCTCCTGCAGCCCTGGCCACCCCTCAGCTCTGCAGCACAGGGACACGGAGCTCCCTGTGTGCCACCTGCTCACCAGACACCTGGGGAAACCTCACCCCACAAAAGTGCTGCTCCTCAGGGAATCCCTCAGGGATTCCTGCAGGGTGCCCAGGAGGACAGGAGGAACTGCATTTCCTAATTCCAAGAAAAAGCTTCTTAACAATTGCATTGCAGTGCAGAGCAGAAGGCACTGCTCACCTGGCCCAGGTGGATTCAGTGCTGTGCAGTTATCCCTGCAGGGAGGGCTGAGGTAGGGCTGGAAGTATTGACACCTTTCTTTTTTATCTGAAGGGGACAGAGGGTGTGTTGGAACCCTGGAAACTGGGAATTTTGGATTTCTGTGCCCACAGGCACTGACCCCCCAGCAAACCCTGCATTGACCTGAGGCCATGGAAAAGGCTTCCAAAATTGAGTGATGGCCCTGGGATTGTGGGTGTGTGGTTGGGATAGAGGTGTGTGATGTCACAGGGGAAAACTTCGAGTCTGGGGTTTTAAAATACAATAATGAATAGAAAGCAAGATGGAGATTTGGGGGTGTAGGTCAGTTGTTCTTTTTTCACCTTCTTCTTCACAGGTTTGGGTGGTTTTTTGTCATTGGTCAGTGAAGTTCACATTGCAGAGCAGGGCTGGTTTGTCATTGGATTATAAATAAAAATAATTCAGGTGTTAATTCACAACTGGACAGTTTGTCCTTGAAAAGGCCCTGCAGAGATAGAGAGGCTCCCATTTTGCACCTTGTTAGTCAGAGCATAGCAGAACTCAGGGCTGGTGAGAGTGGAACAGAGACAAGAATTGATAAACATCCAAGTCCCAACACGAACTTTTAATGCAACTCTGGCTGGGAGAAGAAGAAAATCAAGTCACACGGGTAAAGGGTGTTCTGAGCAAAGACCTCCTCTGCACTGGCACTGGGGCTCCTGGCACTGGGAGCAGGGAGGGCAGGCAGGGGGGATGCAGGGAGCTCATTCTCCCTCCCAGCCCTGCTTCACACCCACCCCAGCAGGGCTGCATTACAAAACCTCCCATAAATTATCAATGTTATCAATTTCTACCTCCTGCTTTCCCTGTGCCTCCCTGTAGAGCACAGGAGCGTTTTAACGTGTGCAATCCTTAAATGTCAGTGTCACGGGAAGCAGATGAGTCTTTTATGACAGCAATTTTTCTTTCGTTTTTCCTGCTAAAACCACGCAGCGGGAATAAACCAAGACTGAGATGGTGGAAAGTGAGCTCTGGATCAGCCAGCACAGTAACTCTGCCTTCAGCCACGTGAGGCACATCACTGCAAGAAGGCACCAGCCTCCTTCCAGCCTGCTCTGATGCAAACTGAGCCCACGGAGCTGAAGGAGAATTCCTCGTGAGCGTTGCCCAGCCCTTCTGCTAATCAGGCTTTGCTCTGGACTCAGTTTTGGGCTGCTGGAGCTGCCTCAGCTCTCCTGGGCACTGCACGGGACTCCAGAGTGAGGGGCAGTGCCTGCCCAGACAGCTCCACATCCCAGGCTGCAGCACTGGGCAGGAAAAGCCATTTTTATCCTGCTCCTCCTCCTGCCTCGCTTCCAGAATTTTGTACGTGGCACTTGCAGAGCCTGCAGAAGGAGCCAGGGATTTAATGAGCATTTGAAAGTTAAATAATTTGTAGATGTGACTGTTCTGAAGCCTCTGTTTGCAGAGAGCCAAAAAAAGCAATATCTCTGTACACAGAGGAAGTTGAACCTCTCTACACTTCCCAAAAATCTCTTCAGAAAATCCTGGAAATGCCAACTGAGCCAGACAGCTTCACGTTAAAAGCTGAGGGTGATCACTGGCTCGTGTCCCCAGCACTCACAGGGACACCTGGCAGTCCCACAGCAAGGCTGGGCCAGGTGCTCTGAGCAGCTCACACCCACCACTGCTGTTTGGGCAAGGAACCACCACAAAGGGCTCCTGCCCCAGGATTCCCCACTGCCACACCCACACTGCATGCAGACAGATCCACAAACTCCCAGAAAACATCACCTGCAGACTTCCAACACGTTCTGAAATAAAGGCAACAGGATCAGGATTTGATCCCGGGTGCCCATCCTGGCTTTTCCCCCAGCTCACCCGAGATTTTGCCACACAGATCAGTTCTGGTTTTGCCTGTTCAGCACCTGAAATGACCCCGTGATTACCCTCAGCTTTTCCACGTGCCCAGAGAGAAATTTGTCATGGAATTAGAGCTTTTGAGGAGGAGCAGACAGGAGCTTTGTCCATGCACTGCACGGGGAGCCCCTGCTCACAGCCCCAGCCTGGCACCACTCACCTGTTCTGTGCTCTGTCTGCCCAGGAGAGCTCATGAACCACTTCAGGCTGGTTTAACCCCTTAGGTCCTCTCTCATGTGGCTGCCATTAAAAATCTGCCTGGAACTTGGCAAATCAGCAGCAATCCTTCAGACTCTGAGGGAGAACAGGACTCCTCCATGGCCTGACAATGTGAAGGTGGCTGAGCAAAAAGAAGTGAGGAAGTTGAACAGCTGATCTGTTCAACACAGCATATTTTTAATTTCCCCTGCTTGTTTGTGACTAAGATCTTCAGCATGCTGAGCCACCTAACTGCAGCATTATTCACATGCACAATTGGAACAAAGCAGCAAACAGTTCAAATTAATTCCCTCTAAAGCCAGAACAAATGGTATCATTTGCAATGCAAATGTGATTTCAAGCTTCATGAACATCTTCTTTGGGGCCTGGTGCCTCAGCAGCAGGACAGTGATGCTCCCCCAGCTCCCAGACACGTGCCAAGCCCCCTGCCAGCCCTCAGCTCCCTCTGCCAGCCAGGGAAACAGGAACACAGCAGCAACAAAAGCCACCAGCAGTAAGAGAACCTGCTTTGCTCCACTTGGAAAGGTTAACTTTCGTTTTAGTGGAGTCAATTCCTGGTGCACCCAAACACTGCCATTTCTTCTGCCTTTGCTTAAATAACTTCAGATGACAGCAGTGAACGGGGATGAAAATGGGAATTAATTTCCTCAAAAACAACCCAGACCCCTGTGAGCTTCCTTTGACTCTCAGGACTGAAAATGAAATCAGATTGTGAGACAAAACCTTTGTACAAATGGAGATGTGAGATAAGAGCTCCGGGACTTGGCTGTTCTGGTTCCTCCTGTGCATGCCTGGTGCTTCCAGCAGAACCCAAGCCCTGCTCATGTTGTAGGGGAGCAGCAGTGGCCAGGGGGCTGTGGGACACTCAGATTTATGGCAGGAACAAGCTGTGCCCATGGCAGGGTCCCCAGGACAGCTCCAGCCCCCCCAGAGCACACGGGTGGCTCCATGGGAGGACCCTGCTGCCTGGGGAATGTTTAATATCCAGTCATTACATTCAATGGGAGATATGGGAACAAACACTAATGGACAGTTGGGAAACACAGCATCAGAGAGGCTTAAAGGCTGCTTGCAGAGGAAACTCTGCTGGTGGAGTTGGTTTGTGGATTCAGGCTGGTGCAATGACACCAGAGCAGCTTTTCATGAGGCTAACTGAGGTATAAACTCTGTGCAATTGGGATGTTTTCACGCACTTTTTAAACTTTGTTGCCATAACTGGAGAAGCCTTCCCTTGCAAGCAAACCCCAGGGGAGGCTGAGTGGGGATTGGGAATGCCGGGTTTTGATGGAGTGGCCACGAGGGGTCCTGCTCATCCCAAAGTGTTCTGCACCTCCCTCAGCTCAGTGTGACAAAACGCAAATGAAAACATGCACACAGGCTGGATGCAGAGATGCACACGCTAAATTTAGGGAATGCAAATATTCCTCTGATTCATCCACCCAAGGAGTGCCAGTGCAGGGATGAATCAGTGAATTGGCTCAGGCCACAGCAGCTCTGGGTCAGCCCAAACACCGAGTGTGCCCAGCCCCAGCAGCTGGGGGCACAGCCTGACCCAGGGCACAGCCTGACCCAGGGCACAGCCTGATCCAGCCACAGCAGCTGGAGTCACACCCTGACCCAGCCCCAGCAGCTGGGGGCACAGCCTGACCCAGGGCACAGCAGCTGGGGGCACACCCTGACCCAGGGCACAGCAACTGGAGTCACACCCTGACCCAGCCCCAGCAGCTGGAGTCACACCCTGACCCAGGGCACACCCTGACCCAGCCCCAGCAGCTGGGGGCACACCCTGACCCAGGGCACACCCTGACCCAGCCCCAGCAGCTGGAGGCACAGTCTGACCCAGGGCACAGCCTGACCCAGCCCCAGCAGCTGGGGGCACACCCTGACCCAGCCAGGCTCTGCCCTGCTGGCACAAACCTCAGTTCCTGCTGGCTCCAGTGTTCAGCCAGGCTCTTCCCTGGCTTCATGGCACACCCTGATGGTGTCCCCAGGGCTGTGGGAGCCCTGCTGGCACTGCCAGGGGACCTGGGGACAGCAGGACAGGCCAGCAGCTCCCAGCTGAGGCAGAAGGCACCTGCACTGCAGGCACCTGCAGGGAGGCTGAGGCATCCCATCAAATGTTGGTTCCACCAGGAGCTCCTCTGGGAGAACAAAACTCTGAATGGGGAAATGAAGCCCAGATTACATTCACAGATAAATATTTGCCTTTTCGTGTGTTGGACTTGGAGCAGCAGGGCTGGAGTTCTGCACTTTGGGAGCCGATGTGTTCCCCTGAACCATCCACTTTTCCAAAAAGTGACCCGGGCTTGATTTCTCGTGGAGGAAGCCGTGGAAAGCCGAGCAGGCTGTGGGGGATGAGGGGCAGAGCCCTGCGTGTGAAGATGCTCTGAAGGCTCCGCAGTCTCTCCCTGCTCCCTCCCAGCCCTGGAAACCCCGCCCTGGCCTCACTCCGCTCCTGTTTGCCCCTTGAGCCACCGCTCCTGATTTTCCTGACAAAAGCAGCTTTTGCAGCCCTGCGGGAGCAGCCCGGGGAGCAGATCCCCCATCACTGCCGGCAGCTCCCTCTGGGGAGCGGCACCTGCAGCAAACACGGACCAGCTGCGAGTAAAGAAAGCCTCGTGTCTCCTCTGAGCCTCGCCCTTGACCTCCTCACTTGAGGTCCCTTTAAACGAACACCAGCCCGCCCCAAACGCACGCGTGCCGTCGCTCTAAGAACTTCCATAATCACATCTTGCGAACAAGCGTGAGTCATGAACAAAGTTCTGAGAGCAAAAAAGGCTTCCGAATTAATCTACGTAATCATCACATTAGCCTCAGCGCTGTCTGAACTCTGGCTATAACTCACTTTGGCATTTTGCTGATGAAGATAAGGGGCAGAAAGAGTCCGAGTGGCCAAGCTGCCTCAGGCTGTGTGCAGATTATGGAAGGAGGAAAACAAACCATTACTGAGGTCAGCTGGAAACGATCCAGCCACCTGCGGGCAGGCAGAGCTGGAGAAACAGGGGAAACGGAATCCCTTCTTTTTTCCCCCAGAAAAGGTTTGAACCTGCAGCATGCAGACCCGGGACTGCAGGAGGTGGGGCTGTGAGGAACCCAAATTCTCCCCCGTCCTTTTGCTGTCATTTGTCCGTCTGAGCAAAGCCCGGGGTCTGCAGGCAGGGAAGGAAAGGATGGGAGCTGTTAATGTGAATAAACTGTTAAGCACAGCCCCAGGGCTGGAGGGGAGGGGTGCAGGGCCTGCAGGGAATGGGGGCAGGTCTGGGATTCAGGAGCAGCACAGACACCTCGCAGAGCTGCTCTGAGAGAAAACACCTCCCATCCATCACTTCTGACCTCCAGAAAGGATCAGTGCGAGCACACTCCAATCTCCACCAAGTCTCATGGAAACAGGTCACCATTTTTCAGTCAGCTCATACCTACAAGGCATTATACATATATTTATTTCCATCTGGTTTATAGCCTTCATCACCATAGTAACTTATCCTCCTGTCAATGCTCACGGAACCTTCCTGCACTCAGGAGAGGGAAAATCCACTTTCCCTTTTCAGCACTCAGGGTTTCTGCACCACTTTCACAAGTGATTTCAGGAGCACATCCTGGCTTGCCAAATCCTGTGCTGCTGCTGGTGCCTGCTGATTACTGGGCCTGGGGCAGGGAGGGGAAGCTCTCCCCTGCAGGGCATCAGAAATGAGGCTGCACTGGAGCACAGAAATAGCACTATTAATCCTTGCATTCAGCTCTATCTCATGCCAAATCGGCTGCTCTGAATATTGGATTCTTTTCTGATGCTTAAACTTAAAAAAAAAAGGCAAGATAGAGGATATGAGTCCAAGAAGAGGCTGCAGGCACCAGTTGCTGCACATAATCACTGAAAGCTGCAGCACTGTGAATATATTCCTGATTATGTTTCAGTTCTTCATTATTAAGAATGGGCTGCAGTTGATTCATAGTTTTGCTGCAATGAGCCGAAACCCAATTACCATCCCAGCACAAACCACCTCGGAGGCAGCCTGAGAGGCTGCCAGGGAGAAACACCACTGAATTCCCCGAGCACTCCTTTCCCCGGGGCAGGCAGCTCATTTGTTCGGGAATTTTCTACAACACTTTGTCCCGAGGAAAGCCTGCATAGCCCGGGCTGCTCCGTGGGGCTGGACTTTTCCCTCCAGAGCAGCTGGCCCCTGGGCATGGCCCAGCATCCCAGGGCACTGCTCCTTCCCCAGCGGGAGCAGCTTCTGCTGGGCACAGCCACTCACGGCCCTGACCCCCGGCGGGACAAACCCTCCTCCCTCCTGCTCTTCTCTGCTCCCTCCAGCCAGCCCTGCTGTAACGAGCTCACCAAGTTTCATTAGAAACACCGAGGGGCAGCAGCAGGGCGGGGAGCAGCCTTGTGTTTGTGCCAGGCGTTCAGCAGGAGCAGCAGCAGCAATAATGGCTCGTCACTCTGCCCATCCCTCTTCCCTTCCCTCCCTCCAACCTGCCACTTGGCTTTGGGATTGCCCACGCAAAGCACCGGGAAATTACTGCCATTTCCCCTGAATATTAGACAATTTATCCGTGCTTGCACCTTTGGTGGATTCTTCCTACACAATTACAGCCCAAAGGGTGGTGGTGAAGTCCTAAAAAGAGTGTGGCAAGAATCCACAAATCATTACACCGGTCCTGTGTTCTACCTCTAATTAGAGGCAATTTGCATCTGCTACACGCACACACTGCTGCCAAAACACAGGCCAGGTTGAGAAAGAGGACAGATCTGAGCATCCCTGCAAGATGGGGAAGGGAAGGGAAGGGAAGGGAAGGGAAGGGAAGGGAAGGGAAGGGAAGGGA
>WAAE01021262.1:406431-490160 GCA_013400495.1 Nicator chloris
AGGTTTCGGGAAGGGAAGGGAAGGGAAGGGAAGGGAAGGGAGGGGAAGGGAAGGGAAGGGAAGGGAAGGGAAGGGAAGGGACACCAACAGAGCCCCACTTCGTGTTCCTGTCCTTCTTTGGAGCCTGGCAGCGAAGTCTCATCTCCATTGGCAACATCACAATCGTCTCCACAGCAACAAATGTGATGCTGCAGATCGCTGAAATATCTATTTTGGAAAAGGTAGGAGGAAAACACAAATGTGGAGCATGTAGGGGTTGAACAGCCACACAAGCCTAATGACTATAATGGGAGGTGCACAAAAATACTGAGAGAGGAGCTGAGCAAAAATCACCCTCTGCAAATTTCTTCCCTCTTAACACCTGACGGGCAAAGATAGCAAAGGTGTCCCAGGGGCAGCAAAGTCCCCCTGAGCCCCACGGTGTCCCTGGCCCTGCTGGATGTTCCCAGTCCCACAAAGGGAGGGGGGCAGGGGCAGGAGAGGGGCAGGGACAGGACCCCTGGGTGACCCTCTGGGTGACAGTGACCAGCTGAGCAAAGGGCAAGCCAGGGCCTTGCACCAGGTTAAAGTGCAGCTACCCCTGAGAAAAAGGACCTCAAAGGGATTTGCATCCAGAAAACACAAAGGGATTAAAGTGAAGGGAAATTTGTTTTCCAGTCTAATCTAGATGTAGCCAAAGGCTGTAAGCAGCACTGCCCTCAGGCTCCTTCAGCTGTTGCTAAAACTTCCAGGAAGTTTCTGCTTTGATTTGTGCCATCCAAGGTTAAAACACGCCTTCAGGTTAACAGTTCTTGGAAATGTTTCTGACATTTTGGACAGAACCTTCAAGAGCTCTTCAAATGCAAGGGGGTGTGAATCCAGAATGTCTTTGACAGGCCTGGTGCTAAACCTTCCTGCCCAGGAGATGCCACCACCTCCTTGGCAGAGCGGAACGCTGGAGAGGAGCGACAAGAGCCCTTCTCTCCACCCTGGAGGACACGGCCTCGTCCCAAACAGGAGCTGCCCAGGCCACGGATGCCGTGGTTGGGATGTAGTTAATTCTTCATTTCTGACCCAATTCCCTTAAAAGCCATTTCCTCAGGAGATGCAGGAGGGCTTGCCCCAAAGGGGGAGGTGGAGGCACCCTCTGCTCCTCCATGCTCCCCTCTGCCACTCCTGGGCAGCTGCAGGAGGTCTGGACAATGCCCTTGGGCACAGGCTGGCATCCCTGGGGTCTGTGCAGGGCCAGGGTGGGATCAGTGACCCCTGTGGGTCCCTTCCAACCAGGAGATTCTGTGATTCTGGGTATTTCCCAAAGTCCCCAACTGCTGGAAAGACGAGAGTGTGGGGTAAGACCTGACGTGGACAAACGAAGAGACCTGTGATGCCTCCAGGCCCTTCCAGCACATTCCAGCCATCCCTGCTGTTCCCTGCCTTTGGGAACTGCAAATTGTAATCAAATTTATGCAAAACAGGGCCCTGAGAAGATGAAGAGGCTGTGTTCAAACTTCATATAGGAAGTAGAGCGCAGTAAATATTTTTAATTGGTGCTCTGAGTTATGTTTTGTGCTGCTTTGGCTGTGCCCTGCTCTGGTTTGAGATCCATAGTTTATCACTGGAGCTGGCTGCTGGTTTCCACTGAACACACACTAACAAGGAGCAGGAGATGAGAGCACCATAAACAGTGCAGAATAAATGGGAATACTTTTCTCTCCACAAATAATACATCTTTCTTCACAACGAGTCTCTCTGCTCTGGTGTGACAACAGGATTTGATTGCCTTCCCTCTACTTGGGACAAAACCCCAACCCTCAGAAAATGGCAATTTCTCAAAAAAAACCAGAGTAATGGATCAGTTTTTGAACAGGGATTACCTGGACACATTTTAGACCCTGGGAGCATTTTCAGAGAATGTAGGGATTGTGCCATGTCTGCTCTGCTGCCCAGGGGTGTCTGGACACACATCCAGACTCCTCTTCCCTCTGGATCAGCCTGGAGGGGTGCCCACACCCTGGCAAGGAGCCTTTTCCACAGCACCTGGGTCTCCCTCCAAGCTGTGCAAGGCTTCAGCCTCACCTCCAGCACAGCTCAAACACTTTTTATGCCGCAGCAAAAATATGTTTTGGGGATGGGAAATCAGTTTCCTTCCCAACTCCATTTTTAAACAGCAAGTCAGAACAAACCCACCTACTGTTGGTGCTCTTAGAGGCTTCTCTTCCTCTGCATCTTGGAGAGGCTGCAACTCAGAGAGGAACGAGAACTGAGATGTACCAAGGGCTGGCACAGGACTGCTCTGCTCTCTCAGCTCTGCCTGCACGGGGACAGCAGAGGCAGCAGGGAGAGCAGAACCACAGAGAGCCCCAACAGCGTGGGATACACAAAGCTCTCGTTGTTCAAGGGAGAGATGTGGAAAGTAGAGTTACAGAAAGTGCTCAGAGCCTTACAAAGGTAGTAGATGCAAGCACAGACAGATGAAGGTTTGGAATTTAGACCTTGGAATGGGCCAGAATTCTTAGAACCATAAACAGCAACTGCTACCAGGTTTGTCCTGAACCCCTTGGAACAGAGCAGATCTTCTACAGCATTAATTGCTGTGTTTTCCAACTGCAATGCTTAAAGCAAGCAAGAGAAGTGCCTCAGAGGAGCAGAGAGAAATAGGTGTTTTAGTGAAGCTGTGGAACACAAGGAAGTAAATAAGTGACAAAGTCAGAAGAATTTTTTTTGTAGTTGAACCAAGCGAGAGACAACAGCATGAACCCCTCCCAAAGCAGGCCCAGGGCACCCAGGGGTGCCTGGCAGTGCCCCAGGAGCCCTGCAGGGGAGATCTCTGCACCCAGAGCTGGGCAGCAAACAGGAAGGTGGGGTCACCCCCTCAGTCAGCCCAGGGTGCAGAGATTCTCCCTTCCTGGCAACAGATAGAGATCTACATCCCTCCTGGAGATGTTATTTTATCTCTGATTTTTATATTGATAACAGAACATTAGCATGCACAAGTGCAATTAATATTTTATTGTTTTCCTATCTCATAAAATATAGAAACTTAAATCACCAAGGAATTAGAGGAATGAAAGGAGCATTATGTTTAAGCAGCTCCATAATGTGGTTTGCATCATGTAATGGGATGTGTTTAATGCAGCTTTACACAGCAGCCTTTCATCATTTACATTTGCCTCTGGCTCAGTAAACTCTGCCATCCTGTTTAGGTTTGTTACACTGAAGGTTTCCCAGGCAGCATCCCCATGAATCACACCTGGAACACGGAAATTGGCAATCTGCATTTTCACACATCATTTCCACATTTCTGCCTCTCAGCCCTCAGGTTTAGGATTTTGTTGGATTTTGGGGTTTTTTTGTCTTAGAGGTGGGGCAATTGAGAGGCATTTTAAAAACTTTTATTCCATTTTCAGTCTCATGAGAAGGGTGAGACAGTGCAGATGTGACAATTCACACCATCACAATCAGAAGCCAAACTATTTCCTAATCACAATGCATTATAAGTGTTTCTTGGCCCATCAGCTTTAGCCACACAAAGCTGCCAATGCCTTAAAGCCAATCACCTAAAAATACCCCTCGTGGGTCCTACTGCAATGCATCTTTCCTAGTTCTATTTCTCCAAAGTACCTGGTCTGTTTGCAAGGCCTCTGTCTGCAAGGCCATCATTTGAAACTTGTTCCCAGTCCCATTTCTCTCTCAGCAGTGTCTGTCCTATCCCGTGGCATTTCTCACTCAGCATTTTCTATCTCAAGGTTTGCACACAGATGCACAAGACTGTGTGAGCCTTCTGCCAGGCTTTGGGAATTCTCTACAAATCCATTTCCCACTGGATTTTATTTAGGAGTCTGTGTGCCAAGGGCTCCAGTGAGAACAGCCAGGCAGGACAGCAGAGTGGGAACTGCTGGGAGGCTTCAGCCCCACTCTGGCCCAGGAGGCATCGTGCTGGGGAGGCCACAGGGGCTCTGACACCTGCCTTGTTGTCACTAAAACATCCCAGAGCTCTTCTCTAAAGCTAATGAAGTCAGAGGCTCGAGCAGAGCTGGGAATCCCCCCCAGGCTGGCAGGATTGGAGCATGGGCAGCAGCAAAGGGCAGAGCTCCTGGAGGTGGCTGAGCTGGGAGCTGGGGGCTCCCAGGGAACCCTTCCCTCTGGGCAAACCCCCACTGAGCCACACTGCAAGGGCCAGCAGAGCAGCTTCTCCTGGAGACCAGCAGGAGCTCAGCACACGCTCAGCTCTCTTGGCTCAAGGTGTATTTTTAAGTCTCCAACCACGGGAAGATTTCTCAAGGCAGGAATTTGCTGCACATGTTAGGAAGCTGTGAAGGAACAGCCACCTTCCCAGGGCAGCTGCCCTTTGGGCTGCTGGGGCTGTCACAAGGGACAGAGCTGGGAGCAGGCAGTGGAAATGCTGTGTGGCCCCTCCCTGACCATTCCCAGCCATCCCAGGGCTGGTGGCTCTGGGGTTCCCGGCACGGGTGCCCAGGTTTGGTGCCCAGCAGCCGAGGAACAGGGCCAGCCAGGAGAAGGGCAGGAGCCTGGAGCTCCCCAGCCTCCAGCCCTGGAAGGGAGGGAGGTCTGGGATCCAGGGAACTTCATGAGAACAGGCAGGGCCAGGGCTCTTCCCAGGAGCATCATGGAGCACCTCTGAAGGGGCAGAGAGGGCCAAACAAGCACGGCTTTTCCCAGCCTCCAGGTGAGGAACAAAACATGTCTGTAGACATTTGTGTTCCCCACTTTGGCTCCTCTGCTCCTCCAAACCACGAGGGGCTCACAGGAACCCCTGTGCTCTGTGGGACCCCTGAGCAGCACCAGGGCTCAGACACAAACCCCAGGCAGGCAGAGCTGGGGAGGGAGAGCAAACCCTGCCCTGCCCACAGCACACACTGACAGCCAGCAATGAAGACAGATGCCTTGAAAAACTCTGTTTTCCACCATAAACACAAAGCCAAGGGCATACAGGGAGTATTGGGTTTAGTATCCAATAAAACAAGAATAAACTTCATGGGGATTTCTTTAAAAATCACCTTTCACAGGCATTTTTATGCAGGCAAAGTTTCTGATGTGCAGAGGTTCACTTTAAGAGGCTGCAAGTACAGAGATCTCTGATCTCTTTCATCTTTTTTCATTAAAAATCAGTGGCTGTGCAGGGTTGCAAGTTCTCCAAGATTTTATTAAATTGGGCAACGCCAGAGGAGAAATAACAAATAATGTTCACAAGGATAAAGTTGTGCTCTCATTACTCTCCTCTCAGTGCTGGGTTTTCTTTCTGCCCCTCTGGCACTTTCTGCCTCTTGTTCATTTTGATGTTCTTAGCCTTAATTTAAATCTAGATGCAGTGTAATCTTTGTTATGCCATATCACATACAAATCTTGTTTGGAGTTGCTTTTTTTTTTTAACAGGCATGCCAAGGCATAGCTTTCATAAAATTCTACCTAAAATGTTCTTTCTACTTAAATAACAATGGTACAAAGTCAGCATAATGGCAGTAAAAGAGGGTGAAAGGGGGGGAAGAAAAAAAAGGAAATTAAACAGGTAATAAAAGAGATTTTCAGATGAGATTTGGAACCCAAAGCAGTGCCAGGAAGGCATTTCAATGGAAGGGAACTACCCCATGTGTTGGACACTGCAGAGGAGAAGGCTCTGGTAGAAATCTGACTGCAGAGTTGGGGTGTTCAGGTAAATAATCACAGGCTCTACAGAAAAGCAGGGCCAGGGTGGTTGGGGGATGAAAGAGATGATCAGAGAAGGCTGTGGCTGCATCCCTGAGGAATATCCATAATGGAAAGGGCATGGGGAGTGTGTGGAGAAAGGCTTGAGGCCTCAGTTAGGCACCCAAACTCATGGGCACTGTCCTTGGATACAGCCAAGCCTCCATCCAGGGCCTTCTGGAGATGGGAATTTGGGACAGGGGGATGTTCAGACCCTGAGCCCTCCTGGCCAAGGGCAGGAAAGCCAAGAATGGCAGCAAGACATGGGCAGACACAAAAAGCGCTTTTGGTCTCATCACCTCTGCAGGAGGTTCCACTCAGCAGCTGCAGGGATGGCCCCTGCTCACAGCAAAGCTGATTTCATTCCCAAGAATTCCAGAAGACAAAGCCCAGCTGCAGGGATGGCCCCTGCTCACAGCAAAGCTGATTTCATTCCAAAGAATTCCAGAAGACAAAGCCCAGCTGCAGGGATGGCCCCTGCTCACAGCAAAGCTGATTTCATTCCCAAGAATTCCAGAAGACAAAGCCCAGCTGCAGGATCAGCACGGGCAGGGAGGAGCCCAGGGAGAAGATGGTACTTCTGCAACACTCCTGCAATCACTGCAGTTATGAGCTCCTTCATCAAAACTCATCAAGAGAACAGAGTTGATGAAATCAGAGGAAATATTGCCTGAATAACTCTTGAGATGGGCTTGGAGATTTTTGCAGCGTTATTAAAAATGATGGGCAAATCCTGATCAGCTTCTAATAATATCAGCTATAATAACCCACGTGGTTTTAGTCCTTACAAAACAACTTTTCAGCACTTGTAGGATTCAATATTTCATACAGTGGAAGAAGAGAGTGGACACTGGCCCTACACAGAGCAGAGTTCTCCCAGGAACAAACTTTCTTACAGAGTTTTATGAATTTTCTGCTTCCAGATGCATTGGGAGCACAGGTGTTTCTACGGCAAGAGAATCTCCACTTCTAGCCTGGGCAGGAATCAGGATTTACAGGGAAATGTGGAAATAATTAAAATAGGGGGGAAAGCTACTCATGTTTTAATTTCATGCTTAGGTTCATTCAGAGTTTAAGATGAAGGGATGAGTCACCAGTTCTTATTTTATTCAAGCCCAACCCCTGGAGAGTGTTAGATTACACGGAGTTACAGCCTGGGCTCTGGCAAGAACCACTTGGGGATGTTGGCTGCCATTTTTCTGGTCCCTTGTCTTTGAGATTTAGCCCAAAACGCAGCAGCCCCAAGCAGAAGCTGTGCCACACTCAGCCCCTGCTGTCACACCCTGCCCAAAGAATGGGCTCCAGAGGTTCCCAGCCCTTCCTGGGACAGAGAAGGGGCAGAGCAGGGCTGCTCACAGGGCTCAGCCTTTCGGGTTGTTGGTTGTGACAGCCCCTGGGAAGCACTTCCAGCAACACCTGGTGGGAAAAGAAAGAGCTGCTTGTCTTCCTCAGCAGCCCCTTCCCCTCCCCTGGTGCCACGGGGGGCAGAGAAAACTGCTGGGTGATGCCTGTAACAGGATTAACCACGACTTCTGAGGTTCAGAGAGCGACCTTTCCTAAAAGCCACGATTTTCTGACAAAAGCCCTTGTCAATGAGCAGGGGCTTGGCTGTGTTTAAAGGCTTTGGTCAGGGACGTTGGCCTTTCCTGCCCAGTGCATCAGAGCCATTCCCAGTGCTGGGAACAGGGATGAGCTCTGCTCCCGTGCAGAGGCTCCTGCAAGCCTCTCCTCTTTTCCTTTGCTCCTTCCAAAGAGTGTTCTTAAAATGCAATGCAGCCTGGCATCAGATCGCTTCCCTTCCCGCAGAACTCGCATTTCCAGCGCCGGAGCCGCAGGGCCCTGCGAGCCGTGTTTGCTCTCGGCACGGGTCTGCCGCGGCTCGCGTTAATTCCCGCGGCTGCCGTTCATTGCCGCCGCTCCCGTTCATTGCCGCGGCGCCCGTTCATTGCCGCCGCTCCCGTTCATTGCCGCGGCGCCCGTTCATTGCCGCCGCTCCCGTTCATTGCCGCGGCGCCCGTTCATTGCCGCCGCTCCCGTTCATTGCCGCGGCGCCCGTTCATTGCCGCCGCTCCCGTTCATTGCCGCGGCGCCCGTTCATTGCCGCCGCTCCCGTTCATTGCCGCGGCGCCCGTTCATTGCCGCCGCTCCCGTTCATTGCCGCGGCGCCCGTTCATTGCCGCCGCTCCCGTTCATTGCCGCGGCGCCCGTTCATTGCCGCCGCTCCCGTTCATTGCCGCGGCGCCCGTTCATTGCCGCCGCTCCCGTTCATTGCCGCGGCGCCCGTTCATTGCCGCCGCTCCCGTTCATTGCCGCGGCGCCCGTTCATTGCCGCCGCTCCCGTTCATTGCCGCGGCGCCCGTTCATTGCCGCCGCTCCCGTTCATTGCCGCGGCGCCCGTTCATTGCCGCCGCTCCCGTTCATTGCCGCGGCGCCCGTTCATTGCCGCCGCTCCCGTTCATTGCCGCGGCGCCCGTTCATTGCCGCCGCTCCCGTTCATTGCCGCGGCGCCCGTTCATTGCCGCCGCTCCCGTTCATTGCCGCGGCGCCCGTTCATTGCCGCCGCTCCCGTTCATTGCCGCGGCTCCCGTTAATTGCCGCTCGTGGTTGGCATTTCCACGGGCACCGCCTGGTGCCAGGCTCTGTTCAGCACCGGGGCCGTGCCATCCCCGTTCCCAGCGGGTACCGATGTCCCTTCAGCGGGATGGGACCATTCGGGGCGCCTGGCACTGCTGTCACCTCTGGCAGAGGGCTCCGCGGTCACCTCTGGCAGAGGGCTCCGCGGTCACCTCTGGCAGAGGGCTCCGCTGTCACCTCTGGCAGAGGGCACTGCTGTCACCTCTGGCAGAGGGCACTGCTGTCACCTCTGGCAGAGGGCACTGCTGTCACCTCTGGCAGAGGGCTCCGCGGTCACCTCTGGCAGAGGGCACTGCTGTCACCTCTGGCAGAGGGCTCTGCTTGCCCCGTGCCGTCCCTTTTGCCAGCAGTACAAAAAGCATCCCGGAAATTAGCGTTTCTCTTGTTTTTTCCCTCTCTTTCCCTCTTTTGGCCACTTGTCCCAGCTAAACATTCACCTCCTCCCCTCCTTCCCGGTGTGTGCACACACAAACAGCCCCGCGGTGATTCCCAACCCCAGCCTGCCAGTGCAGAGACACTCTGCCTCTCCAGTGCAAAATCAGAAGCACAATAAAACAGGAATTCGTTTCAATGTTTCCTGGAGGTCCTTGCCACTATTTTTGAAGTCACAGAATCATAGAACGATTGGGATTCAAAGGGACCTTAAGGATCATCTGGTTCCAGCCCCCAAATACCTTCCTTCCCTTCATTCTTCCACTTCTCTGAAAGCCTTTAAGTTGTTTAATGCTTCAGTGCTGGACAGAGCTTTACCCTTAAACAGCACAGCATTTTCTTCTGCTCAGCTTGAAAGAAGAGTTTTAACTGATTAACTCAGACATGCTCCAGAAAGAGAGTTTTTAATTCAATTTTTACATGAACATCATGTTCACGTTAGAAGCATCAATAACGGGGGGGGAAAAGGATGATTTCTCAATAATTATTAAAAATACCAGAATTTCAATTAAATTCATGATCAGTAACAGGAAGGGTAAGAGAATCCAATTACAGCAACTCTTGCTTCCATCAGCTGCTCCATGGGGATAAAAATGACCACGTGTGTGAGTAGAAATTGCAGTCTGAGATCCCACATTAGGACGTTGGCTCTGAACTGCAGCTTTGATTTTCTGCCACTTTCCCTGACCAGCCAGGTGCTCCCCCCTAACTCACACAAAATCAGGATTTAGCAACCAGGCTTCTTTTGGGTTAAGAGATACCACGTACCCATTACAAGCATTTTGTTCTCCATCCTCTCAGCATGCATTCGAGATCTGTGAATGTGCCATCAGCTCAGCTAGATCGTGATAAGTGGCAGCAGAATTGTGCCAGCCACTCTATAAATGGAATTTTCAAGACAGGCAGAAAAAAAAAAAGAACATGAAATGAATCAAACCAAAACAACAACTAAATCTGTGCTGTTTAATGGGATGAGAGAGGGAGAAAATTCTCGATTGTCAGGACAACTGTTGTCGTTGTGGTTGTGGGGAGAAAAAGGATGGCTGTGCCCAGTGTCCCAAAGGCCCAAAAACAAGGCAGAAAAGAAATATTTCCCTTTAGAATCTGTCTCATTGCAGGGAAATCATCTCAGTGGCACAATCTGGGAGTGACATCTGAGTTGGAAGCTGAGTCCTTGCAGCGGGGAGCGCACACAGCACCGAGCAATCCCAGCTGTGCAGTGATTTTTACCTCAACTTCCTACCCAGGCAAGCAGCAAAGGCCAAACGGAGAGAACTCCAACAAAATGACAGGGGTGAAGTTTGAGAGGCTCCAGCTTGAGAATCAGCTGCAATATGGCTTTCTAAGGCCAGTTTTCTGCAGCGTGCACCTTTGTGCTGTCACCTACGCTCCCCTGCCTTGGCAAAGGGACACTCCAACCCTGCAGAAAGAACAGCACTTGGACAAAAACTCCTCAAGGCTCAAATATCTGAGCTGGGGCTCATCATCACCCAGCTGGGCTACTGACTTCCCCTGCTGGTGTTCCCCCACCGAGACCCGGAGGAGCAGGCTCACCTGGCTGAAGGTGCTGCCGTGGGTGGGTCAGGGCAGTTTTTTTGTCCCAGCCCCCACAGGGCCCCTCCTCTGTGGGGTTCAGGTGACCCAGATTTCACCCCAGACCTCAGCAGTGGCAGCTGGGAACCCCCAGCTCCCCACACACGACCCAGGCACAGAGACAAGCAGGGCTGCTGCTGCTGCTCTGCAGGATCCGGCGACAGCCAGGACTGATCCCATTTCCTGAGCTCTTGGAAATGGAACCACTGTTCCATTCCCAGGTGCTAAAATAGTATCACTATTAAAGTCTAAATGCTGGAACATGGAGAATATCCTTTTTCTGCAGGAAAACATAGAGGAATATTAACTAGACAGAACTGGTTCACTCTGGAATTGTACCAGGAGAAGATTGATGCTCTGTGCACAAACAAGCTCCCCTCTCCTCCCCGAATCTCACCTGCAAGGGCCACACTGGATTTCCTCTCCAGAGATAATGGGCACGCTCTTGGAACGGCACCTTTGGAATGTTACCTTTCCAATATGACAAAAACTTTAATTCACCCTTTACTCACAAGTCCAGCGACTCTCTGAGAATGCAGCTGCGCCGAAATAACGGTGCCATGACACTCATATTTCACTGATGAGGAAAGCCAAAAAAGCCACTTCTCCTCCTTGGATTCCCAGTGCTTCTGTGACTTGCTGGAAGCCAGGCCCAGTGACAGGGATTGTTTTTCTCTGTTTCAGGAAGTAACACGGCCCAGCAGCCAAACTCCAGAGTGAAAGCTCACCCAGGCTGTGACAGCAGGGACACAACTCAGCACTGACTGCGAGGGAAAAGCCACTGACCACCAAAAACAAAGGGCAGGGTTGTTTTTTTAAAAAGGAGATATTAGTTTCCTAATAAGGACGAGTCATTTGATATAAGAGAATAGGAGAAAATTATTCATTTTGTTTGACCCCAAATGACCCCATGCAGCTGCAAGGAGACCTCAGTGGGTTTAAAGCATCAGGCAGAGCCTTTTACCTCCAGCCCAGTGGAAGTAACTGAGCAAAAGCAACACAAACAGAGATGCTCAGATGTTCCTGTCCTCACTTTAACTCAGCACATGCTGTCAGAGGGAGAACATGCTTTTGGAAATGGTGGGGGGTTTCCCAAGGACAAACACACTTCAAAGCAAAATATCTAGTGCCACTTTTTTTTTTTAAGTATTAAAATGGATTTTTAGACAAATAATGGCACTGCACAATTGCTGTCCTCATTTTCTCCTAGAGGTTCTCCCACTGATGCTAGGGCTCAGAAAATAAATAGCTGGAGAAACAAGTCACAAATCAGCAGTGGAAGGAAAGTGAGATAGCAAAAAACTATTACCTGACAGCAGATAGCTCCAGAGCTCATCATTTTTATCATTGTCTGAGTAATGGAACTTCCAAACCAGGCACAGCAGGGAGGGAAGCAGGTCAAGGCCAAACTCTGACACTGAAAAGGATGCTGTGACAAAGCAGGGAGCTGCCAGAGCCCACTCGTGGCCCCCAGACACTCAGAAAGGCCTGCCTGAGGCACTGCTGCTCTCAGGGTCCCACTGCACCCAGGGCCAGCCCAAAACCCAGAGAAACCAAGCCAAAACTTGTGTTGTGCTTTGATATACAAAACACGGCCCCAGGGTTTAGTCTCCCCTCCGAGAACCAGCGGCACTGATGGTTAGGAAGTGTCTGGTTGGTTTTATGCAGCACCCCAAGCCTGCAGAGCAGAGGAGCAGTGCCAGGGCTGGCAGTGATGGGGCAGTGATGCCTGGCAGCACTGCCAGAGGCAGCACAAGGCAGCTTTGGGCCTGAGAGAAACAATATTTGCTGTTCTTAAAGCAGATCCATGCCAGGGCTGTGATAACACTGCTAAATAACCTCTTACCCCCCACTAATCCCCTCCCGGGCTCTCCAGCCATGAATTGGTACCACTGGGGAGTTTAGGATGCTTCTGAAATGCTTTGATTGTCTTTAGTTTCCCATTTTCTTCCCTCCTGCAGCTCTTCCCTCTTACTGAGTCAATAGAATAATGAGGATGCTGTTCTTAGGTTTAAAGCTGAGCAAGTGACATTTCTATCCATTATTTATTTGCCTGGAAATGCTCCTGAATGCCACCAGTGATAATCGCCTCATCTCTACCAATTTCTTTCCAGATCCCCATCACACACCAAGGGTGCTGCAGGCAGCAGCTCAATGCAGCCTTGATGAGATGATTTTTCTTTCAATGAAAGCAGAGAGCCTCAGCCTGGGCACAGCCAGAGCTGCTCTGAAACCCCAGCCTGGGGACACCGAGGAGAAACAGCTCAGCCTGGGGACACTGAGGAGAAACAGCTCAGCCTGGGGACATTGAGAGAAACAGCTCAGCCTGGGGACACTGAGGAGAAACAGCTCAGCCTGGGGACACTGAGGAGAAACAGCTCAGCCTGGGGACACTGAGGAGAAACAGCTCAGCCTGGGGACACTGAGAGAAACAGCTCAGCCTGGGGACACTGAGGAGAAACAGCTCAGCCTGGGGACACTGAGGAGAAACAGCTCAGCCTGGGGACACTGAGGGGAAACAGCTCAGCTTGGGGACACTGAGGAGAAACAGCTCAGCCTGGGGACACTGAGGAGAAGCAGCTCAGCCTGGGGACACTGAGAGAAACAGCTCAGCCTGGGTAACAAAGGTTACTCACCGTGTGCTACACAGAGCTCTACACAAAGGTTACTCATGTTCTGGTGCACAGAGTTAGCTCTATGGAAAGGTTACTCACTGTGTGCTGCACAGAGTTAACTCTACACAGAGGTTACTCAATGTGCCACGTGGAGTTAGCTCTACACAAAGGTTACTCAATGTGCCACACGGAGTTAGCTCTACTCCACGGTTACTCCCTCTGGTAAGCTGTGATGAGCAGCCCCAGGCAGTGCTGGGGCTCTGTGCCCCCTCCCAGCCCCAGCACATTTTGCAGCTGAGTGCCCAGGGCTGGAGCAGCCCCTGCTGCTGCCAAAGCCTGGGCAGTGCCCGGGCCCTGCTGGGGTCACCCCCTGCCCTGGGCACCCTTGGGACACCTCCCAAAGCTCCCAAAGCTCCCAAGCCCTGCAGGCACAGGGGGCTCACTCACAGCACTGCCACCAAAAGCCTGGGCCATTCCTGCAATTCAGGCTTTCAAAGCTTCCAGTAAAGATTTGGAAGACTGGGCTGTCCGTGCTGGATTTTGTTGGATATCCTGACAGCTCCATCCCATTCAGCAGGTTTGAGCCACAGAACTTCACAGCTTTGTGCTGGCTTTTAACAGGACTTTGTTAGAGGTCACTGAGCAGCCACACACAGTTTGGGCTGTCTCGGTAAAACAAAGGGCAGCAACCACAAGTGACATTTTAGGCTGCACTTACTGATGAAGAATGATAATGAATGAATAAAATACAACTCTGGGAAAAAATGGTGCAAAGCCAAAAGAGGAGCAGCATTTAATGACTGCCATGACAACAAGATATACACTTTGCTCAAATCAAAGACAAGCAACTGCATGTGATTGCAGACTGAAAACCAAATTATACTTCTCACCACAGCCTCTGCCAGTTCCAGGGGTCCATAGAAGCCATAAGATTTTCCTATTTTAAGAATCATCACAGATCTCCTGTAGGAGGCTGGAGGCCACAGGGCACTTCCCCATCCTGGTTCCTGTTAGACAGAAACCTCAAAGCCTTTGGGCTCCAAGCAGGGGCCAAAGCCAAGCCCTCCAAAGCCTGACAGATTTCCCTGGGGATGTTTTGACTTGCAGCCTTTGATACCAGCATCCCTCACGATCCAACACCAGCATCCATCCAAACCCCACGAGTTTCATCTTCTCACTCTGCACAGCCAAAAGAATCTTGTTCAAGATTTCAGGGCAGCTCACGCTGAACTGTGCAGGAGGATTTATGAGGCTTTGGTGCCATTTAATTCCAACTCAGGCTCCGAGGTGGGGCAAAGGCTGATGTACACCTGAGTGCCAGCAGCTCTCCCCCACAGTTTCCTGCTCTCTCCCTGCCCCAGCAGCAATCCCAGCAGGCCCAGGCAGGTGTGAGTTATTTTCCTGGGAATGTGACAAACTTCACTCTGACTCAGCCCGATCCCCATTCCAAAACAGGGAAGAGGAAAGCAGCCAAGCTGAGGGGAGGAGGAGGAGGAAAGGGAGGAACAGGCAGCTGATCTGTTTTTAGAAAGAAGAGCAAAAGGCAGCTCGGATGCCCCTGAACCCCAAGCAGAAGCACTATTCCACTGTTGGTCTTTTCTTCCCCACTGAATTCCAGACTCACACGGGCCTTGGGCTCAGAGTGGAGCAGAAAGAACGGGCACAGCTTTCCATTGGCACCGTGCAGAAGCACTGGGTAATTCCACTGAAGATGTTTTTGGCACACACAGCCACCACCCATGAAGAGAATGATTTTTCATTCATCATAATCCTTTTATCCCCTGAAATGTATATTGATTCCATTTCAAACTCTGCTCTTAATCTCGTTTAAGACATGTAGATGTTAGACCATTTCATATTCCAGTTGCCTGGGAAGTTGACAACACCAGCTTTCCATAATCTCATTTTTCATTTAAATATTTGTCAAATTCTGTTTTCAGCACCCTCACTCATCTGCTTTTCTTTATTCTGAGCCTAAATGAAGGTCTCATGACAAACACCGGTGATTCCAGGGCAGTAAATACCCCAGTTCCACCTGCAGAGAGCTGGCTCCCGACCTGTGGGGCTGGTTTGGGACCTCTCAGCCCCCACACCAGGGTTCAGTGTGGGCACAGCTGAGGCTCCTCATCTGTGTGCCCTGCACGTCTGCAGATGGCTTTGGACTTTTTACCCACAGCAACACCACTCGTGCATTCAGTGCCACTAACTCCTCCTGTCAATTAGGCAAGGAATGATGTGAATGGTTTACTGAAAAATGGCAGGAAAAATCAGAGTACAGCTATGTGAGCAAGGAAGCCTGAGCTGAAAATCCTGAATCCTCATTTCTCAAGCAGCTGCAACTTCCAGTGATGCTTAAAGCCAACTGAAGTCGAGCATGTGTAGCAACAGCAAAATCATTTCTCTATCTATTCAAGAGATTTTCATCCCATGGGTTGCTGGAGAGCTTTTCCAAGATGCATAATGAGAGATAAATCGATGGATCTCAAAAGAGAGAATACTTCTGGGCTGGAATCTGATACATTTCTCTAAGAGAAACTTGGGAAGGATGGGCAGAACACGTTGTGCATTAAAATTGCAGTGAAATACAGTGCTGGGATATAGGGGTGACATCCCAGGACATTCTAAAGGCATTTGCATTGCCACAAGATCCTGGGAAGGTCTAGATAAAAATGAAACATCAGCTTTAAAGAGTGACAAGAGCTCATTGGCAGAGCCCCACTCTCCCTGGTCCCTGGGGACAACAAGCCATGGGGGCACAGCCTCCACCCCTGCCCTCCTCAGCGCCAGAAATCCTCCCCTGGGCCACAGGGGAGGGGAAAACCTGAGCTGGGAGCTGCCTCCTGCCTGGAAAATTGGTAAAAAAGGGGCAGCAGGATCATCCCTCTTGTGCAGGGACATTTGTGTTACTGGACCATCCTTACATCCTTCAAAATGGAAATTGGCACTTGAGGGCCAAAGCAGAGTACACAACCAGCCAGTTCCCAGCTCCCAGGGACACAACCAGCCAGTTCCCAGCTCCCAGGGACACAACCAGCCCGTTCCCAGTTCCCAGCTCCCACTTTGTTCAGATGAATTGTCCCCCAGTCCTCTGGTGAGGAACAAGCAGCTTTGTGAAGAGCCCTCCCCAAACCAGCACGGTCCAAACGTGTCCTCTGCAGTGAACGTGCTGAAGTTAACACAACTTCTCCTCTCCCACGGAGCCTGGCAGGGCCTTTCCTGGAGAAATGAATTCCTGAATCCCTGCAGGATCCATCCCTTCAGCTCCTCCATGGCTCCCCAGCTCCCTGGAGAGCTCACAGCCCGTTCCATGGCAATCCATGGGGTGAAAGGCAAAGTTCAGAGCAGCTCCTTCAGGTGTGCCTGCCACACACTCCAAGCCCGTGGGTCAAACCATGAATTTATCAGCAAATGTTCTTGTAGAGAGAGGGAAAAAATCATGGCAAATGTTGTCATGATTGTGGGGTACATCCTCCCTGAATAATAATATTTATAGGTCTGTGCACTGAATATGGTGTGGAGCAGAAACAGCTCAGAAACTTCAGGTCACAGCTTGGAGAGAAACAAAAACTTCCCCAGATCGATCTCAGGAAGCAGTAAACCCATGTCAGGTTTTGATTCTGCAAAGCCACTGATCATCAGACCAGGAGGTCTTCTCTTCTCAGACCCCAAAGTTCAAAGGAATATTCTAATATTGATTTGGCTCTAAACATCTCCCCTGGAACAACAAGCCCGACAGAAACAAGGCAGGCACATGAAACCAGGAAAATAAAGGAAAAACTTTAAAGAGAAAGTTTTCATTCTTACCAAAAATAAAAGGAAAACCCAACCAACAACAACAAAAAAACCAACCCAGAACCCCTCAACAAACAAACCCCACCCAAGTCAGTTGCTACATCCCTTTCCAAATTCTCTCCACACTTCTACTTTGAAGATACTTTTGCCTTGAAAGAAATAATTTTAATGTAAAATTATTCCATAGCATTTGCAGTCAAAATCTGCCTCTGCAAGGACTACTCCATAGTTCATTTTGAAAAGAGAGAATAAAATGCAAAGGAAATGTTTATTTCTGTAACATCAGAAGTCAGCTGTAATTTAATTAGCAGATTACAAGATTTGTGATTCCTCCAATAAAGACAGATTCTTTTAGGACCAATTAACACAAGACCAGATGTGAAGCCTTGAAATTCAGAGAGAACAAAAGTGGGAGGTGGAGCTGACAATGAAAACGCAGGAAGTGGAAACAAAGAAGTTGTTTTCTAATTTTTGTCACAGTTGTCCTTGCTGGGGGGGAGACAGGTTACTGTTCCAGGCAGAGCAAAAGAACTAAAATTGGTGCAGAGCTTCCTCCTGTGCAGAATGCCATTCCTGCTCTCCGTGCCCCTCCATTCAGAGCAAAGTTGTTTATTCATTAAAAATAACAAACTTGTAACAGTATTTTGGGGGTTCATGAACTTTTATTATTTGTTGCATTTAATAAGCACAGGGAAAGAAAAAGGTCATGTCTTGACTGGAATAGCTTGTAAGTGAATTTATCAGCAGAACACAGAAGCTGAAGATAAAGACAATCCACATTTAGTTGCTGTATTTGATTGTTTTCCTTGTGGCTTAATAGTGTAAATTAAAAGAGAGCTTAAATGTTAGCACCACTGACAAGATGGCACATCCAAAATTATAAGGAAGCAAATAAAATGATTCATGTGGAATTTTGAAATATCTCAAAATATGTCAGCCACCAGATGTCACAAAACCTGCAGGGGATGATGCACTGCACCAAGAGAAGGGCAAGGCTCTGGCAAAGCACAGCATGGCAGGAAATTATCCTACCAGTCCCCATAAATCTGAGAGCCTGGGAAGGAAAGGAGGGAAGGAATAAAACACACCAAAGACAAAACAAACCGAGATTTCCTCTGCCACCATCTACCTCAAAGGAGGAGGGAAGTGTTCGAGACCAGCATATTGAGCATGGCAGAAAATAAGGCTGCCATAAACAAAAAAGAGCATTCAGAAACCTCCAGGGCCAGTCTGACCTCCCTGAAGTGTGGCAAGGTCAGGATGTTCAGCACCACCCACAAATGCTACAGACCAAGCAGTTACTTGGGCTGCCAACACCACAAATTCCCAAATACTGATTTTTATTCACACACAAAATGCAACAAATCCCATGTGAAAGGCACCATTCAGAACAACCAGAAAGTGTTTTCCCCACTGGCTTTGCCAAATGCATTTCCATGTACTTATGGAAACACAGGAAATGTGTCTGAATTCCTTTCTATCCCAGCTTGATGCTGACAGCAAAATCCTCAGCCTACGAAGTGATGCTCAGCAGAGGGCTGGACACAACCTGACCCAGTTTGTCAGAACTAAGGCAGCAAAGGGTGCAAAGCAGCATTTATCCTGTGCAGGAGGGAGCCCCAACACATAAACTCTGTATTAAGAGCCTTGAACACCTCTAAAGGCCCTGCAGGAGCATTATTCCTCCCGACTGGATTTATTCACTTGGATCAGTGACCGAGAGCTCTGGGAAAAGCATCAGCACCAGACCAGGGCACCCAGGCAGGGATGCAGAGCCTCTGCAGCAGAGGGACTGCAGAGTGCCAGGGGAGGGGTTCTGTGCTCAAATTAATTAATCCAATTAAATGTCAGCAGTAAGAAAGGTTAATAAAGAGAAAGACAGATTTTTCAACCTCTTTGACCTTGAGTTGTTAATGAAGTGCAAATCCTCTCCCCAGGAACTGTGGTTGCTTGGTGGAAGCAAGACAGTCTGCAAGAGAACCTGTGGAACAGCCCCAGCACCCTGTTCTGTCCTTCTGGTCATGGATCCAAACGGGAATGTGGGAGATGTGGGGCTCCTACCTTGAAGCAGCTTGTGACATATAGAAAGGAAACAGAAGTGGTTTTTCAGTCAGAGCACCCACTACGTCCAAAATAACAATCCACCCCTTCCACTCTGACAAAATAACACATAATAGAACTAAAACTGTGCTGACAAAAATAGTCTGTTAAGCTTCCCATCCCTCTGAGGCCCGCAGTCTATTTTTGCTGCTGAGAGCTGAAGTTACACACGCCCCACCGAAGCTGCCTCGGCTCAGCCACTTGAAAGAAGCAGCCTGCAAAGCATTAATAATTCATCTGATTGAGTTTAGCTGGCACATTCAGCAACCAAACTGCACCAAACTCTCCTGTGAGGAGGGAGAGAGGAGCTGAGAAGGATATTTCCTGCTTTACAGCACACTCCTTTCAAGCTTTGCTGCTCCACGTGTTTGTTGGCCATGAAAAGCTGCCTCGGGCAGTCCAAGAGAAGAAGGTGCTCGTGTAGCACCAGGGGAGGAAAAGGAGAGGCATCAGAAGGGGGAAATTTTCCATGATCCACCAATCCAATTGAGTTGTGATAACTCTGTGCTCTTTGCCAGCCCTTTTGAGAAGTTTCCCTGGCAGGGGAAGAGCAGCAAAGAGCTCTGGTGGTTCCCTCCTTCTCCACTCAGCCCTAAACGTGAGCAAGGCTGAGGTGCAGCTCACACCTGAAGCATCCCATCATTTCTGTTGGAACAAGGCACCAACAGCCTCAGAAGAAAAGCCCCTGCTGCCACAGCAGCTCATCCCTCACTCAGTCCTACATCTGGGGTCCTACATGTGGGTCCATTCCGCTCACTTTGACACTATTTTCTAGGAAATGGGACTGAAGGAAAGCCCTGGCAGCCTCCGGGGTCATTTGCTCTATCCATTGCTCTGGAGATGAGTGGCAGTAATTCTTTTGCAAAGGTTCATTCTCCAGAGTGAAGATGGAGAATGTTAAATGTATCCAAACTGGTGAATAACAGCTGAAAGTGAGAGAAGATGCAGCTGTGAATGACTGGAACAGAAATGCACAGGGGGCTGGGGTCTGCAACTGCAGTTTTTGATGACCACCATGGCACAAAGGGGGTGTGGAGAACACCCCAAAGCAGAGATTCCTGCTGAGGTGAGGTGGAAAAGGCCCAGCTTTTCTCCTTGTCAGACCTGTTCCCTGACATGTGGGACTGCAAGGGTTGCAGTTTTTATTTTCACAGACAGAGCCCTGCACACCAAACCTCGCCTCTGGCTGAGCAGAACTGGCTCTAAAGCAGCCAGCAGAGCCAGGGCAGCCCCCAGGCCACCACAGCCCCCACAGGAGAGGGGACAACAGCTTCAGACTCGTGGGGTGAGGCAGGAAAAGGATTTATTATCTGAAAGGATTTGTCCCAGTTTAGTTACAATATTGGGGTTTAGTGTTCTGTAACGAACACAGGTCCTGTGAGGCCCACAATTACCTTTTCTATTACACTTAAAAGTGCAGGTGCCAAAAGCTGAGAAAGATGATAATCCATGGGCATTTATCATCCCAGCACCTGGGGACACAGAGCTCTGCAAAAGGCAGGACACAATGCCTGGCAAAACACATCCTAGAGAAAATCCATGGGCTGAGGTTTCATCAGGAAGAGCTCACAAATAACTTTGTGCTTTCAGCTCTCTGCTTATGTATAATCCTATCTATATATTTTTATATATAAGCTATATCTTAACAGATGGGAAAAATCCATAAATTAGGCCTCTCTGGCATTAATTTGTTGGTGATTTTTCACTTGCACGAAACCAACCTTAAGTAATTTGTATTTAGGAGAAGAAAACAACAAGATCTTTCACCATATTGAACTGCACCATCTCATGGAACAGGTCATTCCTTGAATCATTATTGGATGATCTTCCAGCAATTAAGTCTCTTCAGTATAGCAGTTATTCATTTGAGTAGGTCTTAAAATATCACAGCAAGAGAGCATTAGCAACCACTCTTAGAAAAGTAATTCAGTCTAAAGAGGATGGAATACCATTTGTCCTCCCCAGTGTGTTATTCTGGCCCCCAAAAGCCTCAACCTCAAGCTGGATCAACCAGAAAGGCTCAGAAACACTTGCTAGCACACAGGAGACCTTCTCTTCTTCCAGAAAATGCAGGACTTCAGCAGGGGGCTCATTTTCCTGGTTTTTACAAGTGTTTGTGCCATGCCACTAGGAAATGAGCAGCCAGGTCTGTCCCACCCATCCTGGTCCTCACTTCCATATCTCGTGAGCAAATAAAGCACACAATGGAATTTTCCAAAGTTTTTTCACAATGTGTGGACCAAGGCATTTTTCTTAAGAAGACATCCAATACATTTTGACTGATTTACTCTCTTTTTCAACTGAAAAATGTGTCCTTGCAAACCTTGCATCAGGAGGGCCCAGGCAAATCTCTGCTGAACGGGCTCAGGGGATGCAGCAGCACAGGACATGGCTGGCAAGGTAAAGCCAAACCCCAGTCAAACCATCAGCAGAGCCACCTTTCCTCATCTTTTCTATGCCCGTGGCCACATCCAGCCCCTGCTGCGGCCCCCAGAGCCCCGCACGGGGAGCACAGGTGGCCCCAGGGCCACCCCCGGGGTGTGGTGGCCCAAGACAGAGATGCACCCCCAGGATGTGAGCAGCTCCTTGTTCCAAACAGACAATCAAACAGCTGCTACACGTCAGCCAAGGATTCCAGCCCTAACTAAAACTGTGCAGGCAGAGCAGGAATTTCAGGCGTGCAAAGAAGAAGATCAGAAAGGCTGGGAGCAGCTGGGGGTTCTGCAGGGGAGCTCCCTGCAGGCTGGGCTCTGCTCTGGGCAGCCTGGCTGGCACCCACAAGGTGCCACCACCTGCAGAGGTGCACCAGTCCTCTTCAGGGTTGACTGATCAGGAGGACAGGCCAAATGGAGAAGTGTGAATTGTCCACGGACCCCGGCTGGATCCCCCAGATAAGCACAGGGAGCCAAGAGGGCAGGTGATGGATGTGTTTGCTCCCTGCCCTCCTGGCTCCCAGCACACACTGATGTGTCTCACAGCACTGCAAAGAGCCCTCACACCTGGCAGAAGTCTTCTATGAGGAGGAGAAAGTCTCAGGTAACACTCAAGGACTGATTTTGTTTCACTGCTCGTAGTTCAGGCTGCCCGGTTTGGCTTCTTTCTGCAATCCCACATCCACACGAGCTCGTGGGAAGTTGCCTGGCACAAAGCCAGCATCGTTTGCCTCCTCTCTGATGCCAAATGCTCTCTCTTTTTCCATCTCCCAGGATGTCAGGCACAGCCCATGTGCAGACTCTCCCCTCCTCCCCCAGGGTTCCATTATTTTGCCATGCAAGCAGCAGTGACTCTAACGCTGCGCTGCCATTCCCAGGGGACTGCAGCTCTCCTGCAGCTTGTCTGGAGGCCTGGCCAAGCTCCTTTCCCATTTTCTGGTGTTATTCTGATCAGCTGAGCACCACTGGTGTAACCTCACAACTCCTGGGCAAAGCTGTCCTGTAGCTTATTTCCTTCAAGACTGACAAATAAATTATAGCTGCGAGCACCAAAAGATCTCATCAAACAGATAAACACCCAAAGACTGGAGCTTTTTCCAACAGCTTTTTCCATCCCCAGAGAGAGGGGCTGCACTGGGAGCTGCAGTGGAGGAGGCAGAGCTCCCAGGGTGGCCTGTCCCTGTCCCTTGTTTTCCCCTCCAGGTGTGATGTCCCAGTCTCCCTGCTCACACTGCCCGGCAGAAGGGCTGGTGTGGAAGTGTGGGAAGTAAAACCAACCTCATTGTTGCGAAGAGCAACAAGCAGTATTTTTGAGGATGAGGAATTACTGCAGCCTCGGTAATGGGGCAGTTCCCTTTTTCTCCAACTTGCAAACCCCTCTTTGCTCGGATTTAAATGGTTTTGGAGCCACACGAAGGGATGGGAGGCTCTTGTGTGTTTGTTTCTCAAGCTGTGAGGAGCCAATCTCCTGACCCAGGTCACAGCTGAAGGGTGGGTGCTGAGTGGGTCCCCAGGGAGCTGTGGGGGCTCTCCCTGCCCTGGGTCCATCCCTTTGTACAGAAACCCCTGCTAAGCCAATTTCTTGCAACATTCCCACCCTCATTGCCTCGTGCCCGATTCCCTGATCATCCTTTGCTCTACAGATGCTGCTGCAGACAGACAAAAACACACAAGGATTGGGACATTCCTGGTTCCTGATGGAATTTTTCCTCTTTTTTTTTCAGTTGGCCAATTTATAAAGAATGAGAACATAAAGGGAGAAGGAAAACAGGCAGAAGTCTCACACGTGAAACCAATTTCAATCAAACACCAGCCATGTTCTTACAAACGAGCCCACCCATCACAGAAATACAAATAATTATTTCTAGACAGAGCTTCTCTGAGGCCACAAAAACGTGTCAAGCACTAGAATTTAATTCCCATTTCCAATACATTTGGAAATGAGCACATTTCCATTTCCACAGACAAACATTAGTTAGGTGCAGATCCATATTATTTCCATGAGCATTCAGTCCTCTAGTGAGAGCTACAAGAAGAACCTGCAGCCTGCAAAGCAGGCAGCTGCTCTGGTGGTGTTGTGTAAGCTCAGGAACCTGCATTACTGTCTCCAGTGGTAGATGCAGTGGAAGAGGGGTGTGTTTGATTTAACCCCAGAAGTGAACAGAACACAGCCAGCAGCATCTTCCCAGAGCTTCATTTCATCTCTTCATTGCTATGGAGCAGCTTCCTGGGACAGAAATGTGGAAATTCAGGTCCTAATCCCTGATTTGGATCTCATTTCCCAGCTGTGAACAGATTCCAACATTTTCCTCTGGGTCATCTTTTAACTGACACGAGCACACATTTCACACCTATCCAGAAACCTGAACACACCAAATCCTTTCCTGCAGAGCCTGAGACTTCATGAGGCTGCCCCCAAAGGAAAAGAAAACTTCCCAAAGTGTCACAAACATTCCATGGCTGATTAATCTCCAGCCTGAAACAACATCTCCTTAGGAGGGAAGAGAGCAGGGACCTCGATGCTGACATTTGACAGCTGCTCTGCAGAAGTGCAGGCAGGAAAAGGCACAGAATATGAAATATTCTAATGAAGAAGGGGAGAATTCAAGAGAGCTCAGGCTGAAGTCCCTAAGCACTGTTATTTGAAACTTGCAGTGAATGAGGGACAGAAATTTTCTGGACATTAACGTAAAAGTTTTGTTGAAGTTTCTCTTCTAAGTGTTGGTGATAAAATTTGGTGCATAAACTCTCATTAAATTATTTATGGCTGAAAAATACAAAATAGCAGACCAAATTACAGAGAGCCAGGCTATGCCAGATGTTTCATGACAATGTGTATTTTCAGTCCTTAATTAAAAGAAGAAACAAGAACAAGAAGTCCCAAGTCACAATCATTACAAAGCTTTGAAGGAGAAAACTAAATCAAGTTTCTCATGGTTCTCTAGAGACTCAAATTAAGTGCCCAATCAAGTGGGCAGTTAACCATGTAAGAATAGATCTCTTCAGAGCTTTAATTAAATGTGACTCATCTAAGTCACAACTGCCTGGGAAGCTCCAGGTTCTCTCTTCAAGGGGGAAAAGCCCAGGTTACAGAACAGGAAAAGCTGAAAGTTCACACTGTGGGGGTGAAATGTGAGAGAAGTGGGTGACAAGGAGCAGATACAGAGAATTTGCAGGCTGTGCCATGCAGTGGACATCTGCTTTTCCTGGAGGGATGATCCAGATGGGACAGTGTTTGCATAGGAAATCAGGACATTTTGGAACAAAGTTTTCTGCTTATGCAGAGCAGTTCATTGCAGGTTATATTCCAGTCCCTCCAGGCCTGTCTGTAGCACAGGCAAGAGGCTGAACACTGGATTTATCAAACCTAAGATTTGTATCACAACACTGACAATCAAAGAGCTTCAGTTTTAGGTGGGACTTTAGGTGTGAAAGCCCCTAAGTAATTACAGCTGAACTGTCCCTTGCCTGCGTTCCTGCCTGTCCCCAGCCTGATGAAGGTGAGTCCTCAAACACAGGGGTGAGCAAACACAGAAGTGACTGCAATAAATAACTTGCAATCCAAACATCTCCAAACTGCCCACTTGTCTTAGGTCCTGTTTTCAACCAGCCATCCACATCCTTTACAGCTCCCTGTCCCTGCCAGAACCTTCATGGGTTCGAGACAAGGTAGGCAGCAACACCACACAGGATTTGTGCAGCTGACAGCCCAGGGGGCACTGTGGCCCTGACTGGAGCACAGGTTGTTCCTGCTGCAGGGGAAATCTGCACAAAGTGGCCACTGAGCAGCTGGGGCTGCAGGAAAAGATCCAATTCACTCTGGGACATTAAACCACACTTGAACTTTCAGAAACCTAATTTTCTTGGGGATCAATATGGTCAGTGCAGGTGTTAAGGGGAAAACAATTCCATTTGCTGTCCTTGTGTGGAGCTGCTGTCCCTGCACAGCTCTGGCTGCTGGCCCCCAGAGCTCTGCTCTGCCACCAGCCCAGAGGGAAAAACCACTGACAGTGCCACAGCCTTGCAGGTGTCACAGCCTGGAATTGTTCCCTGCAGTGGCCTCAGCCGTGCTGCTCTCACCTGGAGATTCACAACGAGTCAGGTTCTCTCCCCTCCCCACCCCTGCCTGGATTTGACAATTAATTTTCTGGCCTATTAAACCAATGATTATTAATGGTGCCACAGCTGTCAGTGATTGTGATCAGCTCAAGTTCTCTTCAGCAGATAAATATTTTTTCTATAAACCTAGCAACACTGGATTTATGGAGAAAACTGTCAGCTTCTCAGTGAAGAAACTATCTCTTCTCCAACATTTGTGCAGTGTGTAGTAAAACATAACCTTGATCCAAATATAAAAAGTGTTTAGGTAGGAGATGAAAGGGGTGGTTTCTTGAATTAGAAATAATATCCTAGCCAGGAGTTATTCATGAAAGGGGAGTCTTAATATTTACTTGGGCTTTCAGCAGCACTGATTTGCACTAGAATTTATTAACTTTTCAAATATTGCCCAATGCCCCTGGGCACTGAAATGCTCCCCACTAGAAGCTCACCAGAAGTAGGGGCTACCAGAACAGTGAATATTTGAAACATTCAGCTGGGCTTGTTTCTGCTTCACCTGGAATCAAGGTTTAAAATGCTCCTTGCCAGACTGAAAGGCAAGGTTTGCTTACAGACAAGAGGTGCAGGAAAGGCTCTCCCAGACCCTGAACCAGCCCAGAAAGGTCTTTGGCAGCCCCTGAAGCCCCTAAGTGCTGTGGGTGCCTGTGGCAGGGACAGACCCACCCCTCTGTCCTGGCCCAGCTGCCAGGAGCAGCTCAGAGGTCCCAGGGGTCTTGTGCAATGCCAGGACCCACGGGGACTCTTCCCAAAAATCCCAGGCACCCAACACTGTCAAAGCCAGAGAAGGAGCTGAGAAGCCCTCAGTGAGCCCAGGCTGGGTGCAGGCAGCTTCACACCTGCACAAACCTCACCAGAAATCATCTGCTGGCACTTTCTGCATGTCCAACAGCTGTGTGGGTGGTGCTGACCCCAGCTGTGCACAGCATCCCAAACCATTCCCTGCCTTGCCCCAAGTCCAATACTCACTGTATTTTACATTGCAGGGGTTGAAGCCCTGACAGGACATAAAACTCCTCAAACAACTCCTGGCATGGCACTGAGAGGTTTGCTACCAGCCTTCTCTCTGCTCACTTTGTGTGCAGAATGGCTATTTTAATAACTTTGGTTCTGACAACATGTATCTAGCTGAAGATTTCCTTCAAAAAATCCATCCCATGTTACTGACACAACAGAAGCTGCCCAATTGTTAATGCCATCAGGCTCACAAACACGCTTGGAGAATTTGCAGTTGCATGGGGAAAGGGCAAAAAGCCCCAAGCAGCAGAGACCTGAGCAGGGGGAGCAGGGACCTGGAGCCTTGGAGGAGCCCCAGCAGGTGTTCAAGAAACACCAAGCTCTGCCTCAGGCACCAGGCTCATCAATAATGGATTCCTCAGTATCCAACTGCATTCTCCCCCATTTAAAGCTTGTTCATTTCCAGGAGATCTTCTTTCCCCGAGGAGCCCCAACACTTGGTTGTCACAGTTCCTGGAAGTCCTGTGCTGGCGCTTGGCCCAGACAAGTCACTGCTGAGCCTTTGCTCTGCTGAGAGGAGGAGATTGGCAATCCTGGGCACAGAGCAGTGCTGGGGGCTCCCAGGGCCAGGGCTGCTCCCTGCCCTCGGAACGCTGCAAAGGATGCCTTGAACAGCTCCAGACCTCCAGCTGAACTTGCCACCATGAGAACTTCAAGGCAAGAAATCCTCCCTCATCTTTTGCAGGGTCTGTGACACCCACGGATGTCATTGTAGGACACAAAAAAAGATGAGGGACTCGAGATATTTTAGAAGGCAAAGAGCGTAGAAAAAAGCTTTTTAGTCTAATTCTTACTACCTTTTTATAAGGTGTTCTGATACAGACTTAACATACTTAGTAAATAAGAACGACATTTTTCTAATCTCATTAAACTATAAAAACAGCTAAAATGTTTTGAAAACTAAAAAAGCAAAACACCACTTAGAGAAAGATTGTTTTGAGAAAAGATAGTTGTTTACCAAGATTGTTTTGAGAAAAAGCTTCTTTCAAAACTATTTCCTTGAGAAGACTTTAGCAGCTGCTGAGAGGCTGAAATCTCTCAGACCCAGAAACATCAAACCCACACACAGACTTCCCACCAAGCCCTGCAGAGCTGCAGGAAGGCCCAGGTCTTCATCTGGAAATGCAGTGCTGAGGCACTGGACTTAGTCTGGGTTCCAGGGACCTGATCCCAGGCTTAGGCTCATGCCTGGTGCCAGCACAGCTCCGGGCTGCTCTCAGAGCTGCTGTTCAGGTTGTGCTGTGGATTTCTGCAGTTTGTCCCCGTTCAGAGTCACCAGAGCCTCTCTGCAGTCACTTGGCTCAGCCCCCTGAGCTGTGACACCCCAGGGTGACAGATCTCATGACAAGTTTCCAGAGTGCCCAAGTTCTCCTCATGAGACTCATCTGTGCCAGAGGATTTTGCCAACCAAAAACCAGATGGTTTTCCTTCTCCTGCCTGGAGAGCCCACTGCTCCCCTGCTCAGAAGTCTGCCAACAGCAGATGGGGCTGCAATGGACACCCTCCCAAGAGGGTCACCAACAGCCACACCCCACCCTGCCTTGTCAGACGCATCTCAGAACCTCCTCCCACTGCTGCCCTGTGGGAATTCCAGAGTTCAGGGCCATCATCACCAAAGTCTTGCCAGCAGCCACTTGCAATGGCCCTGAGCAAACTCAGAGCCAATTTCAGACACGAGCTCAAACACAACATCCAGTTCTTTCCAATTCTGACTGCAGGTGGAAACTCCTTCTGCCAAATGAGAACGAGGAGTTAAATTCTGTGCCTTTATGTCCACCCTGAGAGCTCCAGGCCAGCCCTGTGAGCTCCCAGGCAGGTCCCACCTGAGGCTCATGATTCTCTTGTTCACAGCCAGGAGCTGCCCAGGGGAGCGTTCAGAGCCCAGCAGAGGCCCAGCAGAGGGGGTGGCACAGAGCTGCCCCCCACCATCCCCACCTGCCCCGTGCTGGAGGTGCCAGAGAAACCCTTCTCTGCCACACAGGGGGGCTGGCAGCACATGGAGCTGCTGCTTTGTAACACACCTCAAAGAGCTCAAGGTTCGGCTTGTCCCGGTGGCAGGAAGGACTCGAGGAGCCTGAAGGGATGGGAGGCTCTGACACAGAGACAGAGCCTTCAGCAGATGGATTACAATGAAAACACAAAGCTGCTGGAAGAGCTGGTGCCCTGAAACACAGCAGTTATTCTGTGCTTGCAAATACACTCCGTGCTGAAGACAAACTTGTACTCGTGTTAGTGGTTTTGAGGTTTGTAAGTGTTTTTCAGCCACAAGTCTCTGTGGGAATGGTTTGATCTCTTCAGTGCTACTAAATTCCCAGAATCAAGTCAGATCCAAGAACACGGTGCAGCCTGAAAACAGAATATTTGTTTCTAACCCATTTCTGAATGATTTGCCTTATCACTATTGCAGGTGTGAGGGTCAGAAGCCCTTCACCAAAGACTTCAGGGCTTTCCTGTGAAGCTTAGGAAATTCTGTAAGACAAGAAGAACTTTACACTGCCAGTCTGAGCACAGACCTGAAGTGTGCATCAGCAAGCAAGAACCATGCAATAACATCAGCTCTTGCAGGAGGGTGGAAGCCAGGACTGAGTGCTGGGCAGGCTCACAACTTCAGTGTTCTGGGAGCTGCAGGAGCTCGTGTGCAGCCCCAGGAAGAGCCAAGCCAGCCCCTGACAACCAAGGGAGCCATTTAATGTGTGAGGAACATTCCAGGGTGCTGCCTTTCATTCCTGCCCAAAGAAACCCCCCTGCAGCAATGTGTGAAGGGTTTCCTTCAGAGCCCTGGGAGCAGGCTTTGCTCTTTCCATCCTCCTGCAAAGCCAGAGTGAGAGCAGAGCTGGAATTTCTCCTGCCTGGAAGCTCCCCCCAGGTTTGGCTGGCCTTTAGAACATCCTCCCCCCTCAGCATCTCCCCTCCCAGAGCTCTGGCAGCACAGGAGAGGGGCAGGGATCACTTCCCAGCCCAGCCAGGACCTCCTGAACTCAGCCTTGCCCAGGGGGGACAGGAGGAAGGAAAACATTCCTGGAGATGCAAGGAGCACAGGAAGCCTGGACACACAATCCTGATTGAAAGTCACCTGCAGAACACGTGAAGAAAAGCCTCTGCTTTGGACCCAGCACCATCCACAGCTGATCCTGCTTCCAGGAGAAGCTCTGTGGGGAGTTGAATTGACCTGGGAGTGAGGTGTGGTAAAACCAGCCCAGCCAAACTCCAACACCAGCCTGGAACTCTGGTGTCTCCACAACAAAAGTACAACACAGCCCAGAGTCATGAGGCCTGGGCCATCCTCACCTAAACTGCAACTCAGTGTCTGCTTCATTAGAGGTTATTAAATGCATCCGTTGGTACAAATCAAAAAGCTGCTCTTGAGAATGCTCAAGTGGCTTCCCAAGTTTCCTGAAGCGTTTGAGGATGGAAGTTCTTAATTGCCATGAAATCCATCTTCTAATGCACCCAAGCTCTTGTCTAGACAGATCAAAATTAATACATTTATAGCCAATGTTGACAAATTGCTTTTCTTCTGCCACGACAGATCTGTGTTCAGCAGATGCTTTCCAAACATTTTTATTTTTTTTAAACATTATTTTTAAAAAATCGGGTACAGTCACCTCATCCTAGCAGAGGGGAAAAAAGCTCAGGACCTCTTCATCACCAGGGAAATAACTTCAACAGCCCCACATGCACCAGTCCTTCTCCTGACACTGTTTAGTGCAGCTACAAGTCTTGGCACAGTGAACTTCCCTGTCAGGAAATCACAAAAAGCATTAATGACTGCAATGTCTCATTAATTACTGGTAAATACAGGTAAATCAGACCAGCCAGCTCAGCAGAACTTCAGGTGCTCCCAGCATGTTAATGCGTTGCTAATTAAGACCATCAGCATTCCTTTTAATTAATATATTGGCCTGCTTAAGATGTAATTGAAATTTTAGCAGCTCTTGCTTTTCCCATTCAGAACATGTAGCAGGCAAAGACTATACAGAAGGAAAAATGAAGCTGTTCCCTTCATGTCTGTGGAGATAAATCCATGTCTGTGGAGATAAATCCATGTCTGTGGAGATAAATCCATGTCTGTGGAGATAAATTCAGCATTTTAGCTCCCAGCTCCTTCCACCTTCCCGATGAGGATGGAGTGAGAGAAACCCAAGAACATCTGTGCAAGTGCAGGCGTTCACACTGAGAGCTCTCTTTGGGCAGGACAGGAGCTGTTCCTGGCTCCAGAGGTGACACAGGGACACCAGAGCCAGGAGAACCAAAGACTCCTGTGTCATTTGGTGCCTCTGAGCACAGAGACTCAGATTCACCAGCAGCCACAGAGCTTTGTCTCCACATTTACAGATTTGGAGAACAAATCCTCAGGGGACAGGATTCCTTCAGCCTCCTGTCTCATGAAGTGTAAAGTTCCAGACTGAGTCAGTGAATCACTGGTTTAAATATCTATCTCCAAAGGCAAAATGAGAACTATTTCTACTATATCACTGCATTTTTTAAAAACAAAAAGCACTCAGTGTATCCTCCCATCTGCTTTCTTCTGTGCTTGAATCACTTCAAACCTAACAGAGCTTCTGAACAAGTTGTGTGTTTAACACAAATACCCTGAAGAGCTGTTGAATTGAGATTCAGCAAGTGTCAAACAGAACCTCCAGAGAAATTACCTACAGGCAGAAGAGGGAGATGAGAAACAAAACTATTTCCACTTTCCCTTGCTAGAAATATTTCAAAACATTAGAAAAATCTCTAAGTGGTTTGCATATATTAAAACTGAACAGGGCAATGCCTTTAAATTGCACAGAAACTTCAGTTTCACAAAGTTACAGAGCAGTTTATCAACCCCTAGCTCATATTCCCATTCCCACTTCAATTCCCTCTCTACAGCACTGGTTTCCCTTCAGACTGAACATTTCCAGGAACAAGAGATTTCCAGGGAATACGAGAGAGCTGCACCTGAGAACTTCTGCCAGGGGTCTGCAGGGAGTCCTGCCCGTGGAGCAAAGGGAGACAGAAAATCCCCAATTCCCTGGGACCAGCCCAGAGCTGCCTCTGTCACAAAGGGCTGCTGGCTCCTCACCAGGGGCACAAATGAAACATTCCCTGAGGATGGAGCTCAGCACAATCCGCATGCACAGGCTGCTCTTTGCCACTTCCAGCAGTGTGCTGGGGAACATGGGACTCCTGCCTCAAAACTGTGTGAAATTTCCTCAAAAACAGCGCCCAGAGCTCATTCCCCAGCAGGGAGGCAGAGTGAGAGGGAATCGCTCTGTGTGTGGTGGTGCCAGGGCTGTACCCACACAGAAATGTCCCAGTACCCCTGCCCACAACAATTCTCCTCCTGCCACATTCCCAGAGAAAGAGAAATTCTCCCCAAAGAGCAAAGGCTCTCTAGAACCTGACCCACTCCATCTTCCAAAAAGAAAACAAAAATTCCTCAGCCATTCCATTTTTTTCCAGGGGAATTCTGCAGTGATGGAGACAGCCCAGGACTGCAATCCTCCCAGTGTGGTGCTCCTTGGAGGGCTGAAATCCAAATCAGAGCGTGCCTGGGAGGGAGAACGGAGGGGGAAGGACAGAAATAGAGGCATTAACAAGGACAAATATTCTGCTGGTAGGCAGGCTCACGATGGAAGGGGGATTATGATTAAAGAAATCTCCAGAAGACAACTTTAAAACAAAGAGTTTTAAAGTTGTCTTTCTTTGAAACTTGCCCAAGCCACAAGACCCAAACCCAAACAGAGCTGCTCTGGCAGAGGAGGCTGCAGCTCCAAGGGGCCCCTTACATGGCCAATCCCCGAGGAATCCCAGCCTTTGTTTGGATTTCACATTGCCTGTCAAGGCAGCACAAGTGCTCTGTACATCCTCGGGGTTTGCTCACATTTCCCGTTTATCTTCGGGAGCTCCACGTGGATTTTTAGGCCTTTCCTGGGGCAGGAGGCACAGCCTGGCTGGTGCTGCCAGGGCTTTGCCAGGCAGGCTCTGAGTCTGGGCATGGCAGCACCAGCAGTCCTGCAGGGACCAGGGCTGGAGCACAGAGAGCAGCAGGTCCAGGGGGGTGCTGGACCCCTGGAAAGTGGGAATTTTGGATTTCTGTGCCCACAGGCACTGACCCCCCAGCAAACCCTGCACTGACCTGAGGCCATGGAAAAGGCTCCCAAAATTGAGTGATGGCCCTGGGATTGTGGGTGTGTGGTTGGGACAGAAGTGTGTCATGTCACAGGGGAAAACTTCGAGTCTGGGGTTTTAAAATACAATCATGAATAGAAAGCAAGATGGAGATTTGGGGGTGTAGGTCAGTTGTTCTTTTTTCACCTTCTTCTTCACAGGTTTGGGTGGTTTTTTGTCATTGGTCAGTGAAGTTCACATTGCAGAGCAGGGCTGGTTTGTCATTGGATTATAAATAAAAATAATTCAGGTGTTAATTCACAACTGGACAGTTTGTCCTTGAAAAGGCCCTGCAGAGATAGAGAGGCTCCCATTTTGCACCTTGTTAGTCAGAGCATAGCAGAACTCAGGGCTGGTGAGAGTGGAACAGAGACACGAATTGATAAACATCCAAGTCCCAACACGAACTTTTAATCCCCACTCTGGCAGGGAGATGAAGACTAAAACAGTAACAGGTGGGCATGTCCTGCCCTGAACAGGGCAGAAAACATCATTCAGGGCCTACAGCCTCCTCTCTGAGATGAGATCTGGTGCTGCTGCCTCTCAGTCAGCAGTTCCTTGCCCACGTTTGCTGCTCCACTTCCAGCAGGGCACCGTGGGTTTGTGCAGACACAAAACACCTGCAAATGCCAGAAAACCAGCTGAATTTGACACCTCAAATCGTGCTGATAAATCAAATTGCTGCTGTTAATGCTGCTTTAAGCAGAAATGTTCCACTTGAACCTGTGATGGGCACCTCTGGAGGAAGCCACTGCTCCCCCACCACGACAATTCCAGCACCAGGACAATATTTGGCAAGGAATTACTGGGCAGCCTTGAAAATGCATCACTCCCAGGTCTCCACCTGTGCATCAGCTACTTACACAGTCACCTATTTTTAGCTCTGCCAGACAATCAGGATGCTGTTCACAAAACACTTTACCTTAAAATAAAATTGCTTCCCTCAAATGACATTGTCAGGTTCTGTTCTTTTCACTTTTAATGGGAAACTTCCAATAAAAGATAAGGTGGTTTATTGAGAGAGGGAAGACTGTTCTTAATGGCAGAGGAAAATGAATGTATAACAGGGTAAATTTTAGTGATTCTCGCTGTGAGGAGATGCTGAGATGTCATGGATGTGAGATAAGGGGGGAGGCACACGGGAGGAGGGAGGGAAGGAGCAGCACTGCCTGCCACAGGCACTGGCACCTGCCCTGCTTTGAAACCTTTCCATGGCCACAGCCCCAAGCCATGAGAGCCCTGGGGGGTTGAAGGGGGATTTCTGCAGAGATTTTCACAGCCCCCAAGGGGCCTCCTGCCCTCCTCCTGCCCCAGCCAGAGGAGCTGTCACACCCAAAGCCCAGCTTCAGCACCATTTCCAACACCAAACCACCCACGGCTTTTCTCTGCCAGGCTCTCACCCTGCTGGTCCCTCTCCCTTCTCTCCTCCCCTCCTGACCCCTCAGGTCCCACACACAAATGCACTTTCACTCCTTTCCAGGCTCTAAAAGCCTTTTCCAAAGCACAAGTTTTCCTCAAGCTGTCCACTCTCCCTGATCCCCACAAGTCCTGGCACTTTCATCTTCTCAGGCTCAAGATGAATGAGGCAATCTGAGGTTTCAAGGGATTTGCAGCCAAGTCCTGCTCTGTCTCTGTGTTTGTGTAAGCCCAGAGAAATGCCCTTTCCAGCAGAGTCAGGCTGGGTGTCACAGAGCACCCCTGAGGTAAGCCCTGGGCCTGCCACACACACAATCATGTGGAGAGCAGAGCAGGATTAACCCCAGCAGCTGGATCCCAAGGGTTCAGTGTGTCCCAAGACACCAGAGGGGAACAGAGCTACATTCCTGTCACCAAACCCAGAAGGGGCACAATTAACCTTGCAAAGCAACAAGAGAATTCTGTGCTGTGTCACAAATCACCTTCATCCTCAGCAGAGGTTTTGACTTTCACACAGTCCCATTTGCAGAAGGGATTCACCTTTATCTGAAACTGTCATTGAATGCCAGTAGTTACCTTGGTGACATTTAAAAATCTATCCCTGTGCTTTGCTGGCAACACTTCATAACACACTCAAGTGCCTCATGGCACAAGTCAGAACACAGCTTAGGGAACAGCTCCTGTGACAACTCCATGAATCAAGGGGGTGGCAGAGATGCCCAAATGTCAAATGGGCAGCAGCACACAGGTAGGGGAAGCCCAGGCTGAAGTCAGTGCTGCTCCTGAAGCTGTGCTGAGCTGCAGCTCCCAGCCCAGCCCCAGCCACTTCTGTAATTGAGCAAAGCCTCCAATTCTCCAGGTACTCCCATTTTCCCTGAAATTGCCAAGAACCCTGAAATTTCATATGCAATCAGTCCAGCTGGTTTCAGCAGGCCTCTGCTGGGACTGGTCATTACCAGGGAGGGAGGAGGACCCACACCTGCTGTGAATGCTGTTTGTTGTACTTCAGGTGTTAAATACAAGCAGGGAATTGAATTATTGGTCAAAATCCAGGATTCCCATTCTGCTTGTGGCAGCACATCCTTTGAGGTCCTGGGACAGAGGGCACTGGGCTCCCTCTCAGCCCTGGCATTCCCAGGTTTATTGTTGGCAGAGGAAGATTTGTTTCACTGGACTGGCCCACAGCTCCAGCTCTCCACGAGAAGCAGGGAGAGGAGCTTGGCTGAGGCTCAGGATTGCTGAGGAAAGGCCCCACTGCCCAACTCCACCTCTTCCTCCTGTCTTCTTGCCTTTCCCTTTCTCTTCCTTCAAGTCTTCCTGCCTTTCCAGCTTCTTCCAGGCTTTCCAGCTCCCTCCCAGCTGCCTGGACAGCAGGTCTCCCCCAGCACACAGCCCTGGGCACTTCCACCACAGCACACAAACACCTGGCCCATCACTCCCCAGAGCAGAGAATTGGTTCTGTGTGGGAATACACAGGTTAGATAGTGAAGCAGACTTAATTAGCATATTTAGTTTGATAACTGAGATGCCTTGGTGAGAACAAACAGGCTTTTCAAGATTACATAAGATAGGATTACATCTGTTTACCAGGATAAGGAAATGAAATTAAACCTTCCTAAACAAGATATGTTGTAAAATGCATAAGTTTGTCTGTACTATGCTTAACTTTATCTTTGTAGTAGTAAACATTAACTTTCTTAGAAATGGTATATAAGCTTTGGAAAAATCTCAGTAAAAGCGAATTCTGGTCACCGAATCAGGGTTCCCGTCTCTCATTCAATCGCCGATAGTTCTGTTTTGTTGCAAAACGAAGTCTGAGCACCAGTTGATTTGGAAAAGGCTCCAAACCCAGCTGTGGCCTCTCCCCAGCCCTTCCAGCACGGCAGAGCTGTGCATGACTTCTGGAGCTGTCCCATATCTACACCCCAGAGTCCTCAGCCCATTTCCAGGAGACAAACTGCAGCCTGGCCTGCCCTGCAGATAAGGCTGAGCTTCTCAGCAGCTCTTGCACTATCAGCAGAAGGGTGCATCAGAAACCAGGTTATTCATTTTATTAAAGAGCATTTTCTACTCACTCCAAAGCGATGGACCCTGTTAAGCACACTCACTCAGAAAAGCAAAAAGGGCACATCTCAGTCAGAAAATGCAACAAAAACTGCGGCTTTTGACACTCCCTAAAGGTGTGAGGAGTTTTGCCATTTTCATTGGAATTTCAAACAGAGGGAACAAAACATGAGCAGAATGATAATAACAACATGCCTGAGAAAGACAAAAGAGGTAAACCAAGAGATTATCATCTTGCCCTTCAGTAAAGTTCTTTTCACCTTAAATCCACTCAGTGTGGAGATAATCTTGCCACTGGAGACCACAAAAGAAAAGTTATTTGCATACAGAATAGGCTCACAGAAAATTAAACTGCTGTGCAAAACCAGAGCTTATTATGCAAGAAATGTGATAAGGAAAACATACAAAAAATCCTCCTCAAGATCTGAGCAACACGAGCTAAAAATACCTCTATTGCATGCCATTTACCAATTCAAAGGGTTGTTTAGGCTCTGTTTAGATTGTGATCAAACAACACTCGATACATTTTTTTCCACTTATGATTAAAGATAGTGCTGGATTTTAGGTGTTCTGATTGCTTTCCTCACTTCATTTTTAAGGCTATTTTTAATTTGCACTTGATGTTCCCTGCAGCCTTCAGGAAAGCAAAGAGCAGTGCTGGGAGAGCAGCAAGGTGCTGCTCGTGTTCCTCCTGCCAGGACAGGAGGGGTGGCCCGGGGGCAGCCCTGATTGCCACCCCAGGGCTGCAGCTCCCAGCCCCGAGCCCACAGCCTGCCCTGCAGGGCTGGGACAGCCACCTGCACCCCCGGTGCTCCCACGCTGCTAAACGGCACAGATCTCTTGTGCCAAAGCCTTTCCACCTCCCAAAGCCCCCGAGGTGTTCGGCACTCCCCTGGTGTCACACCACTCGGTGGCATTGTCCCCTGCACGGCCCAGCACAGGCATTCTGTGCCAGAAGTGCTGGGCAGGTGCCAGGGCAGGTGAATTAGGAGTCTCAGCATAAACTCCTCAAACTTTTCATTGTCTGCACAGAACAGAGCTGAGTGCCGTGGTGAAAATTTCTGGGACATAAATTATCATCATTTTTCTGTTACATAACATGATTTATCCAAAGCATGCACTGTGCTCCTTCCAGTCTCCACTGAAGTCAATAGAATTATAAGTGTTCAGCACCTCTGAAAAACCAGGACATGCTTATTCATGGGGATAATTTATGGTACCCAAATTAGAATATTCTGTCCTTAAGTTCCCAGTGCAGAACTCCTTCCCCTTCTGTATGGACATGAATGGAGCAACACTGAAGTTCACCCCCAGACCTTCAGTGGAATGCCCAGCACTGCTCACATTCTAAACAAGCACCACAAAGTCCTGAACTCTGACTCTGGAGACCTCTTCTGCCCACCCACAGGGTCAAAGTGGCTCCAAGCAATATCTACCCTGACATCCCTGAGGTGTCAGAGAGGAGTGACTGCCATGGATGCTCCAGAACAGCTCAGGTTATGCATGAAGAGCAGCCATCATCAGGCAAGGACGTGAGGAAAGCCAAGGCAGAAAGCAAATGAGTAGGAAATCTCCTGCACTGGATGCTCTGCTCATCCTCATGGCCCTTCTCTCAAGGCAGCACTATTCACCAATCCCTCTGTGTGTCTTTTGGACAGGTCCTTCCTTCCTTCCTTCTCCATTGTGTTATCAGTCGTCCCTTCAGGATGCTCACAGCTTTGGTTGATCGAGGCTGGCAGTGAAAATCCAGTCACAGATTTGTTGTTTCTTCAGAGCACAGCAAACCTGGACCCCAAAGCACAGCTCAGCCTTGCTCAGAGCCCCTGGGCTGTGTCCCGAGGCCTCAGCTGAGGTGACTGCTCACCCCGAGCTTCCCTGAGGGGATGAACCCCCAGGGTTATCTCAGGGTGCTGAGGGCTTTGGGACTGCCACACAACCCAGGTCCCCAAACCTGCCTCCTGCTGCTGCCACCCCCGTGCAGCAGAGGCTGCTTGGCCTTTTCCTCACCTGGGGACACAGGGGCAGCAGTCTGCCCACACTGCCCTTCCTTCTGTGCAGCCTCCCCGTGCTCACAGCCACAGCTCCCAGGGCAGCTCCTGGGTGCTGGGCACGTCCCTTGGGCTCTGCTCAGTGGCAGCTGAAGCACCCCAAACTCCTTTTTGTGCCTGCACTGCTGAGCAAGTCCTGCCCAGAGCTGTGCAGAGCAGGGAGCCCCGGGCCAGCCCTGGAGCCAGGGCAGCATCACCCCTCACGTGGGGAGAGGAGCGAGGCCCTGGGGCTGCAGCACACCAGAGCCAGTGGGAAGATGATCTTTTCTGATCTTTGCCTTCCCCCAAATGCACAGATCTTGTTTGTCTGGGCTGCCCTGGGCCCCACAGGGAGGACGGGCAGATGGGCCCTGCCAATCCCTCCGTGCCACGGCTGCACCACACGAATGTGCTGGAAGGAAAACTCCTGCAGCACCAAGGACGGGGCTGTTACAGAGCCCAGAAACAACAGCTTGTGTGTTCACATGGCTGTTCCAAGTTTCAGATGTGTTCAGAAAACAGGAGGCCAATCTAATCCTGTTGACTTTGAATCCCTTGGGGGAAGGCTGCCTGACCTTGTCAGGCTGACAAGGACACACAGACCTTGTCCCCCTCAAACCAGGCTCCTGCCAGGTCCCTCCACATCCCCAGGCCCTGGAAGTCCAAAGGACTTTGCAAGAGATCTCTTTGCAGGTGATCAGACAGCACAAAATTCAGTGGTTAAACAGAGCTGGCACACACTGGGAAAGAGCTAAAAACCCAGAAACAGCCCTGAGGTTTGCAATTGCAGCATTTAAGTTAAAAATAATCAGTCTGGTAGAATTACATAAACTCAAGTTTTGTACAAGTTCCTAAACATAAGGGAACAAAATGGCCTAAAGCTCACCTGAACACAACCCTCCTGGAACCCCTCAGAGATGTCATTTCCTCATTCAAGCACGTCAGATAATCTGAGACTGTGCACAAGGACACCCAGCAGCAGTGGGGAGAAGGTCCCAGCCTTCAGAAGGGGCACTTGTTTAAGAAACAGCATTTCTGGAACAATATCTCCCAGTTTCTCTATTTATTCCTTCATATCTTCCAGCCCTGGACCCTCTGCCCACCGAAGCCACTTCTGTAACCTGCCTTCCCCACTCCACGATGGAAAAAACACATCCTTACTCCAAAGGTCCATTCAGGGGATCCATTTTTCCTTGGAAGTTCTGTTCAGCCAAGGATCGGAGTTTGCAAGGTCCCTCCAACCTCCAGGCAAGTCAAGAGTCAAGCACAGGGCCTGGCCCGGCACATTTCCAGAGCAGTCAGCACACCCAGGCCGGTGACAGGAGATGTTCTGTCCCTGGGGAGGCAACAGCAGAACCTTCCCTTGGCTCCTCATTTCCCTTTGTGCCACAGCCCACACCCCTTCACTCCTGTGACAGCTCCACATCCTGCCCAACCGTGCACCCTCACTGCTTCACCCACCACCACTCCAGAACAACTCCCCCCTCCAGCCAAGCAACATCAGCATCTTCCCAGAGGGAAGCCTCCAGGCTAGAAACTGAATGACAAAGCTGGGGGGGGGGGGAAAGAAAAGTTGAGAAAGTTCTGAACCAAACTTGTTTCCTAGAAGACTTCAGCCTGAACTGAAAAATACAATTAGCAAAATTAAGATTATTCCACCTTTCAGCTAATTCAGGGAGAAAAGGGGATGGATTTGCTGGCACCCCACTTGTTGTCCATGAAACCTGTATGGGGTGGGTCCTTCTCCAAGCCTCAGAGTCCCCACACGAGGGGCAGAGTTCCCACCCTGCAGCTTGGTGTGCTCAAGCACAGTGCCAAGGCTGAAGCTGTTTGCTGGGAGGAGGTGTGGGAACTTTGTGGAGCTCAGAAATTCACCAACCAGCACAGGGACAATGGGCAATTGTTCTTTCCCATTTGCTAAAGCATTACTCCAGTTCTCCCAGTGCTCAGGTGCTGCAGCACCCAGAACCAGGCAGGAATAAACCCCCAGGGGTCAGGAAATCCTTCTCATTCATTAATTCCTCCCAGGGGATACACAGAGCAAAGCCCCAGGCACAGCTGAGGAGCTCCTGCAGCTCCACAGCCCCAAAGCCTGCAGCCTTTCTGAGCAGGGCAGCCTCACAGTGGCAAGAGAAGAGAGCTGTGTATGGAATGGCAGGGGGTGGCTGATGGTTGTCACCTCGGTGACACCGACACCCCCTTCAGGGCCTTTTCCAGCCTAAACCAGTCTGTGAAGGAGCAGATTCAAGCCTCACTTCCAGGAAGGTGTTGGTGACCCTGCCAAAGCCAACCAAAGCTTCCCCCCAGCTTTCAAGTCCTGCTGGCCATTAGGGAGAGCCTGAGTGGTGCAGCCCAGGAACTCAGGATAGTATTTGTGATTTTTATCCTTAAATATGAAAAAACTAAATCCACTGAAAACCAAAATTACTGATTTTCCACAAAATTAGTGGTCTCAGCTAATACTTCAGGTACAGATACACCCAGAGCCCATCACATCCTACATGATACAACACTTCTGTTGCCTTCAGTGCTGCTCAGCCTGGGGTAGGCAAGGCCAGCAGAGGGTTTGAGGGGGGACAGGCAGGTCCTGTCCCTTCCCAGCTCTGTCACCCCGAGCACAAGGATCTGTTTAGGGAGCCCAGCACACAGGTGGGCGGTTTGACTTAAAAAAACTAATATTAGGCATCATGTGTTAGAAAGTAAACTTTTCACAGGGAAGATGTTTCTATAGTAACTAATGTTTTTCTAGCAACACATTTCACATCAGGGTTGCCAGGGAAACAGAACTATAGAGATGTGTTCAGCAAATAAGTTGTCAAAGGCTTTTCCCCCAGCCCTGCACTCTGGCCCTGCCCAGCTCAGGGTGAGCACAGCACCCTGTGGGAGACTCCCGTTTTCTGGGAGCGTGGAGCCCTCCCAGCCCAGCTGAGAGCAGCATTGCCCCACACAGCTCCATGGCCACACCTTTCAGGGCAGGTGAAATGCTCAGTTCTGGGTCAGGGGAGAAATCCAGACAGCTCAGCACTGCTGAAAGGAGAACCAGTGAGACACCTTCATCTGCAGAAAGTGAAATTACCCTGCTGGAAACCCTGAGCACTGAAACCTCAGAGGGAGAAGTCTGAATCTCCCTGGCTTTGAGCATATATTTAGGCTGGAGCATTCCCAAGGGTAACATACAGACTCCCACTCACCTCCAAGGAGAGTCTGCAAAAAGATCACAGCTCTAATCTGGCATTTACATAGTAGCTGGGATTTTAATTACTATTTGTTCAGTACCTCACCATTCATTCAGCAGCAGCCATTTGTACACCTTCAGCACTGGCACTGCTCCTGACCTTTGCTTTCCCTTCTTTCCCACCCTCCTGTTTCTCACTTCTCTCCCCTGGTTTTCCCTCACAGCTCCCTCCACCCCACCAGGCAGCAGATTCTCATACTCATCACACCATCTCTGCCTTGCCTTCTCTCAGGAAGAACCTTTGCTCCTCCAGGCAGTTTTGGCATCTCATTGTTGGCTCAAACTCGAGAAGCCCAAACCCCCGTGCAGAAGGTTTTGCCACCTGAAGGGGAAGAAGCTGTGAGTGACTCCTCAATCAGCTGCAGATTTATCAGCACACCTACAGTGTCTCACAGCTCTGTCCTCTCCCAGCTCTGGCCTGCAGACAGAACCTGCTGAGACAGCTTGAAGCATTCCACATGGGAGGCAAAGGAGCAATTTGCTCAAGTGCCATTATGTTTAGGTTCTGAGTCAAAACCAGCTTCCAAAAAAGACAAAACCCCCGTGATGCTGGGACCTGAAGGAGTGGGATTGAAATCCCCTTGGAGCTCCTTGATGCCTGGGCTGGGGCCATGTCCAGGCTCAAAGGGCAGCTGCTCAAGCACTGCACAATTCCTGCTTTCCATTCCCAGCACCTTCCCTGTGCTCAGGAGGCTGAGAGGCAGGGCTTGGGGCTGCCACATTGAGCTGCACTCAATGCAGGGAGAAATCAGTGTCAGAGCCTTAGAGAGGCCCAGTGCAGAGGGACCTGGTACCCCAAATGGGAGGGTCATTTCTGCTCCATTCTTTAGAGAGATCTACATGAAAATATCACCCTGGGGTATAAATCTGCTTTTTCAAGCTCATCCTCCAACCTGCAGCAGCCCTGGTTCGAGTATTTGAAATGATTTCACATTTCTGTAGCTATGCAGTGGAATAACACTGAATATGACACCCTCCCTGTTTCACACTCTGCCCCCTCCTACCTGCTAGGAACAGAAGGAGCAGCAGCACAGCTCCTGGTGCCTCATGCTGAGGTGTTACAACAAGACAGTCCAGATTCAAATGTCTTTAAGGAATAATTTCCAGGAGCAGAGTGATAGTGTCCTTGTTCTCACTAAAGACTCATCAGAATAACCTCAAACACATAAATAACATTTCCCTGCGATAGCCCATAATTGGAATTTTGAAGGAGCCATGTGCCAGGCATGATGGTAAGGAAACATCTGAGCTTTGAAAAATACCCAGAACTGCAAATAGCATTGTATGGGCAACAATGGGAGAGTGACCTGAAAACTCCTCTGCTGACAGATTGTGAGTTCCAGGGAATTTTACTAATTCATCTACACAGGTCCTGCTCAGCCTGGCCTCTGTTTGCTTGCAAAGCCTTAGGCTGGAATCTGCTCAAGCCAGGAGTTGCTTGCACAAGCCCAGGAAATGCTAAATATAAACTGGACAATAGGCAGACAAATCATTTTAATGAACTTTTTAGGTCAAGCTCCAAGTCTTCCTTTGCACCTAAAGAGCACCAAGGGGACAGTGAACACCTGTCCCAGGTACAAGTCCTGGAGCACTACTGCAGCTCAAACAGCCACTCAAAAGGGAAGTCTCAGCAGTCCAAAACATCCTAAATCTACAGCACTTCAAACCAACTAATATCCCCTCTAATAAAGACAGAAATAAGTCTCATTAGAATTAATTATCTCTTACATCATCATATTGCCCCATAGTTCTAAATCTCTCCTTTCAGCACTGTTTTAAAAGCAGATTTTCCAGGGCAGTTTCCTACCTGTCCCCCAAGCACTTTAGATTATTTAACGAGTAGAGGAGCAATCTGTATATCAGGAATTGCAACAGGATCATTTCACTATAATCTTTCCATTGAGTGGACAGACTTTGTGTCAAAAGAGCCAAGAAGAAATTAAATACAAGACCCAAAAGGGCCCACACTGACAGACTTCTCACATTCCAGTGTCATCCAACATTTCCTACCAAGCTCAGGTATTTCCTTCAGCCCTAAACTGAGTCAACAAAAAATCCACAGGAAGAAAAACTCACTGGGATTGCAGCTAGGGCCTGCTTGCCTTCTCCTTTCCAGCTGTGCCCCAAAAGGAGCAATTCCTGAGCCCTCTGCCTGAGGGCAAAGCTCCATTCCCCAGCCGGAGAGCAGAGCAGCACAAGCACTGTCAGATGCACATTTACATTTGAATCACGTCGTGCAGGAGCATTTGCTTCTCCAAGGGTTATTTTCTCGGCATTCGAGGTCTTGCTAATGAATAACATCAGTGAAGGTGAGCCACAAGATTTGGGTGAACGTTTGGGGGTGCAGGAGCATCTCCCAGCAGAGATCTCTTGGCTGTTGAAGTTCAATCACCAAGGACCAGAGCTTAACTCTCGACCCAAAATGATCCCAAGGGCTGCACAGTCACCTGGCCCTGAATTCCCTCAGAAATTCAGCTCTCAGGGTTTGAAATTACAGTTTTATTCAGTTCCAGGGTTTAAAATCCACATGCAGTCCCTTGAGATCCAACACTGCACCCAGAGATCTCAGCTGCTCTCTCCTGTGGTTGCCACAGGTGAAGGTGCCAGACGTGTCCATGTTTCTTTTGAGGACATGCTGATCCTACTTTAGATCTCTTTATTCCAAACAAGTGAAATCCCAAATAGCTGAGAATTCCTCATAACCCGCCCCCCAAAGAGGCCCCACGTGCAGAGCCCTCCCTGGGGGGGTGGCAGCAGTTTTCCAAGCCCTGCTGCCATCCCAGGCTCTGGGTTTGCCTGGAAGGAGCCCTGCCCTGCACACAGCCCCTTCTTCTGCCACGGGAAGCACAGAGCACCAGGCTCTCATCCCTGCTCAGACACCCCAGACTCGCCCTGGCTGCACTCCCAGTCGGGCCCCAGGTCTCTCATGCCTGCTCAGACACCCCAAACTCGCCCTGGCTGCACTCCCAGAAGGGCCCCAGGGCCAGCCCAAGGCAATGATCTGCTCCCACACCTCTTCCCACCCACCAGGTCACCGGATAATCTGTGTTTGAGACTTACTCCGGGCTGCTGGGGGGGTTGGTCAGGAATTGAGATCCAGAAGCTGGCAGGGCCTGAGCTGCCTCTGCTCTGCTCTGCTCATTAAATAGGGGAAAGGAGACATTAGAGCCCTCCTTAACTAGGCAGCAATCAGGGCTTTACAGAACTGGTCCAAAAGCACAGGAGGTGCCCTCAGGGACAGAGGGGAGTTTGGTACTGGGGAGGATCACTCCCCTAAGCAAAGAGAAGCAATAATGAACACAGAAAAATGGCAAAAATCCACTCTCTCAAAGGCCCAGAAATGCTTCAGAAGGGGCCCCTTTGCTGCACCTGGCTGCAGCTGCTGCTCACCAGTGGCCAGAAGCAATTCCTGTGACAAAATCAGCTTTTCCAAATGGCAGAACCAGGAGCTGGCAAACTGTGACCTATTCCCAGGCTCAAACACCAACAAAACCTCCCGTAAACACTCTTTAAAAAATTATTATTAGGGAAACTTCAAGAACACAGGCTGGAAAATAGTTACATTCTTAATACAGATGGAAACTACTCCCCTGAAGTCCAATCACACAAACAAATAGAATAATAAAGCAGGTGACATTTCCTATTAGCAGTCTCCACTGGTTATTTTTGCAACTCTCGAGAAGCAAACTAGTAAAAAAAATATCAAGCCTGTTTTGTTAAGATGGTGAATAAATTGGATGCTTGTTAAGCCCTGATTGCTTCTTAAATATTTGGCTAGATGTGAATTTCTTGAGAGAAGGAGGTTTCAAGCCCTTTCAGCCTGATCCTGTGAGACCTGAATACAAAGCCCATCTTGGAAAATACCCTCCTGCTTGTGTGAAGTCTCACAGAATCAGGTTCATTACTGAAATTGGACTGAGCTCACTGTGCCACTGGGCTCAGAATCCAAATGTGAAATGTTCATTCAGAGTTGGGCATCTCAAACTGCTCTGGACACTTCCCCCCACAGACACTTTTCCTGTTTTAGTTCCAGTCAATTCCGTGGCTGTGTTCCCTGCACCTGGATGATCCCAGTGATCTGAGCCTTGGATCTGCAGGTGGATTCACCCTCCCAGCCTGCAGGTGTGTGAGCTCCTGCATGCCCTGCGCAGGTTTTGTTCCAGGAAAATGGATTATCCCAAGCTCTGCTGCTGCCTTTTCCCATGGTCATTTTGCCCCAGCAGGCACAGGACCTTTGGGATGGTTGATGTCCAGGGTGTGAACAAAGAGGGGAAAACAAAGCACTGATGAAAGACAGTTTTACTCTCCTGCAAAGAGCAAACCAGACAAACAAACTGCAACAGGCCCCTCACCATCCCACCGTGCGAGGAGCTGGGCTGGCACCAGGAATGTCCCCACCAACCTCCCCATTTCACCTCTGGGAGTGTCTGCAGCACAGGGATGGCTGTTTCTGCAAGGAAAAGAGGCTCCAAAGGGCCCCTGAACCCAGCTCCAAGTGTGCTGTCACCATCACAAGAGCTATAAATAAATCTCAAGTCACCAAAACTCTCATGTCAGTACAATTCCAAATAAGCTTGGACAGAAAAGATCAGCCTCTCTGGGGTTGCATGCTTGGTTCTAATAGCATTGACTGTCTGGTAACAAGATGAAGAGCTCTTATAAAAAGAGACAAGCAGCAAGAAATTGTGTTATGTACTAATAGCCCCCTTACTGACAGCACTTATCTGCAGGACTGAGGTCTGCACGGAGAAAGGGAGTTAAGAGCTCTGTTATCACCAACAACAGCTCTGCCCTCTGCACCACAGGGACTGCTGGAGGGTTTCTGCCTCCCCTGGAGCCAGGAACAACACTGACTGCCCCGGAGCCAGGTGCCAGCTGCAGAACTGCTGCTGTTTGTCCCACGTGTTTGCACAGGGACAAACACAGAGCTTGGCAAGGAGAGCTCCAGGTGCAGCTTTTCTGCACTGGAGCCTGGCCCCCAGCACTCAGCTGACAGCCCAACCCTCCCCACGCAGCACACCCAGCCCTTCCTTTCAGCCAGCAAGGACCCTGCCGGGCTGGCTCTGCCCCGGGGGACCCGGGCTGTGCAGGAGGACAGAGTTTGGCAGCACAAGGCCAAGCAGCAGCTCAGTCTGGGCTGTTAAACCCCCGCACCTGCACTGGGATGTCCTCCTCTCGCCACCTCCTAGCCCCACCAGCAGCTCAGACTGGGATGTTAGACCCCAGTACCTGCACTGGGATTCCTCCTCTTGTCACCTCCCAGGCTCACCAGCAGCTCCTGATTCAGGCTCTTCGTCGTGAGGCATTGAAAGTTGATGGCTGAATGTGTTCCATTCCAGAGTTCCAGGCTTGGCCTAAATTTTAAGTGTTACTGGAGTTTAAAAAAAAAATAAAATAAAAAACCAGGGAAGTGAGACCAACACAGGGCATGGGGGAAAGCAGCACTGGGAGTTGTTCTGGGAAAGAAGAGCAGCAGGGAGGCAGGAAGGGCACAGGTCCCCACACACAGATATTGCTTTCAGCTGCTCATAACGAGGGTTACACACCCTGAACAGCTACAAGTGGGACCAAAAAATGCAGAAGACAAATGCTGATTTTTAAAGGGCAATCAACATATTCTTCTGATAAACAAAACAACTTTAATCCCTTTTCAAAGGGCGTCTCTTTAACTAGCCCCCAAAATAATCTGAGGACTGTTGAGCCAGCACGTGGCACAGCTCTGCTGCTGAGAGTTCATGGAGCAATATCCTGCTCTCTTCCAGAATTTGTCTTTTAAGGTTCTCTTAAAGGTCTGAAGAAAAATCTAAGAGGCTGCTATTACAAAAGTACCTTCTCAAATTCCTGCTTCAATCAGCTGAAGGTGCTTTGGATTTGGATTGCCCCGGATCCTCTCACAGACACTGTGCCCCATCCCTGCCATGGGACACAGCTGCCAGCCCAGCAAAGCAGCACTAGAACACTTTTGGTCCTTTTTCTCCCACAAATCCCCATCTGAGCAGCAGTTAATCTGTGACTCCCACCACTAACCCAGCTAAGTCCCTTAAACAAGAAGATATGTAGTAAACAAGGAAGAGAGGAGAAAGAAACCAGGGAAGTTTTACAGTTCAGAAAGCATAATGAAAATAAAGCAACCCCTTTTGGAGAATCACTAGATACACATGCAGCCCTTTTGTATAATCTGTTGTTTGACAGCATTCTTAAACTAAGTAAGACCACTAAAAGCAACACTAAAATTAAAGAGCAAATAGATGGGACTGAAGTAGATTTCCTGACAACACCAGGGAAGAAAAACTAAAGATGTTGGTCAGAATGACAGGGTTTTGTTTAAGAACACATGTACTGCCTTGTAGCTGGGAGAAGAAAAATTGATTTTCCAGACACTGCTATAAAACATGCCAAGAACCCAGAGCAAACCAAAGAAAACACCAGCTGCAACTGGATAATAAAACATCCCAAATTTTCCATGTGTGCCCATGTACGGCAGGAAGAAATTAACCTGCACTTAACTTTGCTCCCTCTGTCACAGGTCAAAGGACAAGAAACAGGAATAGAAAGCAGAATTAAGGAGCAGAACCCCTGGGCACAGAGAATTCTCATCAGGGAGGGGCTGAAGAGCAGCCTGGACATGGACATCCCTCAGTCCTGGGCAGCAGGCAGGGCTGGGAGTGACCCCTGGGAGCCCAGCAGGGATGGGATGGATTGGGAAAGGAGGGGAAGGAAAACCCCTTCTGCATGGACACCCCACCCTGAGCACTGAGCTGACTCGTAACTCTGACAGAAAATATGCCTCAAGGCCTAAGTTCACAAATATAAAAGAGAATGACAAGAAAATACAATTAACTGCTTTTGTTTAATAAGATTGAATAACTGCCTTATCCTGTCTTTGCTGGTTTTCATACAGTTTAAAATCTGCAAAGAGAGTGAGGCTGAAAAGAACTGAGAAAACTGCAGCTCACCTCAGGATGGCTCAAACATTGTGGTATTTCCCAGCCTGGGGGTTATTTCTGTCTGGATTTTCCAACCCTGGTGTGACATCATGCCTTGAAGGGGCAAAAGACCTGGGAATGAAGAATGTCCTGTGTGTTTTCATGAGCCCACAGCCACCAACACTGTCAGTGTAAACCAGCCAGTCACCCACGGGCTGAAGATTTCCAACACACCTGAGTAATGCAGGGTATAAATTCCAGTTCAGAAGTGACTTTGTTACACACAGCCAGTATTGTGGAGGGATTAGAGCCTGGAAGATGCAGACAGACAGACAGACAGATACTGGAATTTTCTAAGGTATCTACAATTCCATCATATACAAAATTCCATCAAGTAATTACCCTAATGGTGAGAGGAAAGCTGGAGCTGCTGTTCTGTTCTCCAAATCTGGCTTTCAGAATGGCTGATAAAGCACCCTTCATTTTGATGCTGGCCAAAAATGTGGCACATAATTTAACATTGATTTCATCATCTTTATTAAAGCACACATACATTTCAGGAAAAGCTGGAAAAACCAAACAGATATGGAAAAAGACTTGATGAAGATGTCCAGCCCTCAGCAGTGATGGGGAGGAAGGCTCAGTGAGGGCTGCACAGGGTGCAGGGAGGTGCAGCAGGGATTTGCACATGGCCATGGATAACCATGGCTTGGGCTCCACTCTCAAAGTGCCCCCTCAGATTGTCCCTGGTGGGAATGTGCACTCACACAGCACAGCTCCTGAACTCAGCTGCATCAATAATTCAGCTGACATGATGACAGTATTAGCCCAATTAATAATTCACAGGTGCCTATAAAAATCCTCAGAACATTTCCATCAGTACCTGTGACATGCAAACCCCAGCCATGGTGACACTTCCACCTGATTCCCAGCATGGAAACACCCCCTGCCTGCAGGATCACAGAATTAAAACCTGGAGCTTGTTCTCCTCCCCAGGGAACACTTGATGCCTTTCAGTATCCCAGTTTTCTACTCATTATTAATCCTTTCTGAAGCTCACAGCTCCTCAATTCCACAGAGCCTCAGTAGCTCCTGGGAGCAGGAAACTCCTGGGCTCATCCACTTTCCTCACATAAAGCATCTGGGCTGCTTCCTTTTTATACAAGGGATCCCAAGCAAAGAGCAAAGAAAGAGGAAGAAAATTTGGCTTCTGACACCTGGGAGGTGTTCAGCACAAATCCCTGCAGCTGGGGGCTTTCCCTGGCACCTCGCTGTGTCCTCTGGACAAGGGCCACCAGAAACATGCTCTCTATTTCCATCTCAGGTGAGCTGTGAACACAGCACACCAAGCCACTTCTGGCGGGATTATTTAGCAGCAATGTCAAACAGAGGTTGTTAAATGAAGTGTCTCACTCACAGCACCAATGTGTGATGACTAAAAAGAGACCAAATCATTTCTGCCACATCCTACCAGGGTAACAAATGCACTGTTTATTGGCTGAGTCTTCATGAGCCCCCCACAAACCACACAGCAGATGCTCCAGAACATGAGCCTGACCTGCTCTGGCTACACAAATATGGGGGATACACCACAAAAAGCCCTTTTGTTATTTATCTCCACTTTTTTTCACCAGTGCACGGCCAGAACAAGACACAACATCCATCTGTTGGGCATCACTTTTACTCCTGGTGCAGGTGCCTGAAATCCAGGTGCCTGTCACAGATCCTTCCCCCCAAAGGCAATTTGTCCCTGGGGTCTGGATTGAGGACTTGGCCTTCCCCAAATCCCAGCAGGAGCTCCAGTCCAATCCCCCTGAGCTCCGTGGGACAGTTTGATCTCAGGGTGTGTAAACCTGTGCCTTGCACAGCTCTGGGAACACCGGGCCCAGAAATGCTGCGGGTTTGGGTTTTCCCATTGGGTCTTACCATGCCTGCCAGTCCCAGCTCCAGCTCCAGCTCCAGCTCCTCATCCTGGCAGAAAGAAGGGATGGATCCCCAGGGATAGATCCCCTGGGATGGATCCTGAGAGATGGATCCCCAGGGATGGATCCCCAGGGATGCATCCTGAGGGACAGATCCTGAGGGATAGATCCCCAGGGATGCATCCTGAGGGGTGGATCCCGAGGGTGAATCCCAAAGGATGGATCCCCAGGGATGGACCCCAAGGGATGGATCCTCAGGGATGGACCCCAAAGGATGGATCCCAAGGAATGGATCCCAAGGGATGGATCCCCAGGGATGGATCCTGAGGAATGGATCCCAAGGGATAGATCCCCAGGGATGGATCCCCAGGAATGGACCCCAAGCGATGGACCCCAGGTGTACAAAACACGGCCAATGCCATTGCTTCTGGTGGCTGTCCCCTGTCAGAGGCCAGGGAGATCCAGGAGAGCAGCAAAGCCCCTGCAGCTGGGCCAGGGCTGGTTTTGGGCCAGCCCAGGGCAGCTGAGCCATCGATTTCCACGTGAGGTACCTGGGCTGTGCTTTACACCCCCCATGCACACAGAGGTGCAGTGCAATGCAGCTCTCTTGGTCTACACGTCCTGGTGCTGCCAGGCTGGAAACAGGATAAAACAGAATTGGCTGGAAGAGTTCTGGAAACCCACTTAAAAATCAGAACCACACTTGTTTTATTTTCAGTTTCCATCCCTAAATAAACAAAGATTCACAGAATGTGCGTGACCTGCAGCAGTGCCTAAATCAGCCTTCTTCATTTGCATCTTTTCCTTTCAACTTCTGAAGTACACTTCTATCCAGAGGAAAAAATCAATGTTACTTTCATTCTCCTTAAGCCCATTTTTTGTACTTTTCCGTGACAAATCATTCCTTTACTTTGGAGTCTGGGAAAGAGACTGAAAAGCTTTTTACTAAAGGCTGAAACTTCATTGTCAAAGTAAAATGAAATCATCCAGTTCTGCAAACCTAGAGGGTTTTGTAAGTATAAAGATCCAAATAGTGCTGGAGCAGTTGTTCAGAGGCAGTGCAGCAGGCAGTGATGGAAACGAGCCTGCCAGTGACAGAACCAGGCAGAGATCACTGAGCACACATCTCTCTTTACTCTTGCTGTTTGAAATGGCCTGGCTCCATAGCAGCACCACTGTGGATAAATATTGCCTTTGTTTCCTTTCCTTCTGGAGGTAAATTTACTTTTCCCTCTTCAGACAGCAACTCTCATCCTAGACTCTGCCTCTCATGAGGGCCAAATTCACCCTGGAGTGAACATCTCACAAGAAGTTAAACAGGAAAATATTGGATGAAGGAAAATTAAAGCAAACCTAATTCTGTTATTATTGTTGTTGTCTTTAACCAGAAAGTGTTACAGGCCTAAGAAAATCAAAACCTATGGGCCAGTACGACCAGAATCAGCCCCAGCTGCTCTGAACTTGGGCAGAACGGGCTCCAACATTCGTCCCTCCAGGTGTGTGTAAGTTACCTGCCTTAGCCCTAAGCTGCAAGGCAACATTTTGCAGAATTTGGGCATTTGATATTGTACAGCACTGCTGGAGCTCCTCCTGCCCCCAGAAATCCCCTTTTCCAGAGCAGCTCCTGTGCTCAGGCTGATGACTGGAGAGGCTGGAAGCCCGAGAAGTTCCCGAGAGGACCAAGGATCCGGGGAATCTTGCCTCAGGAATAACAGCTCAGGGCCTGGAGTGCTGCTAAGGACCATGGAATTGTGCTTTTCTCACCCTCTGCTGGGACAGCAGGACCAGGGACACCCCTGGCCGTGGATTGTCTCAGCTCCAGACTCCAGGTGGTGTTTCCTGTCTCCTCCTCGCTCCATGGATCATCCCTCTGGCATCCTGCCACCTTTGTCATCACTGATGATCATTTCAGCTTGAGGAAAAACTTGTTCTGAGTCATGGCAGGGAGGAACTGTATCATTCTGGAGGTTTCATTTATCCCTGCCAACCTTGGGGCTCAGGGTGCAGTGAGAAATGGTTCAGAGACAGAGACAAACAAATCTCCCCTGCTGGAAACTTCAGATGTGCCGGGACATCTTCATCTTATTATGTAAAAAATGTAAACAATAAGCAGCTCCTGCTTTCAAGAGGAGTGCAGGTAACTGTGGGATGGATGTGGTGAGTCTGTTGAAATAAGCTTTATTTACTGAAAGGGATTTTCAGGAGGGATTAGGAATTGGTTAAAAATGCAATAAACTGTGCTCAGAGCAGCACACTGGGGAGCTGGGCTAGAGGAGAGCAGTAAGAATCCTGCCATAAGAGCACTCACAGGGAGTACAACACAGCTTCCTCTGGAACATCAGCAGGAGCTGGAACTATCCAGGCAGCACGGAAAAAATTGGGAAGATTTTCCTGCCCAAAATAGCAAAAATTAGCATTCGTTGTAAAATGCTGCAAGATTTTGGCATCACTGGAGGTTTCATGTCAAAGCCTGGGAGCAGCAGGGCAGGTGGGAATGGCTGTGGGGTGGGCAGGTGGGAGTGGGAGATGAACAAGGAAGGAATTCTGCTCTTCCAGAGAGGGCTGGGCAGGCCCCAGCCCCGCCCGGGGCACCAGGGCTGCAACTCCCCCTGCGGACAAAACCATCGCATCAGCCCTTAGGGAACAGCTGTGCCTCACAGCAGGACACTGAAGCATTTTCCAGGAATTAGAAAAGTTATCCATTGACTCAGAACGAAGTCCTACTCTGAGAGCAGCAAATAATTATTCCTGCCCACAACGCAGCATCAGGGAAGTTTTCCACAAGTCATTATGTGGTGGATTTCAGAGGGAGCTAATTGGATGTCTCCAGGTCAGTGCCTAAGTGCTTCTACTTCCAGCTAGAGAGGAAAAGACCAAGTGTAATTTCTGTAATTAAAACTGAATCAGTGTGTGCTCAGCCCCCCCGACAGAGCCCAGCCCAGCCCAGCTCTGCAATTGCACGGCTGGAAATGCATCTGCAGGCCAAGTGACACCGGCAGGGTGTCAGCGACTCCTTCAGCTCAGCCTGCCTCAGCCCTGCGAGCAGAACGGCTGTGTCCCTGTCCCTGCCTGTGTCCCTGTCCCTGCCTGTGTCCCTGTCCCTGTCCCATCCCTGTCCCTGTCCCTGTCTGTGTCCCTGTCCCTGCCTGCGTCCCTGTCCCTGTCCCGTCCCTGTCCCTGCCTGTGTCCCTGTCCCTGCCTGTGTCCCTGCCCCTGCCTGTGTCCCTGCCCCTGTCCCATACCTGTCCCTGTCCCTGCCTGTGTCCCTGTCCCTGTCCCTGTCCCATCCCTGTCCCTGTCCCTGTCCCTGTCCCACCGAGCTCCCAGCACAGACCCCCAGCCCACCCGGACCTGGCACAGCTGTGGCCGCGGGCAGGGAAGGCTGGGCACAGGGGGAAGGGGATCCCTGCTGGGTACCAGGGAAGGGGATCCCTGCTGGGCACAGGGGAAGGGGATCCCTGCTGGGTACCAGGGAAGGGGATCCCTGCTGGGTACCGGGGAAGGGGATCCCTGCTGGGTACCAGGGAAGGGGATCCCTGCTGGGCACAGGGGGAAGGGGATCCCTGCTGGGTACCAGGGAAGGGGATCCCTGCTGGGCACAGGGGAAGGGGATCCCTGCTGGGTACCAGGGAAGGGGATCCCTGCTGGGTACCGGGGAAGGGGATCCCTGCTGGGTACCAGGGAAGGGGATCCCTGCTGGGCACAGGGGGAAGGGGATCCCTGCTGGGTACCAGGGAAGGGGATCCCTGCTGGGCACAGGGGAAGGGGATCCCTGCTGGGTACCAGGGAAGGGGATCCCTGCTGGGTACCGGGGAAGGGGATCCCTGCAGGGCACAGGGGAAGGGGATCCCTGCTGGGTACCGGGGAAGGGGATCCCTGCAGGGCACCGGGGAAGGGGATCCCTGCTGGGCACAGGGGGAAGGGGATCCCTGCCGGGCACGGGGGAAGGGGATCCCTGCCGGGCACGGGGGAAGGGGATCCCTGCCGGGCACGGGGGAAGGGGATCCCTGCAGGGCACAGGGGAAGGGGATCCCTGCAGGGCACCGGGGGAAGGGGATCCCTGCAGGGCACAGGGGAAGGGGATCCCTGTAGGGCACGGGGGAAGGGGATCCCTGCTGGACAAAGGGAACGTCTCAGGATGTCAGGGCAGCTGCAGCCCCTCTGGAACGTGGATTAATTGGTTTATTCATTACCAGACCCCATTAGCCAGAGCAGCCCCCACTGAGGCTGGAGCATTCCCAGCCCCACAGCTCACACAGCCCTGGCTGCTCTGCGCCTCTGAGCACAGCTCTGCTCCACGAAGGGTCCAGCAGAGACAGAACCCCAAGGCTGCCCACAGGGCTTGTCTTCCTATAAACAGAACCAGGATTTACACCAGAGCCTGGAAGGGAACTGGAGCTGACCAGTCCATCAGCTCTGGGTGTTCAGAGAGCCACGGACACCCTGGAACTTTGTTCTTGTGTTTTCCTTGGCAGGCGAGTTTAACAAAATGCCAGAGATGAGGAATAACAAACCTAAGCTTCCCTTTGCTGGACATAATCAGCTGCAGTCTCACCTCCACCTATTGCAAAAGCAAGCAGCTCTAGAAAGTGACTTCACATCCTGCTTGTCTTGCCAGAACTGTGCTAGCCCGTGGAATTCTTACAGAAATGCCAGTGCAGCCTGAGCTGATTTATTCCATTGCCTCTTGGTGCTGCCTGTAGTGCTGTAGAGAGAGACTGGACAATGCTAACATGACTGCTCCAACCTCCTAAGGTACCAGTGGCTGTAAAACCACAAACCAGGAGGAATGAGGCTGAAAAACAAACACAGACAGAATTCTGGACGAATCACCCCAAAGCATATCCATAAAAATAACTGCCTGAATTAATTATTAAAGCAATTTTATACACTCTACACTACAAATTGCAAAACTACCTAAGTCTGTCCTGCATCTCCTGGACATGAAAGACTCTCCACCAGAGGACAGTTCAGGCACTTGCTGAAAGACAGGAGATGGGATCTCTCCCCCACACACTGTGCTGCTGCTCCAGTGCCCATTTTCCAATTAAACTGGTCCACTTTATCTTCCTGTCTGACAGAAAAAGAGTAGCAGCCAAGAACTCATTAGTATCTTTTTATCAGAGCACTGCTAAGCTAAGATTTGATCAGCAAAGCAATCAGACCTCGTTATAGCTATGACACGGCATTGCAGAGATTATTTAAAGACTGCAAATATGGAGATTTTTCTTATATTTGTATAAAATAAAATAAATCTTTACCTTTTGTTGCCCTAGAATGCCTGCAGATGCAGGGGAGCAGAGTGACCTTAGAGTGTATTTGTTCCTGCAGAGGAACCATCCATTTGTGAGTTATTTCAACAGAATTGTCAAGACAGTGCTGGTTTCTCTATTTTATGAGAGAAACAACAAATGCTGACATTGTTCTTCAATTCCCAACAGCCATGAGATCCAACAGAGAACTCAGTTGTTCAGTGCACCCCCCAGCTCCCCTCCTTTGCCAGATTAAACACAGAAGTGGCAAAAAGCACAGATTTATTGGGGTCATGCTGGAAAATTACCCTTCTTTATTTGTTTTGTGGCAGCTCCAGGAGCCCCAGCAGCAGAGCCCATCCCTGCTGCACCAGGACAAACAATGCACCACGCTAATTAAACCTCAATTTGCTCAGCATCTGAGCCAAAAAAGACACCAAGTGAAAAGAGCTCTGATCATCTGTGATCTTCCCTTCTGTCCACACTGCCAACAGAGCAGCAAAAGCTCTGGATGCCACAGGACAGAGCAGCAGGGACAAAAGAGGCTCAGATCTGGCTGAGCCTTGCCCAGGATGGAGCTGGGAGCCCACCCCAGCTCTCACTGACTCCAAGGCACTCCTGACAGGAATTTCCATGGCAAAACAAGCCAAAAGTTGCCATGCCTGAGTTCCAATGGTTTGCAGCTGCAGCCTGCTGCTAGGAGGGCTCAATCAAATGGGAAATGCCAAAAAATACTGTTTATTTTTAGATAAATCCATGGCTTCAAAAGTTCAGTAAATGTGAATGGCTAACCCACAGTAAAGTGCCAGTGAAGAACCTGATCAGAGCAATATTTCATGAACTTAATAAGAAGGAAAAGAATCTCATTAAGCAGAAAGCTGGTCTACATTTTGTGGTAATTTTGCTGTAAGCAAGCCATACAGCTGAGCAGTAATTAGGTATAATAACTGCATGATGCAAGTCTTGCTTCTTGTATGTGTGGTTCCATTTCTGAATTGTAAGAATCACACATAGGTTTAACTTTGAATTTATTGATATTGATTTTCTCACCTCCCACCGAGCCTGAGAGCTCTTCCAGGGCCCACTCCAGCAGTTATTCTCCAGATGATTCCCTTTCCAGAGGGAAGCTCTCCAGCAGTGAACATGTGCAATTTTTGCTGTTGAAAATGTTCTGCTTTGCAGACACAACAAATGACAGAGGGAAATTCAGTCCAGGCTGAGCAGGAATTTCCCTGGTGCCCAGAAGAACTCGGATCTCTCTGTCCCATCTCCCGTGCCCCATCCACTGCCTTATTTGCAGAAATGCTGAGATATAAATCGTTTCAGTTCTCCTGCATCCCCCCAGCTTTTTGTAGCAGCAATTACAGGAGTCATGCATGATGGCTTTTGCCTAATAAATTTTTTCCTTTATACTGTCAAAACCATTTTAAAAGCTGCAACACAAAATATAATTTCGTATGAATCAAAAGTATTATGACTAGGATAATTATTTCCCATCCACTGAACGTATCACCAGAATTAAAAATTGACTGAGCTAGAAAAAGAGATGTAATGGAAGTTGATCTCTTACCTGTATTTCTGAACAGAAATAAATGGCTGAAAACTGTGTGCCAGGTGACATTTGACAGTTTGAGTGATCTATCACCAGGGAACCAGTAGATTGCGTTTGGAATTAAGGACTCTCTTGCCCCTGAAGCGTTTCAGGGCACAGGTTCTGTTCAGGTTCTAACCTGAGGCAGATGCAGTAATGAGGCATTTAGGAGCATTATCCATTCTCACTCATAAAGCTGAACAGTGCTGCTGCTGAAGCACATGCTTGGGAAGGCATTTCTCAGGTCCTTGCAAGGCTCTTTCAGTTCAGTAATCTGAAGAAAAAAGTGAAATGTTTTTGGAAGCCTGCCAGAGCCATGATAAATAATCCACTGGTCCTGGCAGTTTCAATACAGCAGTTCCCTGAAACTCATTTCAGCCCAAGAACCTCCCTCTCCTGTAAACACTTTCCACTGCTCTTGTTGATACACGATCAAAATTAGTTATTTAAACACACTTCAAGTTCTGCATTTTACCAAACATTTTGGAATATAAACATTTTTAAAGCTGGTTCCTGGTTATGTGCCACAGTTACAATCACATTCCTCGGCTGCAAAGGAACCCAAAGGGACAAGAATGACCTGCAGACAGAAATTCTGCTGTTTCTCCTTTGCTAGGGAGTTAATCACACGTTCAGATTAGGCAGGAGCTGTGCTAAGCACACAAATATCTGCCTGCAGAGGTTCTCTCCTCACTCACGCAGTCCCAGGATTTTCCAGGGCTGGATGCAGCCTGGGCTGGAGCAGAGGCTGCACAGCCAAGCACTTGAGACATCCCTGAGGAGGAAAAGCTGCAGAGCTGAAAGCAAACCCCAGTGAGGCTGGCTGAGCACACCCACACCTCTCCACTTTTCCAAACTAAAGACTTTTCTGCCCAATTGTACACCTGACCTCTTTCTGTTTTCCAGTTCATTTCCTGCTCGTTTCCCCGTTTCTCTGCAGAGCAAGAGCTGATGTTGGTCCTGGTGGCACATCCAGCCTCCCCTGCTCAGACACCTTCCAGCAGCCCCCAGGTGCCAGCACACAGCAGCCAGGGGAGGATCCAGAGCACTTCCCCGAGGATCTGCAGAGGGAATATGGGGGAGGCTGGCAGCACGAGGCACCGGAGTAAAATCTCAAGGGTTTGTAAATTAATTTTAGTCGCATCGGGCACCTTGCAAACACAACACAACATCCCCAGAGCTGTGGATGGAGGAGGGATGTGTTACTCCTCGCTCCTCCAGTGCCACTAACACGACACAGACGTGCAGGAGCTCCTCAGGAGCTCTCCTGGGTGATTTGCAGCAAGGACAAACAGAAGCAGAATGGGAGAAGAGCCTGGTGCTGCCCGTGCACAAACACAAAACTCCCAGAAACCTGAACAAGGAATGAGGCTAAAGGAAAGCTTTTCTGCAAATACAAACACCTGAAGAGTTGTTTAACAATTAAAGGTGAGAGTAAGATACCCAGATGTAATCCCCTCTCTGCTGCAGACCTTCTGTGATCCAATCCAGGTGATTGCAGGTGGGATCCTGCTGACCAGAAGTGAACATCAGTGCCAGAATTCTGTAAAATGCCTTTACAGTGAATGGAGCCCTGGGTCACCCTGAGACAGACACAGTTCATTCATGGTGGGCAACCATATTTGCTCCAGAGCACCTCATATGGCAATAAAGGGACCATAAAGGGATTCAATTCATGTTTGCCTCAAGCAGACTGGTGAGGAAATCCTTAGCATTCCTTGGCAAAAGGCACCAAACCCAAACACACCAGTTCCTGCTCCATGTGCTCAAGGGGAGCTGCACTGAGAGCTTGGAGACCCACTTGGAACAGCAGCTGTGAGGCTTTGGGGCAGTGCCCTGTGGCTGGCACAGCCCTCCCCTCCCTGGGCACAGCAGGAGCAGTGCTGCAGTGCCATGGCCCAGGAGTGGCTGGCAGGGACAGGTCCCCAAGCAGGGCTGGCAGAGCTGTGGGTCAGGGTCTGCAGCCATCCAGGGGCCAGCTGAGGGCTGAGGGCAGTGGCAGGAGGGAATGCAGGGTGAGGGCAGCATGGAAATGTGCCTGGCTGAGTCCAGCCCCTGCCACTGCAGCCCTGTATGATAATCCCTGTGACAATCCCTTTGCATCTAAGCATCTCGGAGTTCCAGCAGTGATGAACTGCTGGTTCAACTGGGTGATTTGTAACAAAACTCAGGGACAGGTTTGGAAGCCCTGTCCATAGGAAGGGGCACTCCAGAGGCACTGCACTAAGAGTAATGGAGCTGTTCATGAGAAAAGACAAGAGAAGCAAGCAACAAGAATGCCTGCATAGGCCATAAATCAGCAAAGAACTGTATCACCATGTGGCAACAGGAGAACTGGGGTCACTTGCAGGAAATCTGCTCACCTTGAGGGGCCAGAGCTGCCCTCAGTGCAGTCTCCTTGGTCTCAGGGGAGCTGGGGATGGCAGCAATATTGCAAACAGCAATTAACACCCACCCCAAATGGTTCAGGCTGGCACAGCCCCCAGGAGGGCTCTAGTCCAGCCTCCTGCACAGGGCAGGGTTGGTCCGGAGAGCAGATTTGGCTGCCCAAGGCCCAATCCAATGGGCTTTTGAAAGCCTTCAAAAGCCTTTTTTGACACTGGAAGCCATCAGGAGCCCCTCAAGCCACCGCTTCTCCAGGCTGCACAAGTCCAGTCCCCAGTGTCCCAGCAGAGCAGGTACTCCATGCACTGCCCATCCTGCTGGCCCTCTTTGAACACACTCCAGCCTGGGGATGTTCTCCTGCCCTGAGTGCCCAAAATGAATGCAGTTCTTTAGAAGAAAGGCATTTAGCCTCCTGATTTGTTTGGGAGGAGGGAGGTGAAAGGTGCTGTGAAGCTGAAATTCCTGGTTTTGCTGGCAGCACTGCTCCTGAGTGCAGAATGATGCTGGAGTTATCTTAAAAAGCCAGGGAAACTGATAGAACAGGATTTCAATGTCAGCAATCAAAGGAACAGACGGAAAAGCAGCCACAGGCTACAAAAGCAATGAAAGTGGGATTAAAATTTTTCTCTGCAGCACTGCCAGTTCCTCAAGGAGCACGAAGTAGTTGATTGAATTTGGGAATCCTTGGCCCGTCCTCCATGCACAGCTGATCACTGCAGAAAAACTGCTGGGGCACTCCTGGTCACCCTCAGGGGCAGGGACCACCTCTGGTTGTCCCAGGAATTCTGTGCTCATGAAGGATGTGGGTGAGACAGGCCTGAAGAGGGAAGACCCCCATTTGCCAGAGCAGATTTAATATTGGCCACAGCCAGTGATCTCACAGCCACTCCTCACACTGACGTCCACAAAGTCCTTGACCCCACCTGAGCCTGCCAAGCCAGAGCCCAAATGAAGCAGGGAGTCCTCCAGCGGGTGCCCAGCACGCTGCAGGACATTCATATTAACACTGACCACAATAACAACCATTTTCAGTCATTATTGCTCAAAGCTGGCCTTGAAAACGGCTTCCTTGCAATGGAGAGTTCTACTCCTGTCTCCAGATGGAAATGGGATCCTGATCCAAACAACACAGTCAGGGATGATTTATTAAACAGCAGAAGAACTGAGCATTAATCATCTGGGGTGGCAGTGAGTTGTCCTTTTGTGCCTCCTCCTTTAGGATGGCTGTAACTCGATGGGCAACCAGAACTCACAGAAATCGGGGCTGGCAAGGGAAGGTTGCTGGAAATGTCCCCTGCCCCAGGCATGGTCACAGCCAGTCCTCAGAGCTCTTTATCCAATCTTTTCTTTAAATCTCCACTGAACAGATTTACAACCTCCTGAGATTCCAGCTACTTGCAGGGTAATAGTTTTGTCTGGTTTGATTGGGTTTTTTCCCTGCTATCTAAAGTAATCTCCCTAATTGCACTTCAGCAAATTGCTTTTTGTCCCATCATTTGTGGTCACAGGACAAGTGTTTACTGACATCTTTGCAAATGTGTTTATACATTTGAGGACAGTTGCTGAGCCCTTACATTGTGTTTTCTTTTCCAGCTCAAATAATGAATTCCAGCATTCCATACAGCTTACATTTCCAAGCCTCTTGCAGTTGTGGTTGCTGTTCTCCTCCCTGCTTTGCCTACGTCTCTCTCTAAGGGTGAGTGCAATGCCTGAGACTGGGCAGAGCGCTCCAGCCGAGCCAGGCTAGCGCAAATGGAACAGAAATAACGCCCTCTGATGTCCCCCAGCTGATGCTCCCGCTCGGAGCGCCGGGAGCAGCACGGCTGCTCTGCAGCACGGCGCTGGCTGCCAGCACCACAGCCCTGAGAGTCTCCTCTGCGGGGTTTGTGCCTCCCAGTGCTCATCTGACCGGTGACATTCCTCCTTTGTGGCACACCACACCATTGTTTTCTCCCACAGTTTCAGTGTGTTGAGTTCAGGCAGGCTCTGCAGTATCTCAGGGTCATTTGAAATCTCAGCCTTGCCCTCCGTGCTGGAATCACCGCACATGTTATAAAAATGCCCTCCATTCTGTCACCCAAGTTATTACAGCAAGCACTGCCCAAAACTGCTCCCAGATTACTCCCTGGGAGACCCAACTTCACATGCCCTTCCTCTTCGACAGCACAAACTTTCAAAATACAGGCTTTTGTGAGCAAGATCAGTACAGACTATTGCACAAAAGCCAAAACTCTCGTACCTGTCACTGTGGCCAGTGAAACCAATCACCTCCCTGCTACAGACACAGGCTGAGAGCCTGCTCAGAAACCTTTCCAAAGTCAGATAAAACTCCTGTGCAATATCAGGGAAAAGCAGCCCAAGCTGGCAGCCCCAGTCACTGACAGCCCTCTACACAACTGCTGTTCAACAGCTGCGGCTGAGGAATATCAGCACGGCTATTTCTGTGTGCCCACACAATCCCGACCCACAGTCCGATCTAGTTTAGGGGGGAAATACAGGTGTTTTGCTAAAATTATCATAGTATAGGTTTCTCATTTGTATTACCGTAGCAACAAAGGGCTTGGCTTGAAGTGAGACCCCGCAGTGCTCCGGGTGAAGGGCACAATGCCCACAAGAACAGACAGCCCTTGTCCCTGTGAGGTGACTGTCCCCATCGCGCACGGAGGCGCGGGACATCACCGCAGAAATTCCCTCCAAGAGCAGCGCCTCGGCAGGGAAGGGAAACCAGCGCCCAGAGCTGATCTCTGCACACGGGATGGGAGCCTTCACTCGAGAGTCTGGGACAGAGCTTGAGCTGCTGGTGACTCCTTAACCCTGGCACCGAGATTCAACTCGCTGCTTTCAAACGGACATCACATCCACACAGAGTAACTTCCACCCAGATGTCAAACAAATGTCATTAAAAAGTAGAACTAGGCAATATTCTCCAAGTCTGTGACAATAACCCAGTGTGCTGATTGCTGCCGTGCGCTGCAAGGGTGCCCCGGGAACAAAGCACGGGCTGGGCTCTCCCGGAGCCTGTGCGCAGACCGGGGAGAGCTGGGATGGGATTGCTGCTTTCATGGACACTTGTAATCCCACTTCTCCAACCCAAGAGCCCGGCAGGGCACAGCAGCAGCAATTCCCCGCGGCCGGGGCAGCCCGGGATGCCACCTGTGCGCTGCGGGCAGGGCTGCGGGCGGCCCCCGGCCCCGGCTCCGCTCCTCCTCGGCTCCGGGAGCTCCTCCTCCTCCTCCTGCTCCTGCTCCGGCTCCGGCTCCGGCTCCTGCTGCTGCTGCTCCTCGGGCCGGCGGGGCTGGTGCGGGGCAGCGCGGCCCGGGGCGCTGTTCCCGGTGCCGGTGCTGTTCCCGGTGCCGGTGCCGTTCCCGGTGCCGGTGCCGCACCATGCGCGGGGCCGGGGCTCCGCCGGAGCGCTCCCGTGCCGCCCCCGCCCGCGGCCCCGGCGCTGGGCGCGGCGGAGGCGCAGCGCGGTAGCGCGCCCGGTGCCGACCCACCCGCGGGGCTCCGCGCTCGCTGCCGGCGCCGCGGGCAACTTGCAGGCAAGTTCGGGCAACTTTCCCGGCTCCGGGGCAGCCGCGGGGGCAGCGCCCGGCCGGGGGTGGCCGGAGCCGCCGAGCCCCCGGAGCGGGCGGGGCCCCCGCGGCTGCAGCAACAGGTTCTGTCCCTCGGCAGGGATGGAAGAGAGGGAGCGGCCGTCATTCCCTGCCGGTGCCGGGCTGGCCGCGCCGCCAGCAGCGGGAGGGGCTCGGCTGCTCCCCGGGACCGCTCGGCTCGTTCCTGCCCTGCCCCGGCCCCGCCGCCGAGGAGGCTGACGGCGCTCCAGGCTCATCCAGCGGGCTCGCTCCGGGCTGCTCGGGCTTCCCCCGGCCGGCTCTGCCGCTCCGCGCGTCCTGGGGCTGCACAGCGCAGGATGGAGGCTCGTGTTTCCAATTTCTTCCGCCTTGCCTAATCTGAAGGTCCTTTATAGCTTTCATTTTTCAATAATTAAGGGATGTCTTTTGTGTTGGTGTATTTGCTGACTTCTGCTCGTTGNCGCTGCGGGCAGGGCTGCGGGCGGCCCCCGGCCCCGGCTCCGCTCCTCCTCGGCTCCGGGAGCTCCTCCTCCTCCTCCTGCTCCTGCTCCGGCTCCGGCTCCGGCTCCTGCTGCTGCTGCTCCTCGGGCCGGCGGGGCTGGTGCGGGGCAGCGCGGCCCGGGGCGCTGTTCCCGGTGCCGGTGCTGTTCCCGGTGCCGGTGCCGTTCCCGGTGCCGGTGCCGCACCATGCGCGGGGCCGGGGCTCCGCCGGAGCGCTCCCGTGCCGCCCCCGCCCGCGGCCCCGGCGCTGGGCGCGGCGGAGGCGCAGCGCGGTAGCGCGCCCGNGGCAGGGATGGAAGAGAGGGAGCGGCCGTCATTCCCTGCCGGTGCCGGGCTGGCCGCGCCGCCAGCAGCGGGAGGGGCTCGGCTGCTCCCCGGGACCGCTCGGCTCGTTCCTGCCCTGCCCCGGCCCCGCCGCCGAGGAGGCTGACGGCGCTCCAGGCTCATCCAGCGGGCTCGCTCCGGGCTGCTCGGGCTTCCCCCGGCCGGCTCTGCCGCTCCGCGCGTCCTGGGGCTGCACAGCGCAGGATGGAGGCTCGTGTTTCCAATTTCTTCCGCCTTGCCTAATCTGAAGGTCCTTTATAGCTTTCATTTTTCAATAATTAAGGGATGTCTTTTGTGTTGGTGTATTTGCTGACTTCTGCTCGTTGCTGACTGTCAGACACATCAAGTGAACTGTTCTTGATAGGCAATGTCTTTCCGGTAGATTTTTTTCATTGGAAAAGACTTGGGGAGGGGGTGAGGACAGGACAAGCATGAAAGAAGTCTTCCATGGTTACATATCTTCATTTCGGTAGCAAAGTATTTATCAATTCAAGTAAATGTCAAATCCTTTACGTTTTAGAACTGTTTAACAGATTGCTATGAATGTGACTTGCTAAAATTTGTTGACATAAATATGTTTCACAGCAGGAGAGTAACTGCAGTTATTAATCCTAATGTACTTCAGAACATTCTCCTGGGGATATAAGTTATCTGCAAAGTTATTTCACTTCTGATTATTATCAGTAGAATAAGGCTCAGCTTTATAAAACCAAACAGCAAGTAACATATTTGACATAATTCTGTTTGTAGGTTGTCATAAGATGCCACAACTGTCCAGCTCAGGGAGAGCAAGATACAGATAGAGCTTTTTTTTTTTTTTTTTTTTTTTTTTTTTGGCTTATCTGCTTTTCAGGAGAGTTTTATTTCATGTTATACATTGACCTTTCTAAGTTTTACTCTGATCTGGCTGGAAGTGCACTTTTGCAAGCAGAGCTGAAGTTTGAGATCTGTTCTTAGGCTGTAAAGAGCTGCAGGGGTACAGCTTGACGTGTGGCAGGAGGTACCTGGCAGTGAGGTACAGCACAGAAATCCTGTGCCAGGAGACAGCTGAGTGTGGCACTGCTTGGAGATGCTGCCTGCTTAACTAAGGAAAGACTAAAGGAGGACGGATCGTTAAATTGTTCCTTATGGAATTCTTTCCAAAAAATCACTATATTCTTAATCAACCTGCACTGAAATCTGAAACTTTTTTTATGTTTTTTTTTTAAACTTAATTTACAAATGGTAAAAAGCAACAGAGACAAGTTGCAGGCACTGGAATTGATAGAAGAGACTAGGGGGGAGTTCTGCATCTTCTTTGCAGGCTTGTTGTCATCCAGGCACAACTTTGAATTGTCTGCACCGTGGAGCAGGAGCAGGACTCCTTGCAGGAGCTCTGATTACATCAGAGATGCACTGCAGAATTCAAAATACTGCAGAGGACACTCGTGGGGAGAACAACACTTGCAGTGGAATTTTATCATGTTTCTCATGAGTTCTATTTCTTTCCCTCAGAAGGGCATCTTTAATAATTCTTTTCCCATTGCCTCGGAGTCTGGCATCCTTCCTGAATTTTGGCTGCAAGTAAGGGCAGTACGGATTTCTAATTTGATTTCTTCATCAGACATAATGGATATCATCTTGTGCAGGACCGATTTTTGAAAATATGTCCTCTCTTACTTCCCATACATAATCCACGCCTTGGAGGCACCCAAGAGCCCTTGCCCTCTTGTTATTCCGTGTTACTGCAGTTCTAAAAGCCAGAGCAATTCCCAAGGTGGAAAATGTATGAAGAGGCAATTCTTGCCCCAGTAAGTTTACTTGAGAGCAACATGAGAGCAACGATGCTCAGAGAAGGGATTTGCCCAAGAGGAGAGCACATGGTCAGCAGGGGAGCCAGGAAGCTGAACTGGGCCTCAGTGAGTCCCAGGCATTCCAAGGGCAGAACGCTGCTCAGACCTCAGGCCAGGAGGGCTTTGACCATTGGGCCTGACTTAGCCAGAGCAGAGCAGAGCAGAGCAGAGGATTTCACTGTTACAGCAGATCCTTAAAGTTCATCTTGTTTAATTGCTGGGAAGGTTGGGGCTCTAGGCTAAGGTGTCTGTCTGACCTTCCATTGCAGTGTGTTTGTTGCCTTTACTCCTGAAGGCATTTCTTATCAGCTGTCCCCAGTGTCATCAGGCTGCAATGCAGGAATAAAGCAGCTTGCTTGGGCTTTAAGCTCAATAGCAAGGAGTCCTTCCATTAATGAGATCTCTGTCATCCTAAAGCAAGACTGACCATCATTCTGTTGAGGCAGCCTAAGAAGGAAAACAAGAAACACAGAGAGAAATGCATTGGTTTATTTTTCTCCTTTCTCCCTTCCTTCAAGTCAGGCCACGTTTATTATTGTCCTTTATCTCCTCCTACTCTTCCCCTGTAGATATGAAGCTGCGTGTATCTGAGGCAAGGAACATGAAAATAGCCCATGTGGAGCATCAGATCCTACGTGGGATTTGTAGGCTTGCCAGCTCTGGTGATGGCAAACCAAGGAGCAACCTTTTCTACGTGCAGCCACTCAGGGTGGCACACAGGGGATTCATTTGTCCAATTGATTGTCTCACACAGGTCGAGGGGCTGGCAGCAAGGAAAGAAATCCCTTTCTCTTTGCTCTGCTCTTTCACAGTTGCTGCCTCAGGGTTGCAGCGTGTGTCTGACACACGCAGAACATTTACATTTCCCTCTCTCCGTTTCTTCCCATTGTGTCAACAGTGGATCTGCTGGGAGATCAAACCAGTGACAGAGATGAGCTGCCTCCTCATTTTTCCTGGCTGAGATTCAGAGGATAAGTTGTTGCTAACCAACATCATCTGGTATTACAGAAGGGAAAATGGTTAACAGCTCCCACTTATCCATATCTTATATCAGTCATAATCTTCATTCTGTTTGGATCAGCCCTGCCTTAGACATGGCTGAGGCAGAAGGGAAAAGGCATTTTTAAATAAAACAGCAGTTGGTCTGAGAGATGAAGCCCTACATAAACGTCCATCAGGCAGCCCTGGTTTCCATCTCAGATCTGTAGCTTGCACTCCAGTGGCATTTCTTCTGCCAATCCATGGCAGGGGGTGGCACAAGATGAGCTTTAAGGTCCTTTCCAAGCCAAACCATTCTGTGATTTGGTACAGTGAGGAGTCAGGAAATAACACTCCATTCAAGGCTGACCTGGGGGAACCTCTTTGTGTGCACAGAGCTGCTCTGTTCAGCCCAAACCCTCTGGGAAGTTTAGGAGCAGGACTCAGAGAGTTTTTAATTGAGGTATTGTAAGTGCCCTTGCAGCAAGGAGAGCTTAAACTGATGTGCAGCTGTGTCCTCTGCTGTTGTGTGATCATGGGCTTTTCTTCTCTAATAGGTATGTACCACTCCTGGTGTGGTTTATAAAGCCAGCTTCTGAAAAGGAGGCTCAGCAAGTGGCCCTAGCAGGGGGTGTATCCCTGGGGTGCACATCCAAGGGGAGGTAAGTGCAGCCAGGAGAAGAGCAAAACTGGACTGCTACTGAAGCCAATCAACTGGAATATTTATTCCTTTCCTGTGAACCCCAGGCTAGAAAGCCAAAATACTGGTGAATATTTAATGTCTCTATATTGTAAAATCTCCTTAATAAATAAATACTCTTATCAAGTGAAACTCAGGGACTCCATGCACTAAGCTGAGGCTGAGTGTGCAGAGAGGAGGTCTTGGACAGTGCTGCACAACCTCCTGTGGAGCAGATTCCAGGCCAACTCTTCAAGTGCAGTGGGTTAGGGAGGCCAGAAGTTGGAACATTTCCAGCTCCTGTGTTTGATACCCAGTTGAACTCTGTTCACTTCACTCCCTGGACTTTACACCAGTGTTGCATGAGCCGAATTTGAATGAGATCTTCCAAGTTGTCATTAGAAATTTTTGGGTTCTTACCCAAAAGAAGAACCCAGAGGTACAGGCAGCTGGGCTCAGCATACTGCAAGGACAAAGCCCTGTTACTGCATCTAGGGTGTCAGTGATAACTGAAACAACATTCCAAGCTTTGCATGGAAATCCTGTATTTCTTTGCAATCTTTGGTAAATGAGGCCATAAAAAGGGAGTTGCCGTGTCATTAATTGTGTATAAACTCTATACAAATGTTTATGTGATCACCAATACAAGTGAGCTTTTTTCCCCTAAATTGTTTCCAGATGGCCTTTTAGAAATTAGTCTTGTACTAACTGGCTTTTAGAAGTGTGTGTTTACTGAATTACAACATAATTGACTTCTGATTCTTTCTATATATTTCATGGGTACTAAAATACTCAAAAGTTTCATGACTAATACTTAAAAAAAATTCTACAATTCCATTTTCTACAAAACACACTTGAACTCTGTGTCCTGATGTGATACTGTCATCATTTTTATACCTCCACTCTGAACCAGAAACATCCTGCCACATAGAGGAATTATTCCTGGTTTCCCCCTTTATCTACTGGGAACTGAGACCTCTGTATCTGAGACAGGAGAAGCCTCCAGTGTGATCAAAATGCCAGGCAGAGCTCCTGAACTGGGCACAGCCCTCAGTACAGGGTCAGTGCTGCCCAGCTGGACAAACCCAGCCTGCCAGAAAGGTCTTCTGACCACGCTCAGCCACTGCTGTTTTCTTTCCCCTTGCTCTTATCATCCATAAATGCTTTTGAGCTCCAACCACTGCATAGGTTTAAAACCTGAAAGCAGCCTGCCATTTCCTCACCCCTGTGTCTGTCTTCTGTTCCAGAAGACACTTGCAGAAGCAGCGAAGGGATGCAAAGTTGTCTTCCAAGATGACTCTGATGCCTGGAGAAAACTCCGACTATGACTACAGTGCCCTGAGCTGTACTTCAGATGCTTCCTTCAACCACACGTTCTTTCCGGAATCCGAAACCCTCAAGGGAGTGTTCTACCAAAGAGCCAGGCTGATCCACCCTCAGGAGGATCTCCTCAAAGGCTTCCACCCCGACGACCGCAAGCGTCACATAATTATCAACGTGGGGGGCATCAAGTACTTGCTCCCCTGGACCACGCTCGACGAGTTCCCCCTGACACGTCTGGGACAGCTCAAGTTCTGCACTAATTTTGACGACATTCTGAACATCTGTGACGATTACGATGTGACGTGCAATGAGTTCTTCTTCGACCGCAACCCGGGGGCGTTCAGGACAATCCTGACCTTCCTGCGGGTCGGCAAACTCCGGCTCCTGCGCGAGATGTGTGCGCTGTCCTTCCAAGAGGAGCTGCTCTACTGGGGCATTGAGGAAGACAACTTGGACTGGTGTTGTAAAAGGAGATACCTGCAAAAAATGGAGGAGCTCACAGAGATTAATGATCGGGAGGATGACCTCCTAGAAAATGAAACAACAGGTGAAACAGTAGAGGAGACAAAAATTGGTTTGTGCATGAAAAAGTTGCAAGACATGGTGGAAAGGCCCCAGTCTGGCCTTCCTGGAAAGGTGTTTGCGTGTTTGTCTGTTTTGTTTGTAACTATTACAGCAGTGAACTTATCCATCAGCACCATGCCTGACCTGAGGGAGGAGGAGGAAAAGGTAAGTTAGCTTTTAGGATGGCAAATGGTATGTGCTGGGAAGAGCAGAGCAAGTACAAGGTCTGAGGTTATTGACTTCAATGGGGATTTTGCAGCTGTCTTTAGAGGGGGGAAAATATTGTGAAGAATACTTGAAATGTTACGTGACTGTTCAATTACTTGTAAGAGAATTAATCATATCCAGTTTTATGTCCAAAGAAAATTCTGTTAGCGTGCACCCCTCTGTATATTACCTTGTTAGACTTTGCTATTTAGAAAGCCTGAAATTCCCCAGCAGTATCTTCTGCGGAATAAGCAGTGCCTCTCTAAGTTTTGCATTTCCAAACTGCCAAACTGTGTTTCCCCATAGCAACAGCTTCAATTCCTTTAATATTTTGGGTTTAAAAAAAACCAACACAGAAGCCTCTCCTCCTGTCACCGCACCAAGTAAAATAGTTATTATCCAGAGCCGATTACAAACTCCTCCTCTTTCCTGCAGGGTGAGTGTTCCCAGATGTGCTACAATATTTTCATTGTGGAGTCTGTGTGTGTGGCATGGTTCTCCCTGGAGTTCCTGCTCAGATTCATCCAGGCCAAGAGCAAGTTCTCCTTCCTGCGGAGGCCGCTGACGCTGATAGACATAATCGCCATCCTGCCCTACTACATCACCCTGCTGGTGGACACGGGCTCCGAGGGCTCCAAGAAGCCCAGCTCGGGCAACATCTACCTGGACAAGGTGGGGCTGGTGCTGCGGATCCTGCGGGCGCTGCGCATCCTGTACGTGATGAGGCTGGCGCGGCACTCGCTGGGGCTGCAGACGCTGGGGCTGACGGCGCGGCGCTGCACGCGCGAGTTCGGGCTGCTGCTGCTCTTCCTGTGCGTGGCCATCGCGCTCTTCGCGCCCCTGCTCTACGTCATCGAGAACGAGATGGCCGACTCGCAGGAGTTCACCAGCATCCCCGCCTGCTACTGGTGGGCCGTCATCACCATGACCACCGTGGGCTACGGGGACATGGTGCCCAGGAGCATCCCCGGGCAGGTGGTGGCCCTGAGCAGCATCCTGAGCGGCATCCTCCTCATGGCGTTCCCCGTCACCTCCATCTTCCACACCTTCTCACGCTCCTACCTGGAGCTGAAGCAAGAGCAGGAGAGGATCATGTACAGGAGAGCGCAGTTCCTGCTGAAAGCCAAGTCTCAGATGAGCAATGAGTCACAAGGCAGCGAGGTTTTGTTCACCACCCTCTCTTCCGAGACCAGGGACAATGAATGAAATTTACCTTTCTGGTTCTCTTGCTGTCGTTGTATCAGATTCCATCTTTTAATTCGCTCTGGAAGCACCTTACGAAGGCAATCCTCATATTAAAACCAAGAGAAGGAGCTCTACCCAGGACCTGATGTGGTTTAAGAAGTCTGTTATCACGCTGTTCCTTCCTCCCCCCATAGAATGTATAGGGCAGAACTTTCACTGACATCATGCAGTGGGATTTAAGGAATTCAAACTTCTCTGGCAACAACAACAAAAAAGAGCAACATATAATTATGCACTTGACAGGCTGTTTTGCCATTTGTAATACACATTTTTCCAACCAAATCACAATGTACATAATCATTAAACAGGCTACCATTTTTCTCGTTCTTCTTGTATATAAATAATGTAAATACATCAGAATTAATGGCTAAATTCTCTCTCAGTAACACGCCTTAGAGTGTAATGGAAATAACCACAGATGTTTGTCCCACTGTGCTTTTAAAAAATGTCAAGTAAGATTCGTCAGTCACCACAGAACCAGCTCCTTCTTTGCAAGTCAGCCCTAACCACAGCAGAACAGAAGAATCGAGCTGTTTATAGCATAACCTTGCTAAGGATGTAAATACTCAGAGCTCACCAGCTTCGAAATCTAATTGATGTTACAGCATTGATCCGATGCCATCAAATGCAACATTCCAAGGAACAAAACCTTGGAGTTTTGTAGCACTTAATGTTATTATCAAGAGGTGACTAGCTGCAAATCCAATGAAATATGCATGAGGAGATGCCAGCCTTCCCCACCATCTGTTCCCAGCTTCACTCTCCCTCAGCTCTGACAGGGAACTGGGAGAGGGCAGTTTCCAGGGACCCCCAGCACTGCTGGGCAAACTGGGGCCACCCCTTCCCACGGAGCTCTCGGTTCTGTGGCAGGAGCAGGAAATCTGTGCCCGTGGGAAGCTGCCAGTGAGGGAAAAAGATCTGATTTGAGTCATGGAGGGGTGCACTGACAGCTTTGTGCTTCACTGTCCTCCATCAGGAGGGACTCAGGACAGGATTCACGTCACCTCTGCCATCGTTACACACGTGGTGGTAATGGGAGAGATTTTACACAGAACAGGAAAAAGCCATGAGCACCCTAAAGCACAACCAGGTATTGTTCATCTTGGTCCAGGCTCTGTGCTGAGCTTGGGGGAGCACAGGGGACACTCGGCTTTGGCACAGGTTTCTGTGCAGGTTCGGGACACACCCTCTTTGATTTAGAGGGAATGACCCTGACTTGCAGAACAGCTCAGGAGAAAAACCCCAGAACTTAAAAAATAATTTTGTCCACTTGTTTGATTTCATGTGTGCTTAGAGGTAAAGGAAAGATGATTTTAAGAGTTTCACCTATTTTCCACTCTTTTTTAGTAAAATTACCTACTAGCAGTTAAGAGCTTGGGGCATTTAGAAGTCCCCATCACACTGACCAATGCTTCTTCATCTTAATTTTCAGAAATACTATTTCTTATTGGCATTTCTGGAGCAGGTTGCAAGAAATGTCAGAATGCATAATGGTTTTATGGTTTAAATGAAGGCCAAGGGCACAAGATTGTCCTTTCAAAAAAAGTAAAATCACTTCCTCAGTCTGTGCTGTTCGGCCAAACCCACAGCACACTCATTTTCTGTTCAAATGTCTTTAAAATACAATTTGAAGCTGTTCTGATATGCTTGTTCCCGAAGGAAAATTCCAAAACTTTTAGAAATGCACTATACAAATAATTAGGGCTCTAGCATTCTCCAGCCTGTGGTAGGGAAATGTGCCTATGGAACATTACTGCAGAGTGCTAAAATATCCAAACTAAACTCTTGGCAATTAAGTCTGTGCCAAAGCTGCAAATGAACCAGCTTTTCACTCTTGTTCTTCATCTTTAATTAGAGTTGGACAAAAAACAGGAACATCGTGACAAGAAATTCTTCTCCCCATTTCTTTTAAATTTCAAAACTGTTTGATCATCTGGAGCATTGGCTCCAGCACAAGTGCTATGCATCTTCTACCTTTGTGTCAGCATTCGTTATAAAAAGAACTGGTAATTAGATTAGTCCTGTGAGCAACAGTTGCTTATCTAAGGATGTGTTTGACAGGCTGAGCCATAAATAAGGAGCTGTACGTGAATATAAGGAGAAATCAAGACTTACCAAATAAAACCTAAGCTCATTTCCATGTTCTGCTAGCTAATAAATGCTGTAGGGGCATCAATTTTCTCACTGTCTTTACATTAATGCTCATTTATTTCATGTATCACTTAATTTTTTTATCCCACAACTAGAGCTTGATTCTAAAGCCCTTGTCCAATAAAAATAAAATAAAGATATCACCCTGCAGTTGGGTGTTGGTTGAGCAAAACTGTGAAAGCCTCTTGCCTGTTTCAAGTTCTGCCAGGGATGTCCCCACCCTGTGTGGCATTGTCCTTGGCAGCAGACCCTTGTGAGCAGCTGCACGTGTGTGACTCTGAGAGGCTGGACCTGCTGTGCTTTACAGGGGGGTACTGCCTGGAGTCCTTGTGCTACATAAACCCAGCTGAGAGGCCTCAGAGCACAGCTCCAGTGTGAGCCCCACCTGCTGTGCTCCAGCTTTCCTGGGGGGCTCAGGGGATCATGCCTCTCGACAGTCTATTATCTGGATTTTTAGTCAAATCCATGAAAATCAGGGCTTGGCTCAAAAGCTGGCTGTTTGCTGTGACACAGCTGAGGGCTGTCACTCCTGTTTGGCCTTTTTCCAGCCTGTGCAGTCACCAGGACAGTTCCAGTCCAAGCACTGGATGCTCTATGAAGCCAGCAGGGCAGTGTGAACGGCCCCACTGCGATGCATGTCTGCAGCAGCAGGGGCTGGCATTGCTCTGCTTCCTGCTCTGGGTGCTCTGGCCAGCTGGAATGCCACAGCAGGAGCTGTATTCCTTGGATTCATAAAGTGATGGGCTCCCCTTGCATGTCCCTGTGCTCCTTCAGGAACAGAGGGGTGGAGGGTGGCACAGGGAGTGGGGCTGGGGCACAGCTCTGAGCAGGGCCAGGCTGTGCCAGAAAGCACCAGCCAAGGAAATCATCCCCCTGCAGGAAAATCCGGGTTCAAGATTGTATGGGGACACCTCTTCCCTGTAGGTTGTCCCAGGAATCACAATCACAGCTCTTTGGGACAGAACTTCAAAATATTTTAACAAAGAATCTGTCAGATTCAGAAGAGAACAGGAAGGATCTGTAAAAAGTGAGAAAGAAAAGGCCCTGTTGAAAGCAGAATTGCCAGGTAAGGTGGTACATTAAATTACTTTCCCCGAAATCCTTCCCTTTCCAGCCTCCTCCTCCCTCAAAACCAACACAAACCCCTTGGTGAGTGCAACACAGAAATGAAGGCAGAGCCACGTGGCTTCTCTAACAGCACATGAGAGAAGCTGAGCTGAAACCTTTCATATTATGCTGACATTCACTACAGGTCAAGGTCTTCAAAAATTCTCTGTAGGAAATACTTAGAGCTTGTCTCCATTTGCCCCTTTACAATGTTCCCATTTAATTCAGTACCCCAGATCTCCACAGGCAGGGGCTTTAGCAATGTCTAATTAAACAAAAAGCTCACGCAGGGCTGAACCACAGATTCCCACATCGTCAGATGCACGTCTGGGAAGGAAACCTGGTGTGCTCCACACAATCCTGACTCGTGTGGGAAGAGCTTCACTGGGGGTTCAGCCTGATGCAAAAGCAACCTTGTTTGCTGCAAAATTTCACATCCCTCTTTTGGGTTTGCAACAGGCTGAAAAACTGGAGTAGATAATTCTAAACCTACATAGAGTGAATAAGAAATTACACAATAAAAGAAGTGTCAAATATTACTCTGAAGACCATGACATCAATCCCTGCTCACATCAGTTGGTGCCATCAGCTCCTGCCCTGAGCAGCTGACTGGGGTGTCAGAGATTCCACCATTTTCACTGGAGAGTCATTACTCACCATTTACTACCAGGAGTAGGTACAATACTGCATAGCCCATCTTTTCTGTGTTAATAGTTCTGTTGGCTACCTCATGCAAGATTTGACAGTGCATTTAGTATTTATTTATCCAAAAGATGACAGTGGTACCAGAACACAGGAGGAGGAGATCCCAAGTCTGATGAGCTGGTGGATCTGGAGTATCCCAGACACAGAGAGTGCAGCCCACAGAATCCCAAAAGATCTGAAGGCATGGAACTAGAGTCATACATCTGACAGCAGATGAATGTCACCCCTGTCAACAAAAATGCACCTCCAAAGTTCTATTGCTGCAGCAGAGATTGCAAACCACTAGATTTACCCACTCACTGCTTTGCCACGGCCTCTGTGGCATCTTAACCATCCCATCTCAGCACCCCAATGATCTCAGTGTTCCTGACACCATCATGATCAGACCCAAAGCAGGAAGGTGAAGGCCAGCTTAGATGCCAAATGTGCCCCCTGAATGGAAGCAGCTGTGTGGGAGTCCTCAGGACAGGACTCCTTGTCTGGCTGTCAGTCACTCTGCAGAACCATACACCACAAATAAAGAAACATTTCTACACCACAAGTAAGGAGAATTTTGTCTGCTGCCACCCTGAAAATGTTCAGAGTTTGGCCTAATGGTTATTAACAATAAAACAAGTCCTCTCTCCCTTTTTGGTCATTGTTTTTCTTTGTCATTTCCCAGTGTCTCACATCCTCTGAAATACTCCCTAGAAATGCCAACGAGATGAGGAGTGTTATTGGCCATGAGCCTGCCAGGAGCATGGTGAGGAAACTGCAGGATCAGGATACCAGGGGATCTTCTGCCCCCTTCAGCAAGGCTTTTGCTTTTCCTTTGCCTGCAGGAACTACTCCAGAAGCAAATGTCACTTGAACAGAAATAAAGTTCTGCCGTAACTGGAACCACAGCAGGCCAATTAGGGTAATTAGTGCATATTTGCTACACTTTATAAATATTCATTCGTTGTCCCTGTAGCCCTTGTGACAGGAGCTGGAGCCTTGTGCAGCACCAGAGGCAGGCAGGGCACGGAAACCTGTGTAACTCTGTCAGGCTGAGGTCTCAGCTCCTCCTTTGTCAGGTCCCCTCATTAATGACAGCAGCTTTGTAGCCATCCTTAATTATGGTCATAATTTAACACCTACATTCAGTGTGGGTCCAGAAAACCTGGGCTGTAAACCACAATAATTAGCCTGCTCCAGGCTAATTCCTGACCTGGAATATAAAATTCCCAGCCATCATCTGGAGATTGGGATTTAAAAAAAAACTTTACAGCTCATTTGACAGCTCTCAGTCATGCAAGTGAAGTAGTCAGCAAGATAATAATGTTTATCTTTCTGTTAAAGATAACAATATCATTGGAATGGTGCCTACCTCAGGAACAAAGTAGGCACCAGCACAAATTTATAGAGTTAATTATATGGAGAAATGAAGTTTTGACACAGAATGGCTGAATGATAAATTGAAGTACTGCTTTCATTCTCATTAGTGATGCACCTCGTGTCACAGAGCAGCTGAGAGAAATCATTCCTAACTTTCACAGTGCTGGCAGCTCCCAGGTCAGCCAAGGAAAAGATGACTCCGTTTCTTTCACTCATAAAGAAAAGCACGTTTTGGGAAATGGAGAAATATTATCCTCATGCAAACCAAACCCAACAACACAATTGCAGGTGACTTTCATTTTGGAGAGGAATATTTCTGGGAACAACATCTGTGGGCAAAGTTAAGGCTGCACAGCACCACAGGGCAGAGTGAGGGGAGGCTTCCTGAAGGCCTGAAATTGGTTTGAGAAAACTTTCCTTGGAGAGGGACCTGGGGAAAGCTGCAGGTGCATTTTGTCCCTGCTGCCTCCTCGCTCTCCAGTGACAGCAGGAGCCCCAGCAACAGCCGAAGTGCTGCAAGCCCCTGCACAGCCCCATGAGAATTCTGGAGGAATTTCCCCATGGAAAGGGTGCTCAGGCCTTGGCAGGGGCTGCCCAGGGAGGTTTGGAGTATCCATCCCTGCAGGTGTCCCAGGAGGGGGTGCAGGTGGCACTCAGAGCTCTGGGCTGGGGACAAGGTGGGCATTGGGCACAGAGTGGAGTGGATGTTCCTTGGAGGTCTTTTCCAACCTCAGTGATTCTGGAATTCTGGGATTCTGGGACCCTGGGATGCCGTGAAGAGGTACAGTTACATTTTTGCACATTCCCGACAGGCAAAGCCAAAGGACAGCTGTTCCCTGTAAATGCAGCTCCGGTTGTTTTCTGTATTGTGTAGAATGATATTTATCACTAGGAGAGGGACGGTGCCCCAAATGCCCACCTGGCCGCAGAGGTGGTTCTGTGCTGCTGGAAGAGCCAGGAACCGCTGAGGAACACCACAAATCCGGGCTGAGAGCCGGTGTTTGGGGGACGGAACGGGCTCTCCTCCATGCGGAGCAGGAATATGCCCCATCCAAGGATCTTACATTGCCACCTACGGGCCGCTCCCGGCAAATTCCTGTCCTAGGGCACCCACCTGCACCAGCCGAGTTTAAAAGGGTGGAGAAAACATTTTGCGAAGTTGTTGTTAAAATCCAGAGGAAAATATTCAGTCCATTGCCATGCAGCCGTGGCCTCTCGTTCCCAGAGTGGGCTGGTGGATCTGCAAGGAAACGAGGATGAAAATACCATCACCATCACTTCTGGGAAGTGTGAAACTCCTAAAAATATTTATGCAGCATTTACTTGGTTGCAATATTGATAAGTGGTACTTTTCAAAAGGCTAATGCAACTTTATCTGACTAAAATTAAGATTTTTCAAGGTCACATGGGCAATGTAAACACCTCTATCACTCGTACAAGAGCAGCCTGGGAAGTAAAGTTATTATACAAGGAAAGATGGAATCTACTTCAAATGATTAAAAAAAATATTAATTGAATTGGGGATGAGAAGGCAGCTCTAGCCTATAGCTGTATATTTAATGAGTTCCAATCACTGTCACACCTGCTACCTCCCACTACTCCAGTAGTAAAGTGGAACTGAGAGCAGAGTTTCAGAAGCAGAAGTTTCATTTTTGTTTGAAATGACAACGTGCAAGTCCTGGAAATGACTTCTATAAATTCTGCCTAAGACATCTGTCTATGGAATCTCTATATTCTGTATCTGGAATACACCTCCGGGTGTGCACACACGTATGTGTCCAAATAAATCCATATATAAGAGGACAAGTTCAAACATTTTATTGATTTTTAAGAATTTCAAACCCTTATGTAGTGAAGTCAGAAGTGTGTTTCACAAAATGAGAACTTCCCAGCCGGGCCTGTAGCAATAGGGTAAGGGGGATTGATTTAAACCAAAAAAGGTAGATTCAGACTAATGATAAGGAAGATTTTTATTGATGTGAGGGTGGGCAGGCCCTGGCACAGGATGTCCAGAGCAGCTGTGGCTGCCCCAGGACCCCTGGAGGTGTCCAAGGCCAGGCTGGATGGGGCTTGGAGCAGCCTGGGATGGTGGAAGGTGTGTTGGGATGAGATGAGCTTTAAGGTCCTTTCCCACCCACACCATCCTGTGATTCCATGACTCCTTCCACTGCTCCTCAGCAGGTAAATGCCCATTTGCCTAAGAGACTTCATCTCCCAGTCAAACTGCTAAGGAGCCATTTAAATTTGGAGATAACCTTTCTTCACCAGCAGGGATTTGGTCTCCTAGCAACAGCAGGAACACCTTGTGAACCAAACCACAGCTTCCTCTCCCAGCAGGGCCCCGGGATCATCCCACTGCTGCTGCTTCCTCCAGTGAGTCCAGCAAAGGGTCAGGGCACCAAATGTGCCAGCCAGCACCCAGGGGAGGGTGCCAGGGAGCAGGGCAGCAGCTGGAGCTGTGCACAGCGTGTTGTCACAGCCTGTTCCCCTGCTCAGGTGGTGATTTCTGCACTTTGGCTGTGGCTGCAGCTGTAGCCTGATTCTGCATCTCAGTGGATACCAACACTTTAATTATCCCTAATGCAGACTAGGAATAGTTTCTTCTCCGGATGGAAAACTTGCACCACAGCAGGATTAGACTGAATTTGTATCAGTTTGCTTTTCTGGTAGGGTTCACATGACAGCCATCATTTTGGAGGGCAGCTGTTTCTTGTTCTTAGCAGGAGTATGGAATATCAGAATTGCAGGTACTTGACAATGAAAAGAACAGGAGGGCTCTGAATCAATCTGAATCAATCCCATGAAATGTACTGCCCAGACAAGATCCAACGAGCACAGTCAATGATAAAAGCCTGGAGAATGGGCAGAGGTGATTTTCTTTTCCTGTGATGAGAGCAGAGTGTCCCAGTTGCTTTGCTGCTGTCAGGGGAGCACAGAGGGTGCAGCTTTGTCAGTGCTCCCATCAGAGCAGGTGCAATGCCCCACTGCCTTGTCCAAGTCCCACAGTCCATGAATTTTAGCAATCACAACTGTTCTAGAACATCCTTATTAAATTGGCTCCCTGGAACCTGCTCGCTGGAGTAAGATTTCAACATAACAGGCACAGAGCAGAGACTGGGGGAAAAGTGATGTGCACCAGAGGAGTGCAGAACAAAATTTTGTAAACTCTACATTTCTCTTTTTGCCTTATTCTGCTTTTCTCTGCTTCTTTTCCTGCCCTGTACACATTTCCCCCCCAAGACGTTGAAGCTGCAGAGTGAGGCAAAGCAGCAGGGCTGGTATATTGAACCAAGCCACGCAAACCACAAAAGGCTGATGCCACAAACCAATTCGTGTGTGTTTTCCTGTTGTTTACAGTGCTCCAAATTTTGCTCCCCTAATCCACATTAATATTCATCTCCATTTGATTTCCCTGGTCTTTTTTTTCAAAAGACCTGCACAATGATGGATTTGTACAAGGGACCTCAGCTCTCGCTAAGCTTGAATTGCGTCTCTTAAGCTTGGGATTCTGTGGTTTATGAACTTGCAGTGCCACCTAGCACACAGCCCTCACATTATCCTTTCTGTAGTTTCACAAAGGGCAGCACAAAGCTTTTGCATTAAAAAAGAGACAAATTTATCCGAGTATTTTAAGGATCTAATGCAAAGTTTTGTTTTGAACAGTTAAGTTTTATTAGAAAATGCAACCCCATGACATCGAGGGAGAAGGACAAGATTTTGTCCTGACCTCATCCCTGCTGATAACACAGCCCAGCCACGCTCAGAGCTCCTTGGCCAAAGCAGCTCCTCTTCATTCACAGTGTCAACACACCCCAACATTTCAACAGTGCTTTGGCAGCAATACAAATCATAAAGTTTTAGTGCTTCTCTTAGAATTTCAAAGTAGAGTTTCTTCCAGTGAACAGAGAAACCACTACATGTTTGGAATTCAAGAATTAAAGCAAGTCAAAACAAAAGAGAAGCCTGCAATAGTAAGAATGGTTTGGGCTTAGTTATGATTTTATGACCCTTGATTGTTCAGTCTATCTTCAAAGAGTCCAGCACTGCCAAGGACTGCATTTACAGGAGAACACACAGGCAAAACCATCTTGGCACAAGGGAAAAGACTTCACACACTATTTCTACACACTCAGATTTACAATCAAAGAGCTTTTCCCTTCTCCCCAAATCCTTGGGTTGACCTTGCTTGGAATGACTGAAAGCAATCCCTTTGTCAGGTCAGAGGGATGTGTGGCACCTGCTGCGGGTATTACAGAATTACTGCTACTGCTCTCTTTTACATTTCAGTCTCTTCTTGACATCAGACTGAAGAAGAGAATCATCACAGTGAAGACAGAAAAATTTAAACCCAGGTCAGGCGTTTCAAACAAGCCCCCTGTAATTCCCAAGAGAGGAAACCCCCAGAATCCAGACACTGTGACTGAGCTGTGCCTCCACAACCCAACGACTCTTGGACACACACCACAAACACTCAAGTTTACTTTAAGTCCTGGCCTTTCATGTTTTCATTGTCCTCTAAACTGCAAGATCTGACTCTCTGTTTACAAATTCACTGCTGTTCCTTCACGAGACTGCCATTGCTAGAACCATGGCATGTTATAATACGGCTGGGAGTGTGGCTGTTCTCAAATTTATTGTACCAAAATACACCTTTTCAACTACTAATTATAATGGCACTATTCTTTTTTTTTCCCCCCAGTACAATGTGAAGATTACTCATGACAGGTGTTTTTTTCCTCCTCAGGAAGTAAAGAAATCCATACCTTAATTAATACAAGGAGATAATTACTACGCTGAGGTGATGAGGCCTCAGGCAGCTCTGTTGAGAAGCTATTTATTTCTCTTTCTTTTCATTCAGTTAAGTACAGACACTCCCCAGATATGCAGAGCTCTTCATGCCAGTGATCAAATGCAACTGGGGAGGTGCAACTGCCACAGCAAGAGGCAGAAAACTCCGGGAACAGGTCTTGGTCCTTGCAGGAGTGAGGATAAATAGCTTTTTTCCTCTCTCCCCTCCTCATTACCTCTCAGACTCTGAAATCTTGTAAGCACTGACAAAAGCATTGTCTGTCTTACAAACTTTCCTAGGTCAAACTTATGTCTTATTAACAGTTAACCTCAGTTTCTCTGTTCAAGCTAGGGAATCTGCTGCTTTGCCATCCAACAAAGGAGGATGGATGAAGTTCTTAACGCCCTGGTGCTGTTCTAGTCCATAAATACACACGGCTTCTACAGAGCACTGAAAGGTGTTGACCACCATGGTCTCATGAGTGCTGTCCTGGCAATCCCCTGTGACAGATTAATAGTGCTACAGACCAGCTAGAGATTAACAGTAATTATTTTTTATTCATTTCATGCACTGTTTCATTTTGTTAAGCAGTTTAGAGACTGAGTAAAAACATGATTCCTGTGTTTTGTCATTTTCCAGGTTACAATTGCTAATTAGGATATTCTCAATCATCACGTGCACAAGCCAGTAGTTATGCAAAGTTTTTACTATTAAATCATAACCAAGGAACACATTTCTTTCCACTTTCATGGACAGATTTACATTTTTATAAAAATAATCAGCTACAAAAATATGCATTTTTCTGGGGAAAAAAAAGGTAACATGAAAGAGCAGTATGGTGTTTCTGTCTGGCTATTCCACGTGATATAGCCATTACACAGAGGAGATTAAACCCTACAGAACTTACTCTGAAAATGTGTGGGTTTTTCACCATTTAAAATTCTAGTACTGAGGAAACGTTGAGTCAATTTTAGTGGCCCAAGCCATAAGCCCCCCTCTAATATCCTTAGCTAACACAGAACCAAATTCTTTGGCAGGTAACTCCTGCAGAATTTTTACAGCCTTCTGGGAATCATTTCCTAACTTGCAAACAACATAGACAGGGAGAGAGGTCTGGTCATCAGTTCTCTGCTTTTCTTCGGAAATTCTTTTTAGTAAATGCTGCAGAGATTCTTCATCTTTCTCTTCCAGCTTCCTCAGCGGGATGTGGACAGCGTGCTCCAGGCGGCAGATATCCACCTCCACCTGCGGCCGCACATCCAGCAGCACGTGCGGGACCCGCTGGTCCAGCAGCTCTTTGTACTGCTGCACAGAGATCCTGTCCCCGCTGGGCAGCAGCTGCAGAGTCCTGCACTTGTCCGTGGCAGAGGAGCCGCAGAACGCCTCGTAATCCTGCAGGCAGGTGACGCTGGGGTTGTCCCCGCACACGGCACAGTCCGCCTTCTTGGGCCGCAGCTTGATGTTGCGGAACCTCCCCTCCAGGGCATCGAACATCAGCATGTACTGGTTGAAGGAGGAGCCCATTCCCGAGGCGATCTTCAGCACTTCCAGCGCCTGCATGCAGCCGATGATGCCGGTGACGACGCCCAGCACGCCGCCATCGGCACAGTTGGTGACGGTGTCCGGCGGGGGTGGCTGGGGGAACAGGCAGCGGTAGCAGGGCCCGCCGCGGTAGTTGTACACCACGAGCTGCCCCTCGAGGCGCAGGGCGCTGCCGGACACCAGCGGCTTGCCGGCCAGCACGCAGGCATCGCTGACCAGGTAGCGGGTGGGGACGTTGTCGGAGCAGTCGGCCACGATGTCGTACTGGCGCACGAGGCGCAGCGCGGAGCGCGGCCGCAGCGCCCCGCGGTACGGCACGTACTGCACGGCCGAGTTCAGCCGCCGCAGCGCCGCGGCCGCCGAGCGCGCCTTGGGCCGCCCGCGCCGCGCCTCGCCGTGCAGCACCTGCCGCTGCAGGTTGCTCGTCTCCACCACGTCGTGATCCACCAGCCCCAGGCGGCCCACGCCGGCCGCCGCCAGGTACTGCGCCAGCGGGCAGCCGAGCCCGCCGCAGCCCACCACGAGCACGGAGCTCCGCGCCAGGCGCAGCTGCCCGCGCACGCCCAGCTCGGGCAGCACCAGCTGCCGGCTGTACCGCAGGATCTCGGCCGCGCTCAGCGCCGACCGCGCCGGCAGCGGCGGCAGCTCCGCGGGGAAGCCGAGGGCTCCCTCCTCCTCCTCGTCATCATCCTCATCCTCCTCGTCGGCATCCCCCGAGTCCCCGCGCGCCAGCTCGGCCGCCAGCCGCTCCCGCAGCCCGCGGGCTCCATCCTCATCCTCGGCATCCCGCGCGTCCCCCCGCGCCAGCTCGGCNACTGCCGCCATGGCGGCGCGGGGCCCCGGCCGCGTGTCCGTGCTGCTGCCCACCTACAACGAGCGCGACAACCTGCCCCTCGTCGTGTGGCTGCTGGCCCGCACCCTCAGCGACAGGTACCGGGGGGACACCGCCGGGTACCGGGGGCGCGGCCCGGGGCCGCGCCCGGCCGGCTGCCGGCACCGAGCCGCAGGATGGCCGGGGCTCGGAGCGGGATAAACGCTGCCCGTGCGGGGTTTGGGTTTGGGTTTGGGCAGGGCTGGGCAGTGACAGCGGTGTCTGTAGGGCTGGGACAGGCACGGCCATAAGGTGACCCGGTGGCGGCACAGGTTGGGAAGGCAGTGACGCCACCCGTGCGCACACCGGCGGCCCGAAGCCGCAGTGATCACAGAAATCATTCGGTTGGAAAAGCCCTCGCAGCCCTTCCAGTCCAGTCCCAGCTGTGCCCCATGCCCACCGTGTCCCCAGCCCAGAGCTCTGAGTGCCACCTGCAGCCCTCCCTGGGNCCGGCTCCATCCTCCCCCTCGGCCTCCCGCGCGCCCCCCCGCGCCAGCTCGGCCGCCGAGGGCAGCCGCAGCCCGCAGGCTCCCTCCTCCTGCTCCCGCTCTCCGTCCTCCTCCTGCTCGGCCGCGTCCCCCCGCGCCAGCTCGGCCGCC